>CM037036.1:10468664-10960595 GCA_020882235.1 Schizaphis graminum | reverse complement strand
AAACAAAAATGGAATAATTATGGCAATGTGCCTTTATTTTTTGGAAAGAAAAGAAAATATAAAAATTCCTAAAAACCTAACTAAAGTAGGTAATACGTAATTGATTAATATGATAGTAAGTACCTATATATATGTATTACATTTATTAAATTTAAATTAAACTATATTCTGCACAGATATGTTTATCTGTATATATAAAAATACTTGTCCTGGGTGATTCATCATCGCCTAGCCGGAACTGCAGAAGCTATGGATATGAAATTTACAGTAAATGTACTTATTACTATGTATAGGCGCACTAAGAAAGGATTTTTCGAAAATCGCATTTTAAAGGGTAAAAAGAGCATAAAATATTTAATTTTTAATTAACTGTGGGTGAGGTTCGCGGTACGGCAGCCGTCAACGCGCGTTGGCTAGACGTGGCAGCCCAAATTTCTCCTTCCGTGACACCGCGCACCACCGTGCCGCCAATCTGCTTATACCGAACCGAAAATAAACCTAACGACGAGCAGATATTATATAGATAATAGATATGTCTCGGATTCTAACACTATCGATAACACATTATATTATTATTAATTTCGATTTTAAAATAACACGGTGGCATCATACGACGCACACAGGCTTTTCCAACAGGAGTAGTAGCGGGTGTAGGCATGCTGTTTACGTATACTAAACACGTACACTTATTAGTCAAGTGTTTTACTTATTATCGTAGTATTTGGCACATGCTGTGAAGTTGTGATATGTCTTTAGCGTTTACGCATACACAAATACACAATGTGTTTTACTTATTATTTTCGAATATTAATGTGTCATAGTATACGCACTCCAGTTTATGTACGGTTCTTTCTAAACATTGAAGTGTATTAAAATAAAATTTTTTACATTCTTACAAATTAAATTAATAGAAAAATAATTAATAATATGGTTGTTGAATTATTGAACATAAATGGCACACTATCATTCTAATTATTGGTGATGGAGCTTGCCTGTACACGGGCGAAGCCGGGTTATTCAACTAGTTCTATATATCGGTGATATTCTGTAATTAAAGTTATCAGTTATCGCCAATGTGCTACATGGACATTGTTTTTTTCATGATTGGTTAATCATGGTTTTTTTCTTTGTAATTAAATATGATAATTTTTCTATTTTAACATCTTAAGAGGATGTCACACTGGTTATTTTCAGCAGTAAAAACACGTCTACGAAAAACAAACGAAACGGCATTAAAAAGTGTTTTTAGAGTAAAAATACTTATTATGAAATTTATAGAGAACAATATTTAGGAGGGAACCTTATCGGCGTTTTTCGAAATATTAAACAGTAAAAAAGTTACAGTTATATAAAAAATGTAAAAAAAAAAAGGTTTTTGTGCCTTTAATATCGAGCTGTATATTTGTATTAATACAAAACCCCGATGTGGTTCCCTCCAAAATATTGTTCTCTATAAAATTTATTATAGGTAATTTTACTCTAAAACCACTTTTTAATTGCTTTTCGACAGTATGTTTACGTCGTTAGATTTGATATTTCATTGCTATAATGTGCTGCCACCTACATGCCGTTGTGACGGCGGCCGTAAATTCCCCTACTACGCCAAAAAATGACTGTCTCGTATGGTCGCCGGTAATCGGCGACGAAAGACGACAACACTTCGACAAATGCTTCTGAGAATAGATTATGCGCCGATTATAAACCTTTATACATTATAGAAATAGGAATATGAATTATTGACATTTTATTATAGAAATAATAACAATGAATAAATACAATTATTATAACCAGGCAATCGACAATCATAGACGGTATTCCATCACTGACCGACCGGATAAGTGATAACTTATTTTATTTGTGTTCAATATTTTTTACAATATAATTACTACGGACATTCTAATATTTTCAGACAGTAGGTAGGTGGGTACATCCATGATATAATTAACATGGTATGACAGCAACTTTACGAAAATGAGATACTACTGAGTGTTAATGGAATAAACAATATTTTATCAACTATGCCATGAAATATTGACGTCATTTGGTCCAGTTCACATTTTATTTAAAATAAAAAAAGGCGGCAATTTTAATATTTATTGAAATATGACTATTTTTGGGTTGTAGAAAAAATTTGTCCAATGTTTATATTATGATATAATAATTAATGATATGTATACATATTGTATGTGTATACAGAGTGAATTTTTATCATATGACAATTATTATTACACAAGGTGTTACAGTATAACTCCATAGAGTAATAATTATAACTACTACTAACTATGACTCATAAACTAGGTACTTGTTTTAAATTAGATTTTTATGTATTAAGGTACCCTGAAGAATATTTTGCAATACTTTGTGAAATAAGAATCACCCTGTATAATATAATATTATTCATTAGTATTATTTTACATTGTATGTTTTTTTATTAAACATTGTACTATATTTCATTTTTGTCAAAAAAAAAATGCGATTTTAGTTAAAAAGTTGTGTTGCTGTTTAAATTTTGATTAAATATATCTACAATTTTATTACCATTTTTAAGTTGTTTTATTTATTTATTATAAATCCATCAACGTCCTAATATGCCTAAATGTGCAGTAGTAACTTGTAAGGGATCTAAGTCCCCTGATAAAAAGATTATGTTACATAGATTTCCTAAAGAGGTAAGTTTGCAGAAAAAGTGGGTTAAATCATGTGGACGAGTTGATAGTATTAATGTATATACTGGTGAGTAGATAATATTTAATACATAAATATTTTATTATATTTTTATTTATATTATATTGTGTAACTGTAACTATTCAGAAAGAATATGTTCTTGACATTTTCATAGCAGTGACTATTCTAAGCCACTAATTCAAAAAATGCTAGGATATTCACCGAAAAGTTCACAAAAACTGAAAGTTAATACTGTACCATCTGTAAAAGTGGTATTTTTCAAATTTTTTATAAATCAAATATGTGTGTTTTGTTTATATTGTTTAAAAAAATGTTTATTTACTTTCCCATGTAGCCAATATGTTTGAAAATCCCTCGATCATCTAGCCGCACAGAATCATTAATGTCACCACAATTTACAGTAGAACCATCTTCTAACATAATTGTTTCAAATGTATGCAACTAATTATTATCAAAAAATTGAAAATTAAATTTATTATATTATGAAAATTATTACACTTTTATTTTATAAATAATATTCTTATTTGTATTTTTGTTGGAATGAAGATTTCTGGAGAACATAAAATTGCTAAGCAGCTCAACTTTAATGTGAATGACGATTTAAACATGGATTTCTGCAGCAATGTAAAATAATAAAATAAAATGTTTGTCTTTATACAATTAAATGTAACAATTCAATTCATTTTAGACAACGTTTGAATTGAATGATGACAGCTTACTTGCCACTTCATTATGTGAAGAAATTGAAATCGTCAATTTGGAAGACGTTATTAGTTGTACCGATGCAAGCACTCAAACCAATACCATACAACTTGTCGATGCTAGTTCACAATGCGATGATAATGGAACTGAAGTCTTACAGTAAATAATACAAATTTTGGTTTAGTAAATAATATAAACAATTCATTTTTAGATTACAGACTATTTTATTGGATATGCATAATAAATTAAAAAAAGAAAAAGAATTAAATGCGATTTTAAAAAATACAATAAAATTACAACAAGATACCATTAAGTCATTTGGAAATAATAATAACAACCAACATCTTGAAAATAAATTAAATAATGTTTTATCTGGTATGTTTACGGGTACACAAATAAAATTAATAATGGAACCAAAACAGAAAGTATACAAGTGGACAGAAGACGATATTGCCAGTGCCATCACCTTAAGAAGTTTATCGCCTAAGACATATAGATACCTGAGAAATGAAAAAAAATATCCTTTACCAGGTTATAAAACCAATACAATTTAAATTACAAATCCTTTTTATCTAAATTGCACATATTTTTTAGACATGATTTAGGACTTTCTACTTTAAGAGGATGGGCTGGCCGATTTCATATTGAACAAGGAATTTTATTTTCAATATTAAAAATTATGAAGCATAAAAGTAAATACATTATAAACTATAGAGTATAACTTGATTAGTAAATTTATTTTTTCACAATAGGTACATTAATGTCACCTACTGACAAAATAACGATATTAGCCTTTGATGAGACATACTTGTCTCAAAAGATTTGTTATGACAAAAAGGCTGAATAATTCATTGGACCACATAAATGTGTGCAGACTTTAGTAGCAAGAGGTATACCTTTATATCATGTGACTAGACATTTCAATAAAATAAATTAAAAAATGACAAAATCTGTAATAACTTAAAATTCTAGGTCTAATTTCATCTTGGCGGCAACCAATATACTATCAGTTTGACACACAAATGTCTAAAGAAATATTATTTAATATAATAAGGCAGTTAAATGATATCAGTTTTGACGTGAGGGGTGTAGTAAGTGACATGGGTCCAACAAACAGAAAGCTATGGAATGAATTGGATAGTTCTGTTGAGAAACCTTACTTTCTATACTCAGAAAATGAAACTAAGCGAGTACACATTTTGGTGGATGTCCCACACTTACTTAAACTAATCCGCAACCATTTTGTTAATAGGTAAAAACAAAATATAATTTTATAATAATTATTGAAGTCGCTCATCAATTATTAAAAATTTATTTTTATTATAGTGGATTTTTGGTGAATGGGAAATTTATACACAAAGGTGTAATAGAAAATCTATTAAAATTAAATAATAGTGATTTTAAATTAGCTTATAAAATTACTGAGAACCACATAATTGTGCCACAAGCTAAAAAGCAAAATATTAGATTTGCTGCACAATTATTATCTAACACTGTAGCAAATGCTATTTTATACTCTGGTAATCATTTTAAAATTGACTACACTTATCGGAAAGAGGTTTGTAATTATTTAACATTTTTTTAAATAGCATGCACTATATCATGGTATAAATATTATATAAGTTATTATTTTTGTTTTAAGGCATCTGAAGTTATTCAATTGATTAACGATTGGTTCAACTTATTGAATACACAATTTCCAATCGATAAAACTGTAAAAAGTTATGGTATGGACACAGAGATTCAAAATCAACTTTTAAAAAAAATGGACGAGTTTATATTAAATATGAGGGTTTATGGACATAAATCTATGTTACCTTTTCAAAAAGGTTATTAAATTAATTAATTTGTTCAGACATAGAGTATAACCATCTAATAATATATACAACACATAAACATAACATGTTCAATGAGTTGTGGTAAAAGTAAATCGGTTATTTTAAATTAATTTAATTAATTCCACTTTAGGTATTTTGTACACTAATGAATCGCTAAGAAATTTATTAGCAGACTTAAAATTGGACTACTCTAATATACATCATTTGATAACAAGACGGATTAATCAAGATTTGTTAGAGAACCTATTTAGCTACTTAAAAGGAATGAATGGAGCTAACACACATTTGACCCCTCTTGACTTTAAACATTGGTAAAAATTTAATTTTATTAAATTCAAATTTAATTTTTATTCAAGTTTGTCTTTATATTATTATTTCAACAGTCTTAAATGGTATCTTTTGGGCAAACATGCACATGTGGCATTTACAGAAAATAGGAACACAGAGGATACAAATGGAGAAAGATTAATCGACACTGAATGTTTGTCATCATCAGTCTTAAAAAAATCTGAAATCTACAGTGAAGAACTAGCCGAAATCAATTCACTTGATAATGTAGGTAGAGGTAAAGTTTCCCAAGAACAAATGGATCTTCTAAAATGTTTTGAAGAGCAGGTATCTACAAGTTATACACACATATATATCAATATTGTAATGTTATCTTAATAGTAAATATGTTATATTGATTTTCACATTTTATCCATCACTGTAGTTTAACATACCAGAAAAAAGTATAGAGGACGAGGCTCAAGAATATGTTGTTGGCTATGTGGCAAAACGTTTTATATCTAAATATCCTAATTTAGGATATAAAACTGAAAAGTTACATGAAAATGAAACTGCAACTAGCTGGATACAAATTATGTCTAAAGGCCATTTGATAACCCCATCAAATGAACTTCTGTTGGCCGCAAAATACATGGAAGATGAATTTCAAAAACTGCATGGTAAAAATATTAATAGAAGCAGTAATATAATGGAACAACTATTTATTACTGTTAAAAAATTACACAATTTACCTGATGAAGTAATCAAATGTTTGGTAAGGACCAGAACATTTATTCGCTTTAATGCATTAAATAAGTTAATTGAACATGAAATGCCTAAAAATATAACGAAAAAAAATAAAATTAGAAAATTTATGGTATAATTGATGTGTATACTTTTTTAGTGTTTTTAAATTAGGTTTTTAAATAATTAGAGCTATAGAATATGAACAAAAAGATAAGTATTAAACCTAGTAACCATGATATAATTATATCATGCTAGTAATTATCACTTAAAGAAACACGAATAATAATATTAAGTTACCTTTATATAGTATAGATTATACTGATTATAGCATTACTTTATTGACTGCTTGCCATTCAAATTGCTGAATATTATCCAATTCTAATGTATTTGTTTATAATTATCACAATGCATTAAATAGTTTTAATGCATTAAGATAAAATCATAAGGTTTAATTCTCATGGGATATGTAAATGAAAATAATCATGAGACATAAAACTATAATTTAAAAGTAAGTAAGTATACATTTTTAAAATTCGACTAGACAAGGTAAGCAAGTTAATTTTTAATTACAATTACAAAACACAAGTCACAACAGTAATTAAAAAAAATATAAATAAAAATCATACTGAACTTAAATAAAATTAAATTCAATTACCTAATTAAATTTAACTTAGGGCCGCGCCACACTAGAGCGGTTTTTACGCGCGTTTTTTCACCGCGCGGTTTCAACGCGCCGTCTGTATGCACTATACTTGCGCGGTTTGCTCGCGTTCACTACACGTTCAGACTTGCTCAGTTGACCAGTATTTAGTGATTCGTTACTGTTTTGCGCATCATTCGATTGTATTTTTTTTACATTTTATTGTATTTATTATTAAGTTTTTTTCACGAAAGTGTTCACTTCATATAATTTGTTTATTAAATAAATAAGTTAGGTAAAGGTAAGTAACAACGAACAATTACATATTTTTATTACAAGTTATTTATCTGTATCATTATTAAAAATATGAACTACCATTTATAAAAATCATATTTTAATTTTTGATTTAGTATGGATTACGACTATTATATGAATGCAATAAAAGTGATTGCAGTGGCAGAAGCATTTGGATATCTGAACCCACCAAGGTCAGAAAGATCGTTTTGGATTCATCCATTTAATATAGTACGGGAAACTAATAATCGGTTTTTTTCATTTTATGGAGACATTCGAAAGTATCCGAATAAATTTTTAGAGTATTATAGAATGTCAATTTCTTCATTTGACGAGCTATTAGAAAAACTACGTCCCTACATTACAAAAAAAACTACGAAGTTCCGATGTCCGGTGTGTCCAGAAGAAAGATTGACTATTACAATCAGGTATAATAATAAAACTATAAAACTATACTAGTGAATATAGTTATACATAATTAGTATAATCAAATTAATTAATTATCTGCAATATATATATAAGACAGTTTTTAGTACGTATTAATGTATTATACGAGTATGTATCAATAAAATAAAAATAAAATAAAATTGCAATAACTTTTGAAATAAAATAAAAAATTAATACAAATAAATTGAGTAACTTTAAATACTTAATATAATATTAAATAAGCAACAAATCCTTCTGTTTATAATATTTATATAAAAATAATAATAATAATAACAATACATTTCACTATTATACACTATGATGCATATCTTCCTGGTTATAATCATGCGATGTTGGGGAATTATAACTTTGTGGGAGAGAATACCTCGAAGAAGGGCGGAGCGGTTGATTATACTGTTGTATATAGTTTGGATAGGAAGATGGATGTGTCAAAGAAGTTTTCTGGCTAACATAATTAGGATAGTTGAATTGGTGAATGCTCGAGTTTAAAGATTGCGAGTTGTCAAGAGGAGGATTTAAAATATTTTTAACTGACTGCATGATTGCAATTTTGAAGTCCAGTTTTTGGTTGTCATTCATTTTCTTAAATTCAGGAAGGAATGATAACAAAAAAGCTTTATCTGGATCTATGTCTTCATTGTGTGTTTGTATAGGTGGATGCTGCATTATATCTAGCAAACTTTGTTGAAATGTGGTAATCTTTTCTTTTTTATTTTGAGTCTTCGGTGTATCTATACTGTTTAATTTATTTGATGGCTCAACACACACTTCATCAGAAATTTCATCAGCATCAACTGTGTTTTCTGTTGAAGTTGATGGTGAATACATATTACCTGTTGTCCTGAAATTTTAATAATAACATATATTTTAAGCAAACATTTTGTTTCCAAAATGTCTTATACTTACTTTCTTTTTTTCAAAACTGGCTGTAAAAAAGAAAGTACATCAGCATAGGCATACTTTTTTTGTGGAATTTGCACCACTGCCACTTGGTATACTATTATTTTGTTTTAAGTCTCGAGCAAAATTATCTCTGATATTTTTCCATTTTTTTTTAATTTCTTCGACTAAAAAGTAATATTATAAATAGATAAATAATTATTTTAAGATTAGGTTAACTATTATAAGAAGAGTAAAGTATACAATTCTGTACGTAAAAATGTACAACAAAAATCAACAAAAAAAAAAGCGGGTAAGTGAGTATCGCTCTGCTGTACATTAGAGGGTGGGGTGGACTTCGGACTAGGGTAGGTTAAATTTGAATGCAATGATAAGTATTATTGTATACGAAAAACGATTCTGAACGGAGATGATTTGTCAGTATAGGATATTATATTATACTTAAATATTGTCATATATTCTATTTTGAAACAAATTCAAACATTTAAGTAAAAGTTTCAAGATCTTACGTTTAGTAATTTTTTAAAAATAACAAAAATCGAAAATTAATTTTTAGTAAAACGTTATTTTACACGTGTATTTTTGATTTCAAATTAAAATTAAAACTTTAAAGACTCGTAATTTTTTTTAAATTGAATAATCATCAAAGTTTTTTATAATTATTCTAAGCTTAACTTATAGACAGCATAGTATTAAATTTTCAATTCTTAGCTTTTGATAGTAAAATATTTATAAATTTTTAACTACCAAATAGTGAAAAATATTCATGATTTTGACAAATTTTAGTCAATATTTGAACTTCAAATGCTAATAAAAAAAAATTGTGCTATGTATTTTTATAATTTTTGAATGAGAGTTAGAACAAGTTATGTGGACTCTTCAATTAAATTTTCAAGTAATTTGTCCCAGCTAAAATTTTTTTATCAACATTTATAAAAAAAAATTTAAAATTTAAAATATAATACAGTCATTATGAAAAGCACCTCTATTAAAATATATTTTTCAGTAAAATGTAGGTACTATATTTAAAAAAAAAATGTAATAGTATAATTTATTATATTATTAAATATAATTTTTTCAAAAATATTATTGCTTTATATTCATAGCTCTAAAATTATATTTGACTTTGAGAAAAACATAAAATTATAAATTATTTCAGATATTTGTCAGTTGGAACAAATTTTGTGGCGTTACAATATGAATTTTTATTGGGACGAAGTACAATAAGTAATATTATTCGAGAAACTTGTCAAATTTTATGGAATACTCTACAGCCTGAAGAAATGCCAGAACCTAATCCCGACCAATGGTTAGAAATAGCTAATAAATTTTATTTAAAAACCAATTTTCCGAATTGTGTAGGGGCAGTCAACGGTAAACACATTCGATGTATTAAACCTAACAATTCTGGAACAATGTTCTTTAATTATAAAAAATATTTTTCCATTGTATTAATGGCTGTAGTGGACGCAGAGTATAGTTTTATTTCAATCGATGTCGGTTCATATGGTAAGGAGAATGATTCCACAATTTTTAAAAACTGTCCATTTGGAAAAAAATTATACGCCGGACTATTAAATCTACCAGCGCCGGTTGTTCTTCCAAATACAGATAATTTTCCGCAGCCTTTCGTGGTAATTGGTGATGAAGCTTTCGGACTACACAAAAACCTTTTAAGACCATACCCCGGACGAGGTCTTACCCAAAAAAGAAAAATTTTTAACTACCGTCTATCAAGAGCTCGGAGGTACGTAGAATGCGCTTTCGGAATACTCGCAAATAAATGGCGTGTTCTACACAGTGCTATGCTAGTTGAACCAGATTTTGCTGATGATATTACAAAAGCATGCTGTATTTTACACAATTATGTTAGACGGAGGGACGGTTATAACTTCGAAGATACCCTATCAAACTCTTTGGAAGACATCGAAAATGAAAATAATTCTGGAGCTCGTCAACAAGGCATAGACGTTCGAGAATATTTTGCTGAATATTTTATGGGAGCAGGAGCAGTTCCATTTCAATATCGATTTGTATAATTTTTTTTTTATATATACTTAAATATATCTACTTTAAATATAAAATAAGTCGTTTGTTAATTGTTAATACATGTTCAACACCAGTATCAACGTATTGTTAACATGTAGCAACCGGTTCATACTTTCATTTTATACATTTGTATGTTATAGCCGTACGGCATACACATTGAAGTTTCTTAAATTTGTGTCAGAAATTCATAACATTTCCCTACATTGATATTATATGTTATTTTTTAATTATATTAAAATTAGGCATTATTATTTTTTTCTTTATAAATATATTATTATTATTATTAAATAAATCGCATAATAAACATAAAAAAAAAAATGTTTACCATAACTATCTTGTTCCTTGTTTGAAAATGTATCCCAATTTTTGAATACAGCATTGGCTACATTTATCCAGGCCTTTGTTTTGTACTGCTTGTCCATATAGTTACTACTATTGATGTTCCATAGACTTTCTTCTTTTTCTACTTCATTTATTAAAACATCAATATCAATCATATTGATATAATTCAATTTAAATTCAATTCAAATTAATTTTATTTAAAAAAAAAATGTATATCATTAACAATTCTTTCTAATTTTTAAAAATTAGTAAAAAAAATTGGTTTGTAACGCGTCGTAACCGATGTAATATGTCGCGTACCGTATAAAACCGTGTGTTACGGTTTCAAGCGTTATCGCGATCAAAACGCAAAACCGCGACAGACAGCGGTGTCACGCGGCAACGCGCGTCAAAACCGCGCTAGTCTGACGCATGACGAAATAACAAGGTATGATCACAACAAACCAGTGTTGCCAAATGGTACGATCCTGGTGGGGAAGTACGATAATTTTAGTGCACACAAGATCCCCCATCAGGCTTTAGGATGGGGGATCGTACCACCAAGCGTCCAACTACCAATGACAAAAAAAAAAATTTATTCCTAAAATAGCGTTAGTATTATTAAATGAATATTATTAGCGTTTATTATTATTGTAAAATTCCCAAATATAATAGTTATAATAATATTTAATAATAAATAATAATAACCTCTATAACACAATTCAACACTATTTACTATTTAGTATTTTCTTTAAATTGATTTGATTCATTCTGCATACTACATAGACGCATAGTGCATGTGTTCATCGTTAATTATATATTATTATTCGTTTATTTTATTATATTAATATCGTTAACAATATGAGTGATTCCGAAGATAACCCACGTTTGAGAACACCAGAAAAAGTTAAGCGATCGAGAAATGAAGGTTCAGTTAAGCTAAGTCACAAAAAGCAAAAGTTTCGCAATGAATGGATACAAAAAACCGAATTTAAAAATTGGTTGGTGCCAGTACAAAACGATAATTATAAAGGTAAATGTAAATTGTGTAATACTGAAATGACAGCTGAATTAACAGTAATAAAAAAACATATGACATCTAAAAAACACCAAGTTATAATTCGATCAACTGAAAAATGTGAAAAACCAATACCGTGTTATTTTAATGACAGTTCAAAAAAAAAACTGATTGACGACACAAAGAAAGCCGAGATATTACTAAGCGGTTTCATTTCTGAGCATAATTTGTCTTTTAATATCATGGATCATTTAACTGCTCTTTGCAAAGAAATTTTCGTTGATTCTAAAATTGCCTCAAACTTAAGCATGGGTCGTACTAAAACAGCTGCAATTGTAAAAAATGTCATTGGAAAATGTCATCACGAAGCACTCACAGACAAATTAAAAACTTACAAATTTAGCGTCATCATAGATGAAAGTACAGATATTGGTACAGTTAAAAGTCTATGCATTTGTGTAAAATACTTTGATTCAAAATTAGATAAACTTGAAACAAAATTTTGGAAATTAATACAGCTATTCACGGACTCCGAAAGTGCTAATATTGGTGCTACAGCGGAAACGATATTTAACGAACTAACAGCGTCATTTGTTGTTGACAATGTACCACTTGAGAATATTACAGGTATAGTATTTTTTTAAACAACCATACATAATATTTACAATTACTATGCATTGTAATTATTATAATTGCCTTAGTTAGGTGGTTAATACAATTATATTAAAGTTTAAATATTTGATTTAGGATTTGCTGCAGATGGCTGCAGCTCCATGATGGGGCAATGGAACTCTGTTTCAAGTAGATTCAAAGAGTTGTACCCAGGTAAGATTTTTAAATTTTAGATTGAAAAATATCTGTTTTTACATTTTTGTACTTGTATGTTCTAGGAATATTTATCCAAAAGTGCATATGCCACAGTTTACACTTGTGCGCTAGTTCTGCCTGTAAAGCATTACCAAGGCAATGCGAAGACCTCTGTCGTGATATTTACAACTATTTCAAGTCAAGCTGTAAACGAGTGTCACAATTTCGAGAGTTTCAAGAGTTTTGTGAATTTGAACCACACAGAATACTTAAACCGTCGCAAACACGGTGGTTGTCATTGGCAATGGTAGTCAATAGAATACTGGAGCAATGGCAAGCGTTGAAACTTTTTTTTACTTCTCATTGGGTAAATGATAGATTAAAGGCAGCTGAACATATTTATAAATCTTTGCATGATCCATCTATGTTAATATACTATACATTTTTAAATTATTTTCTTCCAAAATTCACAATACTAAATAAGATTTTTCAAAGTGATAAACCTGTTTTAGATACACTTCATGGTAGAATATCAGAGTTATACAAAGAATTACTTTATTCATATTATAGACAAGTGATTAATCCCTTTGATGTAGATCCCAACAATACTTCTTTTTTCAAGCCATTGAAAGACATTTATTTGGGCGCTGGTGTATATATTTTATTACAGAAACCAGAGATGTCTAATAATAATGATATGGTTTTGGACACATTGAATCGCTGTAGGTCATTTATAATAACCGCATGTGTTGAGATAAAAAAAAGGTATAATTTTAATGATTTAATTTTAAAATCCTTACCACAGATTTCACCAAAAAATGTATTGGGCAATGTACATGAAAATTCTTTATTGCCCTTCATTTCATTATTTCCCAGAATTGTAAATGAAACCAATCAAATACAACTCATTGATGATGAATGGAGGAAACTTATAAGTTACACATTTGAATCAAATATATTAGAAATTATTAAAACTAAAGATGTGGATAACTTTTGGATTTACTTGAAATCATATGAACAGCTATTTATTAATTTATCTGAGTTTATTTTAACAATATTATCTTTACCACAATCAAATTGTGCCTGTGAGCGTTTATTTTCTAAAGTTAATTTGATTAAAACAAAATTACGCAATAAATTAATGACTGATACATTAAATGGTCTTATTAATTCTAGTGAGTGTATAAAACCATATTCGTGTTATAAGTTTAAACCATCCAAAGAAATGCTTAACTCTATGACATCAAATATGTATGATTTTATAAATAATACTGTTGATGATGATGACATAACTTTTGAGACTGAATAGTACAATAAATTTAAAATTTTATTTTTTATTTGTTATTTTGTTCATAAGTTGTATTTCATAATATATTATAAAGGTATATAATAAAATTATTTGAATTTGATTGTTATTTGTTAACAATAATTATCATAGTTATGTATAATAATTTTTTATTTGTTATTTTGTTCATTATAATTTGTATTTAATAATATATTATAAAGGTATATAATAAAATTATTTGATTGTTATTTGTTAACAATAATTATCATAGTTATGTATGATAATTTTTTATTTGTTATTTTGTTCATTATAATTTGTATTTAATAATATATTATAAAGGTATATAATAAAATTATTTGATTTTGAAGATATTATACATACAATTTATTTATTATTTAACGTATTATTTTCTTCGTTTAAAATCTTGTATGATTGTATGATGCTATGATTTTTTGTTTGTTTGTTATGGTACGATAATCTTATTAGAAATACGATAATTCTGACCCAAGTTTACGATAAACCCACTTTTGAAACTTGGCAACACTGCAACAAACTGAATTTCGTTCAGTCTACGCAGAATAGGGTGGGAGTAATCCTCGTCATTTTATTGGCTTATACTTTACGCGCCTTTTATGAGTTTTTGATTGTATAATGCATTGTGTTATATTAATGATAAAAATGATAAAATATTAAAATAATATATTTTTTTTTTATGCATATTACATTATACTGTTTTTGGTAAATTTTCATTTTTTCCTGTTGTTGTGTTTGTTTGTAAATTGTTGTTCTTGGCTTTTTCACTATGCCAGTTTGTGCATTTATTGGTTGCTATAGTGGCAGTAAAAAAATAAAAAGTAGCAATACTAAAGTTCACATTTATAGATTTCCTAAAAACTCACATATGAGGGCTCAATGGTTTGAACAAATTCAAAAGGGTTCAAAAGAAACTGTTAATATTAATTTTGAAACAGGTATGTAATAACAATACATATAATTATATTAACAAGCAAACCAATAAAAAAATGAATCTATTAACGCTATAATATTACCTAGTATGCAAGTAGTAAATACTCTGCAATAAATCAGTAAGACATTATAAGTTAGTTTACATGTTATAAACAATAATTCAATGTTTGACGAGTTTAATTTTAGCTGCAGTATGTTCATTACATTTTCCACCTAGTTCATACGAGAACAAAACAAGAGCACAAATAATGTTGAATTATACACCCATCCGTGGCAGAAAACTAAAACCTGATGCAGTACCATTAAGGTTAAAGTCCCATCTATTCCTGATATTGAAGTTGGTTTAATACAAATACAAAAATGTTATTTGTTTACTATAGTAATTGTGAATGTCTTGAAACAAGCATGCATGGTAAAAATAGTCCAGTTCAACAATCACCAAAACTTTATACACCGTCTGGATCATTTTTAGTTACAAATCTAGCTGATGAACCAACCAGGTATCAATAAACCAATTTTCTGTTATTTTGTTTAAAAAATTAAACAAATTAATTATTTTATATTTTTATAATACATTTAAAAACATTTTTTTTCAGTATTGAACCAGCAATTAAAGTAAAAAAAAGTTGCAAAATTAGTCTTTTTGATAGTTTGGAATCTGATACAAATTTTGGGATAGAAGTTCTTGCAGAAGAATATAATGATTCTTGTTCGTATCAAAAGTAAATAATTAAATCTTCAAAATATAATAAATATATTTCTTCTGTGACTATAATAACCAATATTATATTTTATATTTGCTTTTCTGTTTTGCATGACTAGTTGTAATCCATAGTTGATCAGTTACTTAGGAAGATAACCAATTGAAAATCTTAAAACTTAGTTTCAATATGAATACTACTTCTTGGTTCTTGCGGGAGTATAGTTTTTATAATAACCTGATGGACCAAGAATTGTATTTAATATTGAAATATTATGTTTTAGCAATTTTTTTAAAACATTTGTTACAAATGTATAAATTAATAGCATTAATTTATCTATACATCATAACTATTACAAATGTATAAATTATAATTATTACAAATATATAGATTATAATTGTTTTATTTAGTTACTTAAATATTCACAATAAATTAAATACATTATTACTTTATTACTTAACTAACTTGTACTTATGTAAAATATTTTATAAATGTGCAACTTAACAAGTATTGTAAATCATACTTTATTCATGTTTTTCTTTTTTATAACTAACTATATTGTTTATTGATTTTGTATTATCGTATTTTTTTTTACTACTAGAATTTATTGTTTATTCATTGTTATGCATGATTATCAAATAAATGTTAATTGTTTTTTTATTTATAAATACCTAAGTATTATTTATTTGAGTATAACACCATACTTTTAGATTGAAAAATGATTTTGAAAATTGTAAGAAGGATAAAGAAGTTCTTTTAATTGAAAATACTAAACTTCAAAACATTATAAAAGGGTTAAGTGCTCAAAATGAGTATTATAAAAATTATGTTAATTTGGAAAATCAGAGATTTGAAACTCGTTTCAATGATTTGTTAAATAAATTATTCAGTCCAACCCAAATCAGTCAAATTCTTCATCCAACTAGAAAAGTATACAAGTGGTTGCCTGAAGATATATCCTCAGCAATCACTTTGCGCAGTATATCCCCTAAAGCTTATCGATATTTAAGAAATAAAAAGCAATATCCATTACCCGGTTAGTTTATATTTAATTTATAAAATGGGAACAGATTTTTTAAGAAAATGAAAATTAATATTCACAAATTAATCTGTTCCCAATAAATAGTAAGATCTACAACATATAAAAAAGAATAATAAATGGATACTATTATACCAACTAAACTATAAAATTTAATTCAAGGTTTATCTACATTAAGAAGATGGGCAACAACTTTTAAAGTTGAACCAGGAATACTGGATGGTGTACTAACTCTAATGAAAGCCAAAGGTAAACAATACATTTTTTTGACAAACTAAACTCTATAAGTAAAAAAGGTAGTTTAATCAACGTTCTAAATAAATTGTTGTATACTTGTATTATTTTTCCAAGGAACACTAATGACTAGTAGAGAAAAACTCACTGTAATTTGTTTTGATGAGACTTACGTGTCTAACAGATTATGTTATGACAAAAAGAACAAACAAGTAATTGGTCCACATAAATGTGTACAAACGGTTGTAGTTAGAGGTACCAAATATTATTTAAGTTTAACTGAAAATAATAATTCAACTTACTATTTCCTAATTAATTTTATTATTTAATAAAATGTAATCCAATAACAATTTAGGTCTTACAAGTAATTGGAAACAGCCAATTTTTTACAACTATGATACTAAAATGACTAAAGAATTATTATTTAACATAATTGAAGAGTTACACAAAATTGATTTCAATGTTATTGCTATGGTAAGCGACATGGGTCCTTCCAACATGGGTTTATGGCGAACCTTGAACATTTCAATTGAAAATACAACGTTTGAACATCCATCGACATCCAATAAAATACATGTTTTTGCAGATGTACCTCATCTTTTGAAATTAGCCAGGAATCACCTAATTGACAAGTTGAATAATGAAATAAAAAGAAATTTTAATTATATATTATAATAATAAATTTATTTTTTTTTTAGTGGTTTTGTATTTCCAAATTCAAATTATGTAGGTAAATCAATTTTACAGACTCTATTAAAAATTGATTCAGGCGACTTAAAGTTAGCATATCGTTTGACTGAGAGACATCTGGACGTACAGGGTTGTGGAAGGATGAATGTTAAACTAGCTTCCCAAGTCTTTTCAGAAACTGTTGCTAAAGCCATAGCTTATTGTGGGGAAAAAAATTATTTAGATAAACTAAATTGGAAAGATGTAAGAAGCTTTTTAATTTATATGCTATAAATAATAGAACTATGAATATATGTTTACTTAAAAAACAGGCCTCTGAAATGATTCTTCTGTTCAACAATTGGTTTGACATCTTCAACACTCAGCATAAGTTTGATGGCAGTACTCCAAGCTATGGTATAAATGTAGAGCATCAAGATGAACTTCTTGATAAAATGAGTACTTTTATACTGGAAATGCGAATATACGGAAAAAAAAACCCTTGTTCCTTTCCAAAAAGGTTGTAATTTTATACTTTGTAATAAAACATGTATTGTTTTAATAATTATTTCTTGATGATTATAGGAATAGCAGTGTGTAATAAATCTTTAAAATCATTATTAAAATATTTAAAAGATGAACATGGCATGGAGTACATCATTGGTAGAAGGCTAAATCAAGATATAATAGAAAATCTATTTAGTTTTCTGAAAGGCATGACAGGTTCAGCGAGTAATTGTATAACACCTCTGGATTTCAAATACTGGTAAGTGTTTTATATACCTAGTTTGAAGTTTGAATGCATTGATATAACTAAATTATGTATAAGTGTATAACTAGTCATTTATAATTTACATAAATAGTCATAAAATAATTAAATATATTAAATAATATTTAAATAATTAAAATGTATAATTGTGAATAAAAAATGTTTAGCCTGAGATGGTACATTCTTGGAAAACATTCAGATTTTGTATTTACTGAGAATACAAACTCACAGCTTGATCTAGAAAACAGATTATTGACTGAAAATGAGTGTTTGACTGGTCAAATGTTGAATTCGAGTACGTTTGAAACAGATGACCCAACAGAAATAACCAACGTACAGTCAAATATTGGTAGTGAATGTACACCAATAATCAGTGAACAGTGCTTTGATCTTCTAAAACAATTTGAAGTAAATAACAAATATTTTAGCACATAACTAAATCATACAATCAAACATAGTAAATATTAATAATTAATGTGATTTAGATGGAAGAAAATGAACCTTTTAATGAGCTTGAAGAGGATAGTGCTCAATATGTAGCTGGCTATATTTGTAATCGGTTTGCCAGCAAATATCCAGAGTTGATAAAACAAACAGATGATAGTGATGTTACAGAAGACTGTTGGACTAATTTCAAGTCAAGAGGTGGATTAAAATTGCCATCAAACAATTTGTTGACAGCACTCAAATTTCTTGAAATTGAATTTAAATTAGTTAATGGTGATAATATTACAAAAAGTAAAGGAATAATGAAGAACATGGTTAACAGATTGACACCAACAATTCAATATTTATCTATTCCACAAGAAGTTATTGACTGTCTAGTGAGAACAAGAACATTCATCAGAATGAATAATCTAAACAAGCAATTAATTTCAGATAAATATCAAAAAAAAAAAGTAGAAACACAAAAAAAACAAAAATTTATTAAATAGTCATTACATAAATTTAATATATATTCAGTGCCGGATTTAACCATTGTGCCGCCTTAAGCACAAAATAAATTGCCGCCTTTTAATATAAATATTTTTCTAGTGTAAAAAATGTTATTAAATCATACAATTATTATTTTTTTCTTTATTACTTAAAATTTTAATAATGAAAAATAAAAATATACAGCTGTTATAAAAATGCATACATATACATATTCATATAAAAAATTTAATTATAAAAATACGATATAAAATATAATGATAAAAAACATGGTAGTAATAAATACTTAAATAGTTAATTATTATATTCAAAATTAAATAGTTAATGTCTAGTGCTCATCGGCTTTCTGCGTGACTTTTGAGTCGCAAAATCATCTATTATGGCATCGAAGTCCATTTTGTTCACTAGTTCAGTTTCAATTGCCAATAAACTTAATGAATTTAGTTTATCTCCTTCCATACTTGCTCTCAAATAATTTTTTACACGTTTTAACGTAGAAAAAGACCTCTCGGCTGAACAATTAGTTATTGCCATACATAAAAGCATACGTAGAGCAATATCTACGTTAGGAAAAACTGTATCTAAATTATTACCACGTAAGTGTATTGATAATTCGATAACTCCATCAATATTTGTATTAATACTTTGAAGATATGCTCGAAAATGAACACATTCACAAGCGAATGATTTTTCTAAATCATCGCTATACAATTCTTGAAGCTTATTAGCTTTTTGAGTTATTTCTTCTGGTGAAAGTAGTATTAAATTAGTCAAAAAGTCATATTTGTCAAATGTATTAGTATAAGCAGCGCATCTTTTTTCAAGTTCACTCTTCACTCGGTCCAGTATGGTAAAATATGTTTCTATTCTTAACTTATCACTTCCAGTCATATGAACTTCATTTTCTCTTGTCTCGTCTGCTTGAAGTTTGCGTTTTTTAGTCCTTACTTTATCAAACTCGTACTCTTCACTCTTTATTTTTTTTGCCAAAATTACATATTCATTAAAACATTTATCATTTCGAATAGATGTTATGAAGTTAATTAATGATTTATAGAGTTTGACAACTATCCCCAAATCTATGTTTACTTTTTGAAGCTCTTTACTTGTGCTATTAAAACGCTCCAAAATTGTATTCCAAAATACAGTCATAAAAACTGTTTCAAAACGGTCAAGTTGACGTCTTAAGCCAGCTGCCTCACAACGCGTCGTCGCCTTTTCAAAATTATCTTCTTCTAATAAACTTAAATTTTTCATAATACCGTCATAGTTTTGATATAAGCTGTCACAAGCTTCATGCCGAGCAGACCACCTAGTTCCATCTGCTCTTTTGACAACTTTTTTACCGAGCGTTAGGCTAGACTTTAAAATATCCCATCGTCTAGTAGATGCAGAAACAAAAGAATAAAGATGTTGAATAGTGTTAAAAAACGATAATCCTTCTTTCACGCATTCAGCTACACAAGTCCCAACCAAGTTTAGCGAGTGAGCAGCACATGGTACGTAATACGCGTAAGGATTTTTTTTTACTATCCTTGCCTGTAAACCCGAGTAAATTCCCGACATATTGGCGGCGTTGTCGTACGACTGGCCCCTGCTGTTGTTTATGTCAATATCATGTTTAGTTAAAAAAGACAATACGGCCGTTTCAAGTGTTTCAGACTTATGCCCAATATTTGGTAAAAAAACACATAAAGCGTTCGACAGGAAAACCGTCATCTCTAACGTAACGAATAACGTATGCTAACTGATCTGTGTGGCTGATATCAGGAGTTGAGTCTATCACAATCGAAAAATATTTTGCACTTTTAATTTCATTTATAATTACATTAGTAACTTGTGTTGTTATTAATGTAATTATTTCATCACATGTTGTAGAAGAAAGGTAAGATGTATGACCACTGCCCGGGTTTCCATGTTGGACTATATGATTGCTTAGAAAAGGGTCAAATTCAGATATTAATTCTAAACACATCATAAAATTACCATTATTTTGACTTCCAAATTTTTCCACGGAACCTCTAAATGGAAGACCACGACTTCCCAGTTTTTTTATGACAGCAATAACCCGTTTCAACACATTTTTCCAATAATCTATTTCATTATTTATTTGAATACAGAGATCACTATCTATTCTCCCAATATTATTGCTCCTACGTAAAAATACTATTTGACAGTTAGTATGTTCCTTAGAGACTTCATGTTGTTTTACAATCTTAATAACGTTTCTCCAGTCCATTAAACCTTCTGTAGCAAGTTTAGTAGAACCTCCAAACAATCGACAGGGGATACAAAATACTGCATTTTTACTACGAGAATAAATTAAAAATTTTCTAAGCTGTTGTTCTCCATTTAAAAGTTTCCGATAAAATACACTTTTTTTTAAGTATCGCGTTTTATTCCCCAACTCTAATTTTGTTGATAATAAATCATAGTCAATATTTTGTTTTATTTCTTTTAGTAATAAGCGATCAATTGTCAAATCATTAATTACCCATTCTGCAGGATCCTCGCTGATTGAATCGACTATTGGTACATTATCTTTTTCAGTAGTATTATTTGAACAACTTTCTGAAGATGTGACGTTTTGAATATAAGTGATGTCCGTAGTACTAGTACCCGAGTTTGAACAACTAGCGAGCGTTTTCTGTGTAGATTCATAATTTTCAACTTCATTTAAAAAAGTGGTTGGTTTAAAAAAAGAATCTATTTTTGGGATTTTTTGCACTAAGTTATTTAATTGATTTTTTTTTTCTTCCGCGATTTTTTTATACTTATAGCCACTTAAACGTGATCGACCGTCACTCATTTTACTATAGTTTTATTAAAAATGTTACAAATAAAAATTTAAAAAATCAAATATTCATACAAATAAGAAAAGTGTGAACTTCGTCTGCACTAAAAAAAAATAACACTGAACAGTGAACACGTTCGTTACTATAATACTATAGAACATGTTACACTATGAGCTCGTTCGCGATTTCATTGACTAATGATTGGGTTTTTTTTATTGTGATTAGGTACAGATAAACACACAATCGAATTCGTCGTATCCACTTGTTTACAACACGATAACGAAAAATTTATAAATAATGTAGCAATAGCAATGATATTAATTAATAGAGCGATAAACTCTACGATTATGAAATTGAAAAACATAAAATATAAATATTACCACAATCCCGTTGGTCTAAAAACATTTTATAATTAGTAGCATTTATTTTAGTTAAAATGTAATATTAAAAATTATTTGCCGCCCTTGAGAAATTGCCGCCCTAAGCACTAGCTTATAGTGTTTACTGGTAAATACGGCACTGTATATATTACCTGCCTATATTGTATATAATATCTTCAATTAATAGTTTTTTAATTAAAACATTTAAATTAACATTAAAATAGTATAATAATAATACTACAAATAATTATTTACTGCGTTTATGGATAATATAATTATTTTTTTTTTCAAATGCTAGTTAATAGTTATCATAGAGGGCCACAATACGTTTTATTAGTGTAATACCAAGGACCAATGAAAAGCCGAGGATAACTCCCACTCCTATTTCTGTTAATAGGGATATGATGTGTATCACAAAATTGTGATCATACCTTGTTATTTCGTCATGGTCTGACGCATTTCATCTACATGCATGCGTTTTCATCAACGCGCGGTGTATACGCGTTTTCACCGCGCGTCAAAACCGCTCTAGTGTGGCGCGGGCGCGCGGCCCTTATAAATAAAATAAATAATAAGTGATAAAAACGTAATGATAACAGGAGACGGACCGAATGACGTAGGCACCATGCGCAGAGCTCTGTTGCTGTCATACCATGTTAATTATATCATGGGTACATCAAACTTCAAAGTTCAAAGTATGCATAATTCGTCTATAAACAATAAATTCTAGTACCTAATCATATAAAATAAATATTTCTCTACGTAATAGTATAATACATGCTATAAATTATATTGGTATATTACTATAATGTAAAAAACTTGAATCGATGTTTAAATTAATTGGAACAATTATTATTATAACATGAATATGACTATTATGATTTATGACTATGCTAAAAAAAAAATGAGTTATAAATATAGACACCGTACTTAGTGATTACGAATTAGGACAGCGGAGGTAACAATATGAGACTACTAATAGCCGTATTTCCAGAAATGTGTATAAAAATTAAAAATAAATATTCAAGTATAATTATTACTATAACTATTGTAATACTCGAATTATCGTAAAGTAAACTCTGAAAAATACCCATTTCTTCTGGATGATTCAACGTGATCACTGTAGTTGTGAACATTTTTATCATTCTTTTTTTATAATTTTTCGGCTCCAAATTTTTTATTATGGCAAATAAAAAAAATGTGCTAAAGCGTAAACGATCGATTAAAAGAATGGTCACTAAGACACTTGCACTAAGACGATCTAAAAAACCAAGATAAGTCTTTTAATTTACATATTATTTATTTTAAAAATTAAAAACATTGTATTACCAATTTAAATGAAATTCTATAAGCTTAGTCTCCCGGTCTAAAACGAAAAAAATTGTTTTATTATATACAATATACATAATATATAATTAGTGACGAGTCTCGACTGCACCTCGTCATAGAAAAGGTCAATGATCATTTGTAAAATGTTGATAAAAAAATTATACCACTCCAAAAATCTTGAAGATATAAAACAAAGAAATTATTGAAATTAAAAAACGTGTTTGAGGTTCATATTTTAACACATCAATCAAACTAACCTATGACTCAATGACGAGGTCCACTAGACATCTACTATATAGTAGAGCGATTATGCTTACTTTTTTTTTTTTTTAATTAATGAAAATGAAACTAAAGTGGTGTTGAGGACAGAGATAATATTATTAATTATTCTATTTAATTGTATTATTATACACCTGTTGTGATCTATATTATATTATAATTAGTTCATAATATCATTTTGTTGAAATTAGTTACTAATACAATTTATTTGTTTGGTATTTTGTATCTATACTGACTATATTATAATATACTCCTATATTATTTATAGTGAACCTGGTACCTCTATTGACTCTACTAATGACATACAAATTGAAAACATAGACTTTGTTACACCAATCCAGTAAGTAAGATTATTAAAAATCGTTAGGTATCTTATTATATTTTTTTTCACTTAGTATATAGTTTTCATTTTACCTTAAATTGTAAAATTTTTTATTAATTATAATTTTGAACTTACCTATTGTACATTATATAGTATTATATAGTAGGTAGTGGCGGTAGTGCCAAACCTTTTATTATGCATTTTGTTTTTGAGACTTCAGCTGTTAAGAAATAATTAATTAATTAAAAACTTTAGGTTTACTTCGACACCTGTTCAAGTTGTCTCAATTGTTGAATGTAATAAATCTTTTAATTTAAATGATATTGAATCCTACACGTTACCAAGTGTTGAGGAAAATAGTAATACTGAGTAAGTATCAGAAAAAAAACAAAAATCTCTTTGATTATTTTTATGTTCAATTTCGTTTTCGATTTTATTATTTTTATAATTTTTTTTTTTTATATTTAGGGTTCATACTGATCATTTATCGGGTAGACGAATTGTAGATGTTGATTATATTTTTAAACAAATCCAAAACAGTTCACATGGTGGTGGACTAGACTGTTCCTTTTTGAATATGTCTTTTGTCTCAGAAAAACGTTATGGGTTTTTTTCCAAATTCAAATTTCAATGCAAAATGTGCAACATTGTAACAGTTATTTCTTCAGAACCATCTGATAAATCATATATTCCCATAAATAAAGCTGTAACGAATGGAACTGTAGCAATTGGTAAATTGAAAAAAATAATAATATTGATTTACTTAATATACCTAAAATATAGAAGTAATATATTATTACCTTATTATATATTTTTTTCTTTATGTTTACTGATTAAACCACTATCAACATTTGATTTTTAAACGGAACTATATCATAAAAATATAATAAATTAATAATACTATTTTAAATTCTGAACAATCTGAACGGAGTGATAAATTTGTGTTAATTTTATAATGATATGTATTTTTTTTTTGTGTGTGTGTCTAACGACACATTTTGAAGCAATAATGCTTTGACCTCAGCATTTTATCTGAAAGAAAATTATTATTAAGTTGTGCAATTTTTATTATATGTTGCCATTTGATGATCAAAATTTTATAGCGGTTTAACCAATAAAGATAAGGGTATAAAAAAATTAAAATATTATACACTATTAGAAAAGCATTAATCTAAAATGTTGAAAAAAAAAACTGAAAATAGTCAATACAGTTTTTGTTATACTCGATTTTGATGTTGGTTGTATAAGTTATACATTGTTACATCGTTATATATCATCTTCAAGGAATTGGCCAAAAACAACTAGCTGAATTATCAGCTGCAATGGAAATTCCGTGCATGACAAGTACCACTTTTTTTAAAGAACATGAAAACTTAAGCTCTTATATTCATAACTCAGCGTGGGAGGAAATACAAAAAGCCGGAGAGGAAGAGAGAAAATTAGCAATAGAAGCAGGAGATGTTGGCGATGATGGGATACCGTTTTGCACCGTTGTCGCAGATGGGCAGTGGTCAAAACGGAGTTATAAATCTAAATACGACGCTTTATCCGGAGTGGTATACTATATTTTGTAGTTTCGTTAAATATTTAAAGCCCATTAGAGTATAATATTCAAACTTTATATTATATTATAAACTTTATAATATATTCTACATTCATAATTATTATTTTAGTAACGTGGAAAATAACGTGTTAGTCAATAAAAATTATTTTTAAAAATTAATTTCGTTACAATTGCGTTAATTTAAGATAAATATCACAGTAAAATAATCATATACCTATTTAAACAGAACCATATATGCATGAATTATTTTTAATATTTAATTAAAATATTAAAATATACAGGCCACTATTATTGAATACATAACTAAAAAAGTGCTATTTGTTGGGATCAGAAATCGCTTTTGTATTATCTGTAGTCGAGCTGAAACAAAAAATGAAACTCCAGGCATTCATACATGTTTTCTAAACTGGAAAAAAGCAGCTACCGGTATAGAAGCAGATAGAATAGCTGAGGGCTTTTTAAAAAGTGTAGAGCTACATAAATTGAAGTTCAATAAGCTAATTGGTACGTTATTCAATTTTAAAAACTATTATGCACCTACCTATATTAATTTACTTTTGATTTGACAGGTGATGGTGACAGTAGTGTCACTAAAAGACTTAAAGAAATTATACCCTATAGACCTGATTATATTGTGCAGAAGATCGAGTGCCGCAATCACATGTTACGGAATTATATCCAAAAATTAACTTTTATTGCAAAAAAAACTAATTATCCTATCAACTTAAGGCAATTTATTTTGAAAAATATATTAAGATTCCGGACTGCTATTGTGACAGCAATAAGATACAGAAAAAATGAAGATGTACCAACAGCACAGAAAATTAAAAGTTTGTAAAACATTTTAATAATTATAAATACACAGTATTACTGTATTGTGGCCGACAGATAAATCATTCAAACACCTCCATTTATTTTAGTTTTTTGCTCGGCCAAAAGCTTTAAAATGTAGTAAAAGGTTTCTTATAAATCTTTTATTATAACTATATAATTATAAATTTATAAATAATAAATAAATATGTAGAAACCTATATCTTAAAAATTTAAAATTTGTGTATTGTACTAAATGAATATATTTTTTTTAGATTTATCAGCCGACTTATTTAATAGTTCGTATCACATTTTTGGCGAAAATTCAAAGTGTGACGATTATTTTTGTAAAAAAAGACTTCTAGAAGAAGAAAATTGGGTACAGCGTGCAGAATCTGTGGAATGATGGTCGAAATAAAAAATATTGTTAATCGCTTAGTGATAAATTCTGCAAGTTTGATTTTAGACGTAGATAACAACATATGCGAGCAATTTAACAGCATTATAAATAAATACATCGGCGGAAAAAGAATAAATTTATCGCAACGAAATTCGTACAACACCCGGGTTGAAGCTGCAGTAGTGTCCTTCAATTCTAAAGAATACCTGCGAGCAATACATAAAAATGTGATAAAAAAAGTCCAGGTACCTATTTATAAGAATTATTTTGGACAATTGTCAATTGTCAATTAATAAAATTATATCTTGTAAATATCATAAAAATAACAAATAAATTAGTATAATGAGTTCTTATTTCATATATATTATAGGTAAAATGTTAATATAGGTATATAAATTTATAATAATTCAAAATAAATATTTTAGGGAAATTTAGTAAATTATTTTTAAGAGATGTTAGTAGTATGTATTTGTATGTTCTGAGCACTTTTGAGCAGGGAGATTTAAAAAGTTTAAGGCGAACTTTCCCCCTCAAGCCATTTTTTTTTCCCTGTAACACGAAAAACACTGTTTTTTCAAAAACCATAATGTATGTTCTGAGCACTTTTGAGCAGGGAGATTTAAAAAGTTTAAGGCGGACTTTCCTCCTCAAACCATTAATTTCCATCCTTGTATATTATACATGTTGGTTACACTGTTTTTTTTTTTAAAAAAAGTTATAAATTGTTTATTTAATACACTTTAGTTCAGTTAGTAATAATCCTTCGTTTGATCAAGTTCTGGTTTTTTTGTTTCAAATTTTTTCTTAGTAAGTGAATATTTTCAGTTTAAAAAATGAATTTTCAAAAATTTAGCAACAATTTTTGTTCACTTGTTACTTTAGTACGAAACAATGTATATCCTGCACATCCACAATATACTACATTTTCATCAAGATTGAAAACATTCAATTTATTTCCACTAACTTCATATCAAGATAAATATTCATTAGCTGAATGCGGTTTTATATATTCAGGAAAAAAAGATATCGTTGAATGTTTTTGCTGTGGACTTATCTTACATAATTGGGAAAAAGATGATAATCCATGGATCGAACATTCAAGATGGAATCCGAAATGTATATATGTACTATTATCAAAAGGAAATCAGTTTATTGAAAATGTGATAAAAAAATACGGTAATATTAACAACACTTATGAATGTAATTGTGAATCTAGGTCATATGATACTGTTTGCTAACAAATTGTATGATTAATTCTAACTTTTTTTATGTTATGATAAATAAATATTTTATTATTATAATAAATAATTTAAATGTGTTAATACATGATTTAATACCTCGTGAACATGTGGCCTAGTGGGATAACGCGTCTAATTTAAATTAAATATGTTAATGTTTCTAAAATTTCAGGTTCTATGGTTAGGTAAGTATGTAAGTATAATAACCCTTTACTCGCTATCTTACTGGGTCATATGTTCACATTTTTTTTTTTTTTTTAATGTCTATCCCCACCGCTCCCCTCCCACAGGGTTAGTATATAATATGTAGAAGTATATAAAAATTACTAGTTTAAGCTAAGCTCTCTACTGATCATATTCAAACTTCAAAACAATACCGGTTTACTACATTTTTTTTAAAATATTTTAGAAAATTATTGTTGTTCAAAAAGTGTTCACCATTGGTAGAACACATCGTCATATAATATGAATCCATCACTCGTTGTATCAAAATCAGTGTTCGATATCCGTCCTTTTAGCAAGAAAAGTGTGACGGTTGGACTTCTAGTTAATAAACAAATTTCAATTATTATATTATTAGAATGTAAATTAACTAAAAAAGTTGTAACGCTTGATCTAGAACAGTGGTGTACATTAATGTGTGAAAACAATTTTAATACAATTATTAATAATTTACATACTCGATGTAAACGTGTTAGAATTTCAGACAACTTTTTCTACTCTGTTAACGTAAACCAATCAACTATTGTTTTATATTCTAATGATAACTACATAACATTATCTCATGTTGATCTTCATCGTTTAAAACAATTACAACATTGTATAGACTTGTATATAGTTGAAAAACAGAAAAAGTTGTAATCATACCAAAAAACATTCGATACAGCTTACGCGTTAATCAAGGCTGACGTAAACGGGTTACCATTGTCTTGTCAACGAAACGAATTTACAAACCAATATATTCAAAATTATGATTTCAGCTATAGTAATATACAAAGTGATGATATTTCATTCATGTACGAGCTATTACAATTTCATTTTAATTCTTTATCAAACATGATTTTGCAGGATTTAATAATATTGTAATATATATATATATATATATTACCTAACTGCTAGTATTAATTTTTATATTATTTTTTTATTTTAACCTATAAATGTATTATTTGATTTCTATTTAAATAAAAAAAACAAGGCATATAATATTGTAATCAAAGTTTTATTATTTATTTAAATGATTTCCAGCCACCACTATTATAAACATAGTTTATTTATAATACATATCAAATTCGTGTAATTTTTTTCTTCGAATCTTTCATAAAGCGGTCGAAAAGTGTTTGAACCATTTCGTTCAACTCACTCGATATTGTTTGATCCTTTAGCAGATCGGTTATTGCAAGTTTCATTGAACATTCAGCATGTTTCCATCTATAAAAATTATTTTTATAATAATATCTTACTTTAAAAATAAATAACTATAGTATTATTGTATACTATAGTTATTTAGTTATATTCGAAGCGCGATAGTAAAGTAATATAATATATTTTACCTGTCCTTGGAATCAACATGCTCAATGTTTTTCGTTTTATAATGTGACAACGTCCAATAGTCAGTAGATTTTTCGTCAGCAGGTGCCTTTATAATCAAAATCCCGTCGTCTTGTCGAATGCTCATTGAATTTGTAATTTCCAATCCAATTTTCTGATCTTTCATCAATTTTCCAATTTTTTCTCGATAAGAAATATTCTTTAAAAAAATAATTTAATTATAATTTTGTTCACTTGATCGGTTATGTAAAATCACTCACTTTTTTTGATTTTTTTACATTGTTTTTCTTCTCGTAGACCCTCTTTTGACTACCCGGTTTTATTCCTGTTTTTCTGTCTTGAGTGTCTATCATATCAACCTATAACCATAATAAGCGATTAGTTAATGTTTTTTTAGTTTATAAACAGTTTTAATTAAATGTTTAATAATTTTAACATTTAAAAAAATTATAGTAACGTTATATTTATCTTAACCAAGTATGACTTAATATTTGATTCTATTAAAAAAAAAATAAAAAGATATATTTTTTATTTATACTTACATCGCTTACAGCAAAGGATTCTTCATCATCACTCCTGAATGAATTGATTGACATTATTTTATTTTTTTGAAAAGTATTTTAATTTATTAAAAAATAGAAAACTATTTGTATAAAAAACATGGACTCGCTGTAGACTCGTTGAAGTAGACTGAAAATATTATATCAAAAAGGATTACTTATATACGTGTTCTCTCGTGGTCTCAAGTAGTCTGAAGTTCATTATACGACCACGCATAATCACACATAATTAATTATAGTCATGTTTCAAAAAAATACTGCCAATTCTCATGACTATAATTAATTTGAGTTATTTGCATATTATTCTTTTTTAAAAAATTACAACAATGCAACAGCTTTTTATTAGAGTTTAATTATGCTTCCATTTTTTAATTAAATTCTTGATAATGTAATAAAATATTGACTATAATTAAATTATGGAAGCATAATTAAACTCTAATAATAAGCTGTTGCATTGTTGTAATTTTTTAAAAAAGAATAATATGTAAATAACTCAAATTAATTATAGTCATGAGAATTGGTAGTATTTTCGAAACGTGTTTGACAATGTTTTTATTTTAAGTACATTGTGCAACCACGATCTCGTTACTATATATTCTTTAAACCCAGGGTTCCCAGGATGTTTTTTTATCTATTTAATATACTTTAACATTTAGCAATAATAACAGGGTTTTATTTACAGTAATGCAGATTTCATACTTTCGTATATAATATACAAATAACTCAAATTAATAATAGTTATGAGAATTAATAACAGGTTCTTATTTGTAGAAATGTGGATATCGTATTAATTATAACCTCCGACTCTGTGAATATAATATTATAATACGAATATCATAAAAAAATAGTATACTTTCTATTAACTCAATTAATTATAAGATTTTAAAGAGATGGAAAATTGGATACTATATAATAAGGAATCAATTTTTTAAAAAACCCGCAGTTTTATTGTGAACACAAGTGTACGCTGAACACCAACATTTTTTTTTTCAAACATATCTACAGAAACCAAAATGTAAGTACCTACTTTTTGTTATTATTTCAATTTTTTATTCTATTATATAAAATTATTTATAATAAATCTAAAATTTATCTAAAAAAATAAATAGTTAGATATAAAATCAACTTTTATCATAATAACGCTACAGTAATGTACCTATTTTGTCTATATTATACGCCAGGTAACATTTTATTCAAAAACAAAGTAAACGATAGTAATATGATAAAATTTGATATTTTTGTTCTTAAACAGTGATATGAACTTGGTTTTATTATTATTATTAAGGATAAAAGAAATATCGATAATATTTATAACCATTTAAAAAATATTAAAATGATCTAATACAAGTTTTTTTATTTTTTTTAAATTTTTTTTATCGGTCTATTTTACTTAAATATTGTCTATTAATAAAATAAATCAAAATTTTTTTTAACCATTTATATTACTCATAATACTCTCAATCTATATGTAACAATAAAAAAAAATATAATATAAATACTTATAAATTATAGAATAATACAATGGATTCTCAAATTGAATATGTCAACACACTAATCGAGGAAATATTAAATCAAAGACAGCAAAATGACGAATTTTCAGATAGGGAAGAAGAAACTAAAAAAGAAAAAATTTAAATAATTAATAAAAAGATTCGTCAGGCATATAAACGAAAAATAATGAACCCAGTAGAAATAATAAATTTAAGAGATGAAAAAAATAGTATTTTGAGCGAGTACAATCATTTTAATTTTATTGGTTTACAATGTGATAAACGCATACGTAAACAATTATCAAATTTGTATGATCAATTAAATGATCTAAAAAATGGTAATTGTGAATTTATTTCTATATTAAATTATAATCACCCGATTTCAGATCACTAATTCAAATAGCCATATTTAATTTAGTTTTATTTTAATGCTATTATTATTATTATCACTGTTTAAGCTATTATTAATTGTTATTTTATAAATAAAAATAAATGTATCAACATTCTGAATTTATTTTTTTACTTTAAAAAAAAATGAAGAATATTAGATATACACTAAACCTAAACAAAAAAATCTTTGTCAATGAAATGAAACTGTTTTAATATAAATTATTATAAAGATAAAAATAAAAAGTTTTTTTGAAAGCAGAAATTTAAGTTAATACGGAATAATGTATACTATTTGTATCATTAATAATAAAAATATTAAATATTATAATTATGTTTTTATTTTTTTATTTTATTTTTTTTTTAAATACTAACAGAACGATGACTATACCAGATGAGGCTATGTATTCATGTGTCATTCCATACGAGCTATGGCGGGTTATGGCATATCCATTTGCGTATAGCGAAAGAGATCTGTTAGATTTGTTTAATAATTCGAATTATATACTAAAAGAAGTATATGTTGAAATTATAATAAATCATAGATCTAAAAAATCATATTGTTCTATATTTTGTGTACTTAATGATAACAATTATGACAATATAAATTACATTTGTCTCGTTGGTTATCATAGACAGTTTCTAACAATTATGGGATTACAAACATATTGTCAATTCCATAGGTGTATGAAATGTTCAAAATATTTAACAATAGTTGACTTATATACACAATTTCCATTAGCAACCAATCCATTTACGACATATACATTTATACCGACACATGGAGATTTGATTAATACCGTTCATTCATAATATATAACATGTAATACATTAATTTTTAATCATAACTCGTCAACTATTGATATGAATAAGACAAGTATTGTTTTTGTAAATAGTTCATATATTCGTAAAATTTTCATAGAAAATGACCTTCTGTAGATGTGGTCGGTTGTATGAATCAATGAATCTAGCGTACAGATGGCAAAGCTCCAGTGACTTTTATAGTTCCACATTACACTCGTTTTGTGTGTCGCATAGATGATTCGTTAACATTTATAACCGACCCGAATCCGATAATTCGGTGGCTACAACGGTGTGGAATAACATATGAAACTATTTAAAAACTAAGTTTTATTCAAATCAATAACTGATTTGTAAAATATATATTTTTTTTAAAAGTTTTCATATTTTTTTTTTCGGATAAAATATATAATAATATAAAAAATAATTTTTATAGAAAAAATGGATTTAGAAATGGATTATTCACAGGATTTATTCAATCACACCAAAAATGAAATTAAAAGACTAATACAGCAAATGGTTGAAAACGAAGAACGAGAAGTACAAGACCAAAGAGAAAAAAGAAATTCGCTAAGTTTAATTAAAAGAGATTTAAAAATGTTAAAATATGAAAAATATTTAGCAAAGACAATTTCATTTGATCCGGAAAAAATAAAAAATATAAAAGAAAGAATAATAAAATTAAAGGAAACACAACAGCTTGTAAAAAATTATTATGCCTTTTATTCTCATACAAGTTTTGAAAGAGATCAATCCACTTATGACCTACACAAAAAATTTACTGTATTGTTACGCGACATAAAATTATTAACAGAACCGTATGAAAGTATATAAGTATATAAGTATTAAATTTATATTACTTGAAATATTAGATATTATTTATTTTACCTAATGATTTTTTTTTTATTTAATAAAAATAAAAATATACATATATATTTAAAGAAAAAAAAAATATGTTTTTTTTTATTATAGCCTCATTATGAAAAGAAAAGTAATAGGTAACAAAATATCACCGTATGAATACGTCGGGAACTGGACTGATTGAAATCGAGAGATTTAAAAAATGTGCAAAAACTTACATCATCAAGAACTATAAGAAATATACAGATTATAAATCATTTTTTAGTTATATTTCAAATAACCTAATTTGTAAGTTGAAACAATCATGTCTAAATACATCCATAAAATTTAATATACATGTTGACGCTGTTTACGAACGTCCAGTAACCCATGATATGCAGGATATGGCTTTTAAAACTTCAAACATTTTAGCATGTAGTTCATCTGATTTTACTATTTTATTGAACAGAATGTTTAATAAAATATTAACTGAGGAATCAGAATTTATTGCAAAAGGTTCAGGTTGGTCACTTGTATCAATAGATGGGTTACAATTAAGAATTAATTTAGTAAACCCTTTGAAAGGAAGTTCATATCTTGATTTACCTATATTTATAAAAAAAAAAAAGCCATAATAAATGTTAGAAATAAAGATGTATATTGTTTTAAATATTCTATACTTAGCAAATATGATCAACGTTCGAATAAATCACGATTTAACCAAACGTATTTCAATATTCTAGAAAAAAAAAGTGGATTAAATTTTAAATGTATTGATTTTCCGACACCAATAAAACAAATAAAAAAATTTGAACGTCTAAACAATGTTTCAGTTAATGTTTATAGTTTAAATAATAAAAGTAATATTTTTCCTTTATGTATAAGTAAAATAGAAAGAAAAAATCATTTTGATCTATTTTTATATAATAACGATAAAACATCGCATTATTGTTATATTAAAGATTTTTCAAGATTTATTAGAAGTCAGAAAACTAAAAATTGTTCTAAGTTAATTATTTGTAAGAGATGTTTTACAACTTTTGGGAATAAACCGTGTAAAAGTAAACTTTGGGGTGAAGAAGGATTGATAAAACATAAGCAAATGTGTGATAAGAATGAATTAGGAAGACCAATAATGTTTGAAGAAGGAAAAGATGATGAATTCATATATTTTAAAAGTTATAAAAAAACCAATAGAATACCGTTTGTTATTTATGCTGACTTTGAATGTATTTTGAACCCTAAACAGACTATAGAGTTGAATAAAGGTAGTAAACAATTTAAGGTTTCTAAAACCCATATTACTCATTTACATGAAATTATGAGTTACGCGTTTTATGTAAAAGTTGATTATAACAGTATAACAAAAAAGCTATTGCATCAATTTAAAATTCCAACAAAGATAATAATGTATAGAGGTAAAGATGCAGCAAAAAAGTTTATGGAAAATATGATCGATATTGGAAAAAAGATAAATGATGTATAAGAAACTAATATACCAATGACTACATTGACTGAAAAGGAAGAAAAACAATTTCAGAGAGCGGAGGTTTGTGAAAAATGTTTATTATCTTTTAAAAAAAATAATTTATTAAAGGTTAGAGATCATTGTCATTTTACTGGTAAATATAGACAATGCCTTTGTTTTAAATGTAATTTTGTAATAACTAATCCATCATTTGTTCCAATTTTTTTTCATAACTTATCATATGATAGTCACTTTATAATTCGAGAACTTGGTTGTGATGATAATGATATTCACGTTATTCCGAATTCATCGGAAAAATATGTATCCTTTAGCAAAGAAATTGTTCCCAGATTTAGTAAAAAGTTTGTTGACACATTCCGTTTTATGGCCTCCTCATTAAGCGAACTTGCACAAAATTTGTTTGAAGATAAATCAAGATTTAGAGAGACTCTAAAAATATTTTCTTATAAAAAATTAGATTTAGTCACACGAAAAGGGGTTTTCCCTTATGAATATATCAATAGTTGGAGTAAATTAAATGAAACTCGTTTGCCTCCAAAATCTGTATTTTATAACTCTTTAAAAGATGAAGAAATTAATGATGATGATTATTCTCATGCTGAAAAAATATGGAAAGTATTTGATTTAAAAACTTTGGGTGAATATAGCGACCTTTACTTGAAAACTGATGTAAGTATATTAACGGATGTATTTGAAAATTTTAGAGATTTATGTTTATCTACTCTTAAACTAGATCCTGCTCATTATATGACTGCTCCAGGATTTGCTTTTGATTGTATGCTTAAATATACTAAGGTTAAATTAGAAAGATTAAAAGACTTTAACATGCTTTTGTATTTCGAAAATTCAATCCGAGGTGGAATAACTCATTCAACTAAAAGATATGCTAAAGCAAACATACCAAACATTAGAGGTTTGAACTATAATCCGAATAAACCAATTACATGGATAACGTATCTCGATTGTGTAAATTTATATGGAAAGTCGATGTTAACTGAACTACCTTTTAAAGATTTTGAATGGGTTGATGACTTAGACATAGATGTTACAAAAATTCCAAACGATTCAAAAGTTGGTTATATATTAGAAGTCGATATTGATTACCCTAAATATTTACATAAAAAACATAACGATTTTCCATTTTTACCTTTAAACGAATGTCCTCCAAATTCAAAAGTTAAAAAATTAATTACTACGTTATCACCGAAATAAAATTATATTATACACTATAAAAATTTAAAACAAGCAATTGCTAATGGACTTAAATTAAAAAAAATTCATAGAGCTATCCGATTTTCTCAGAGTAAATGGATGGCTTCATATATTGAACTCTGTACATATATGAGAGTAAAAGCTAAAAACAACTTAGAAAAAGATTTTTGGAAGTTATTAATTAATAGTGTTTTTGGTAAATGTATGGAAAATGTGCGTGCTAGAATTTCTTTAAAATTGGTTTCGTCAGCTAGAAAAGCAAGTAAATTAATGATGAAAACTAACTTTAAAGATAGAACTATATACTCTGAAAATCTTATGGCTATTCATCAACATAAGGAAACTATTAAATTCGATAAAGCAATTTATGTAGGATTTGCAATTTTGGATGTTTCAAAAACATTTATGTACGATTTTCATTATAATGTAATGAAAAATAAATATGGTAACAAAATATGTTCTTTATACTCGGATACAGATTCTATGGTATATGCTATTCGAACACACAATTTTTTTAATGATATAAAATACGATTTATCACCGTTTTTTGATACATCGAATTATCCTATCAATCATTATTGTTTTAGCGAAATTTATAAAAATCAGCCCGGTTATTTCAAAGATGAAATGGGAGGAAAAATTTTAAAAGAATTTGTTTCATTAAGACCAAAATTATACGCTTACAGAACTGTGGACGATGTTGAGGTAAAAAAAGCTAAAGGTGTGAAAAAATATGTAATTAAAAAACATATGCAATTTAGACATTATATAGAAATATTAAATGCATACATAAACCATAAAAATGTTGATGATAAACAAACACGTAGAAACATGAATTTTATTCAATCGAATAAACATATTGTTCATTCTAAAACAATGAATAAACTTGTACTAAGTGCTAACGATGATAGACGTTATATAATGAATGATGGGATTAAGACACTAGCGTATGGACATTATAAAATTAAATAATAGTAATAAATAAAAATAAATTACATACATTAAAAAATGTTTATTTTAAAACATCTGCAGACGATATCCACGAATTATGACTTGAATCGAAACCCATCCATTTAACAAGCATTTTATCTTTAACTTTTTTTATAATACGCTCAATTAAAAATGTGTTCGGGAAATCAGTTAATTTAATTTCTTGTTCATAAAAACCTCCTAGAATTATATTATCTGATTCATCCTTTAGTTGATAAGTTATCGGGTTTGTATGTAAAACTTTTGATATTGTAAAAATTGTTGTCCATTTCGGTGTATATCCTTTACTAAATATATGTTTGTATTTTGATATTCTTACTTTATCATTAATTTTAAGTTTTGGTTTATGAAATGTTTTATTATATATTTGTACATTTGATTTAATTTTACTTGTATTAATTCGAGCTTCATACGGTGTACACTTAATTGTTCTATGTTTTGTATGATTATAATTATAAATAATTTTTGATATTGTATTATACCAATTCCATGTACCTGTCGCAGTAAAATGTTTATATATATTATTTTTAAGTGTTCGTATAACACGTTCACCAATTGAACATTTGATAACGCTATACGAACTGTAATGTTTAATTTTATATTTTTTCATTAAATCTTGAAATTGATTATTATAAAATTCTGTACCATTATCTGTTTGTAATAATTTTGGATTAGCTTGTTTTAATATATTAAGCATACCTTTTGTACATTCTTTTCCTGTTTTATTTTTCAATGATTCTACCCATACATATTTTGTGTATGTATCTATAACAACTAAAATGTATTTAAAACCAAGATTTTGATTTGAATGGGATTGCATGTCCATTAAATCAGCTTGCCAGAGGTCATCTTTAAATCGTGTTATTACACTACGTCTGGAAATATTTTTCTTGCAGGTCGATGTAGCTCATTAGCTATACACTCTAATGTAGACATTATACTATTATATTCCTTTCACGTCATTCTTCTAAAATAGATATGATTTCATTATTTACACCAGTATTACCAGCAATTTGAGATGATGTTATAAGATTCAATCTAGTAACTAATTCATTCGGATCATCATAGTACACTAATTGTGTTTGAGGTATTACATCTTTATATAAACCAGAACCTTTCTTAGTTGTCGGTGATAAACTAAATTTAAATAGCTGACCTGTTGGAGCTTCTGTAATTTTAGAACTAATCATAGGAGAAGAAAAATCAAATGGATCATTCCTTATGCTCGAATCATCAATAACGTTTCTTCGTTTAGCGCTTGAACTAGATAAAAAGTTATCGAATTGTTTTAAATTTAATTTGGAAGGAGTTTTAATTTTTGCGTTATTAATTTTTAATAATTCCTCGTTTAATTGTTTTTCTTCAGTTTTCATTCGTTCATAAAGAGGTTTTACAACGTTCATCCATTTGAAATATCCTGAGGTTTTAGGTTTTCCATCTGCTTTTAAAAAGACTTTAGTTATTTTTAAAATATTATAATATGATTCCATATCTTCCATAGTCATATTTTTTGGTATTTTTTCACATAATAAAGACCAAAGTCCTTTAGTCCAAGGATAGTAATTATCGAGCAAGTGTAATTTACCGTGTTCGAAAGTAACAGGTATATTTGATATTTTAAGTTGATTATTAACCGCATCGTAATGCATACCATAAGATTTATCAAAACGTTGTAATTTAGGATTTTGAAATTAAAAAATTGTCAAACGATGAATTTAGTACACTATCGTTATCTTCACCACTAGCGTACACGGTTTCTTCTTTTTTGATAGTGTCGGATATATGTGTAGTGTTTTTTTCTGACAGTGTACTCAATGGTTCTAGTAAAGGTTTAAATGTATCACGAAAATAGTTATCAGAATCTATAATACCACGCTTCATATCTATTATTTTACGTTTGATATTTTTTTTTTGATGTTATCAAATTTTCTAACAAAACTTTATCTTTATTCATTGGAAATAATAAGCTTGATATAACTGATTCACCCAACGTTAGATAATACTATGTAGATGTTAACACTATTACAACTGTATTTATATTATTATTTTATTTTAATGAAAGAATGGAAACCACATCTATATCTACCTTCATTCATTTCACGTGTTTTGTCTATAACCATAAATCCATAATCATTATGATTCCAACACAGATGAGAAATTTTCCGAAATTCAGAGAAATCCATATCTGCTGATGAATGGTCATTGAAGATATGTCGTAAATTCGTATCATCTTGTTTAAGTATTATTAAAAAGTTTGAGTTATCTCTTATTAACTGTTTTGGTATTTTAGAAAATGTTTGCGCTAAATAAAATACAGAACTAGCACCTGAATGTCTACACATTGAGAAGAATTCTCTAATTACAGATTGTGGATCACAAATCACGTCATCAAAAATTATAATAGAATTTTTCTTAGTTAAGTTTGGTTTAATAACTTTATCAGCACTTGAAAAAATGAAAAAATTGGCACCTTTAATATCATCTATTATTTTTTTTAATAAAATATATTTTTCTTGATTAGAAGTTTTAGAGTATAAATAGATATTCTCAAATCTTAATCCGTTTTCATGTGTTATTAGGTTATACATTATATTTGTTTTACCTGAACCACTAGGACCAACTATAATAGCACGTATAGTATCAGGTAATAATGGTCCGTGTCTTGATGGTTTCTTTATTATTTGAGAATCTACGTTTAAAATATCTAATTTATCTTTCTGTTCAATCAAATCCATTTTTCTTATAAATACTCTAGAATTTTCAAATTATAATCAGTTATATGTGATGTGTTCAACCCGTAAGTGGGAATCAGATAAGACTGGTAAAGGTTTCGTAAATTTCCTTATAAATAGTCTCCCGTTTGAAGCCCATGTTCCAAAATATCAGTATTGTGGACCTGGTACGAAATTAAAAAAGAGGTTAGATCGTGGTGATAAAGGAATAAACCCATTGGATACTGCATGTCGTGATCACGATATTGTGTATGCGACTAGTAAAAATTTAGAAGATAGACATAACGCTGATAAGGTGTTAGAATTCCGTGCTTGGGAAAGATTTAAAGCAAAAGATACACCTAGAAAAGAGAAAATTGTAGCGTACGCAGTAGCTAACACAATGAAAGCTAAAAGAAAAATAGGTATGGGTTGTAAAGGTAAACGGGGAAGTGTTAATAAAATTAAAAATGGGACACGAGCTGCGATAAAAAAAAGAAAGGTTAAGAAAAATTATAGAGGTAAAAGACTGATTTTAACACCAGGTCAGACAGGTGGTGCAATTCCCTTAATACCTATTTAAGCGAGGGGCAAGCGCGCCGAGTGCATAAAATATTATAAGTACACGCGAAATATTGTAATACGTCAAACGCTCATCATGACCGCCTGCGTAGTAATAATGTACCGCTCCCGAAAATAGTGCGCGCGGAGTGCGGACCAAGTCGAGGATATAATGGGCGGGATTACGGTCTGCCGCGACGGCGACGATATAGCGCACAACGTCATCTATTGAGCCGTTGTATACGTTTCACTTTTACTGTGACTGCCTCTTAATCACGATGTAGATAGAAGAGCTAAGAAGGCCGATTTGAAAATATTATTTTTATTAGCAATATTGTCTATTTAAGTATATTTGTTTTGAATAGTATACATATTATTAACATATTGATAAACATTGTTTATTTATATTTTATTATTTTATAGTACCACACTACTTATAGTAGAAATATAACCATCCATACCTACCTAAAACTTATTATTATTTTTAAACATTTTTTATATTGTTTTAATTAATATGCCCAACAAACGTTTTGTTCCCGCATGCAAGTCTGGTTACTTAAGTAATACTAAAATAATAAAATCAGCAGGAAAGAATGTACCACCCATGTTCCATCCACCACAAGTAACACTTACATGATAGTTATTGTTTTGTTTTAAATTATAATAATATTTTGTATACTTAATTATGTACTGTAACATTAAACATACTTCTAATGAAACTTAACACGTTGATCACTGAGAGGAAGGATGCGTCCACAATTTTTTTTATTATTCTACTGATCTTTATATAACATTTTTTTTAAGATAAAAGAAAACTATACCATACATATAAGTAGGTATATAATTTAATACTAAAATAATTAAATGTACAATTAATTATACAAAAAACCAATGATAAAGAACAGTCTGATTTTTAATACAAATTTAATGTTTGCATTATGTCATTTAAATCAAAATGTTCTCTAGAGTTCTTACATTCTAAGTTATCTCTTATGAGAATATTTGAATATGTAGTCTAAATTATTTATTTATTAATAATCAACGGACATACACCCTTTAACAAGAAAAAAAAACATTACATAATAATTGACACATATTAAACTAATAACAAAGGGATAAATAAAAATATAGGCAACTAGAAAGACAAAAAATAAAAATAATAACAATAACAATAAAAACAAAATAAATATATAAAAAGCTATATAACAACTAATACAGGTATTCTAGTATAAACATGGACGTTTTAAAATTATTTATCTTGCAGGACTTACTATCTGTATGGAATAATAAAATAACACGGAAAGATAGGAACTTATCTATAAAAGATGTAGTTTGCGGTTTACATTTTAAAGAAGATGGTTTTTTTAAATATGAGTGTAAAATGACTGATGGGTCAATTAAATACATTGAACGAATACGTCCGGCATTGAGAGAAAATGCTTTTCCAACAATATTTTTAGGCTTACCAGAACGATTTTCAAATGTAGGGACAATAGTACCTATTAAATAGTATAATAAATTATAATACTATAAGGTGAATATTTGATTATATTTATTATAAATTTGAAAGAATATTGAATGAAATTTTAAAACTTTACCGCGGATAATACGCAAAACGGCCTTCTCTATAGCAGCCGGTTGTTGATTTTGATTCTTGATCGGCCTTTTTAGCGCTACCTGGCGGAAGGCGCGCTAACCAAAGTGCCGTCAGATTTTGACTCACTTCTCGGCTTGAGTGACTACACCGTTTTATCTACATCGTGCTCTTAATCAATATTCTATAAACGGTGTCACGTCATTTCATCGCAGCTAAATGCATCGTCCGTCAATTCACCGTGGTCATTTTATCGCAACGTCAATTCATCACATTATAAATAAGTCGCGCGTCAATTTAACGCGTGTTATCGTTTATATAATTTTTGAACTCCAATGAACTCTAATGATCTCTGCCAATACTAGCCTCAGTCTTATGACAACCGTCAAATCATCATTTTAACCGTCGTGTATCGTGTATTTATCGAGTACGCTCATTTATTATTATAATACAATTATTATTCTATTATGGCTTTTCAAATGCTAAAAACTGAGAAAGGGAAAGATATGCTTTGCTACGATGGCTACATTTTTTTAAAAGAAAAAGAAAATGATACGAAATCCATATGGAAATGTAATCAGTATTATAAAAATAAATGTCGCCGACGACTTCACCTAAGCGAAGGGAAAATATTAAAAAACACTGACCATAATCACGTTCCAAGTTCATCAGGGAACAAGTCTAGTTTACCGGGCACCTTTTTTTTTTGAAATTTTTTTTTGGAAAAGGGTTTTTTTTGACGAGTTAAGAACGATGGTGCAAAAAAAAATTTGCGGAAATGATTATTTTGGAAGTTATAGCCTCCCAAAGTAAACGATTTTACGTTTATACGCATGCGCGCAACACTACTATATTACCGCGCGGAGGACCTCGAGATTTTCAGTGTATATATATATATAAAAAAAAAAACAAAAAAAATATTCTTCGACTTACTATGCAACACAACCTCAAGTAGATCACAGGGTAAGTTATGTCGTATAGTATGGGCAGTTATGCCTTGTTAGCGGCACTCGTCGCTGCGCTCCTCGGCGCCGTCGCTCCGCTCCGCAATTCGAAAATATCCCCCGACTTGCTATGCAACACCATCTTAAGTAGGTTACAGGGTAAGTTATGTCGTAGTATATGGGTAGTGTTACACAGTTAAAGTATAAAAACAATTAAAAAAGTCCTCCGGTCGCCAAACTCAAGGTCCTCGCGCGGCATTAGTAATGTTGCGCACATGCGTATAAACGTAAAATCGTTAACTTTGGGAGGCTATAACTTCCAAAATAATCATTTCCGCAAAGTTTTTTTTGCACCATCGTTCTTAACTCGTCAAAACAACCCTTTTCAAAAAAAAAAATTTAAAAAAAAAAAGGTGCCCGGTAAACTAGACTTATACCAAATCTTTTTTTACAATATGATAGTGGTATTAATACTGAACAAATTTTAATTTTTTCAACAACACGTTTATTGTATCTTATGACACAATGCGACAATTGGTTTTGTGATGGCACATTTTCTAGTGCACCATCATTATTTTATCAATTGTATACAATTCACGCTGTTCAGTATTCTAATGTGTTACCGTCTGTTTACATCTTATTGCCAAATAAAAAAGAAAACACCTATAAACGTATGTTTCAAGCACTAAAAACAATTGTGTCTGATTTAAGTCCTAAGACAATTATGGTCGACTTTGAAAAAGGTGCAATGAATGCAATAATTTCTGAATTTCCTGAAGCAAATCTGAAAGGTTGTTTCTTTCATTTATCGCAATGTATTTGGCGACAAATTTAAGCTGCAGGCCTCCAAAAAAAAAATATATAGATGACGTAACTTTTGCGCTACAGGTTCGTAAATTACCAAGCTTAGCTTATGTACCAGAAAATAAGGTTATTGAGTCTTATGAAAAATTGTTTGACACCAAATACTTTGTTGAAAATTATGAACTACTATCACCAATTCTTAATTATTTTGACGATACTTGGATAGGACGTACTGACAGGCGACAAAAAAGGCGATCGCCTACTTTTAAAATTCCGATTTGGAACTGCTATTCGTTAGTTTCTGAAGATTTACCAAGAACAAATAATGCTGTTGAAGGATGGCATAATTGTTTTACATTGATTTTAAATCAATGTCATCCAAGTATATGGAAATTAAGCATTATATATATTAGGATATTAGCATTCAAAAAAGAGGAAAATACGAATAAAATAAAAATCGAGCAATATATAGCTGGAGAATGTCCACTAGCAAAAAAAAAGTATCAAGATAAAGCTCAACGTCTGAAGCAAATATGCTATGATTTTGAAAATAGATCTATCGACGACTATTTACAAGGAATAACCCACAATTTTCAATTGCAATTGTAAATTTTGTAAATAATGTATATTATGTAAACGACAAACAATATTTATTGTGATTAATGTTTTTGTGATTTTTAGTGATTATTTAAATAATACAATTTGACTATGCATTGACGTGCGATAAATTTCGACCGCGATTAATTGACGTGCGATGAATTTAGCCACGGTGAATTGACGTATATCCTCTATAAACAATAATTTAACATTACTTATTTTGTAGGTAGATGCAATAAATTAAACAGAACAGAAACAGCTGATTTGACAAATAAATCAAATATTAGTGTACTCTTAAAGCTATCAGAATTATATAAAAATGAGCTACAAACAAATGTTACATGAATAGGATTGAAGAACACTCAGGTAAAAATGTCACATAACTATTTAAGCTATTAGTGATTAATTATAAAAAAGTTACTTATTACCACTTAATAAGTGGTATATAGGATTGGTTAGTAAAAATACTCTCATTTTCCTTTTTTATAATAATGTGAAAAATGTTATAATTGAATTTAATTAATTTCAGATTGCTTAATGCTTTTAAACTTTCAATACGTTTAGTTTCATACAAATGACAATTTGCAGCTATATATTTGAGAAAGAAAACTTAGCTTATTGTATTGATAGATTAAGAGAGATGAAACAGTTTGTCAGTATTGTACATTGAAAAGAATATAACCAATCAAATTTTTAAAAAAATGAAGTTAAATAAAAATTTTAATTCTACTTTAATAAAAACCTTAAATAGTTAACAATGTTTATAATTTTAATTTTATTTTGAATATTATTCAATTCTTCATTTTAACGACCTCGTTTCTTTACTTTTATTACTACTTCATAATGGTATGAATTCTTGTGATAGAGGTGTAATGCCATTTTATTATAATTTGGCTTTTCTTTTTGGATTAAAGAACTTGGATATCTTACCCAGTTGAAAATTCCTTTTGAATTTGAGGTAAAAGTATATATATCAGCTTCAATAAAAGCAGCAGTAAAACAAATTTCAATATCAGTCGCCCATGTTGCCAATTTTATCATTCCACAATTCTGTATATAATTTTTGATTCCAGAAAACTTATCTACTTTGTCACTATTTATTTGCATGTAATCAACTATTAATTGTCTCATATCTTGATGGTTCACTTGAGACCCTGTTGCACATAATGCGATGCATCTAAAAAAACAGTTACCATCACCTGCTATATCATAGCATTCAACTGGAGGATGGAGAATCGAATTTTTGGAAGCCTTAAAATAATCATTATGGATATACTCTAGGCCTAATTTGTATTGATTTTACTATGATGTGTGTGTTTTTTTTTTTTTTGTGTCTGACGACAACATTTGGAGCAGTAATAATGCTCCGATTTTTGATTTCAGCCCCTCATTGAATATGAAAATTCATCTAGTTGGTACATTGGGGGGGGGGGGGGGGGGGTCAAAAGTAAAATTTTCAAATAGTTTTCAAAAAAATCGAGAAAAACAAAAAAAAAATGACAGAAAAACGGCAATTTTACGAAAAACCACTTTACGACAAAATCGATTTTTTGCTGTAACTCATAAACGAATGATTGTAAATACTTGAAATTTTCACCAAATGTTTATATTATGGTTATCTCTTTACAGTTAAATTTTCAAAATATTTTGACCATTTTTAAGCTACTTATAAACAATTTAAATTTTCGACTTTTATAAGTTTTTTTTCTTCAAATGCCAATAAAAATTTTTTGGGTGGCCAGAAAATCTTGAAAATTTAATACAAGGTTTCTTATAAGTTTTTCTTAAAGTGATAAAAAAAAATCCGAAATCGTTGGTCACAATTTTTTTTTATAAGTACTTAAAGTTCGAATTTATACGAAATATGTCAAAATTTAAATTAAATTTCATACGATCATTATGCGTATGTTGCCTAACACTTTTTTTTATTAATAAACAGATACTATAAAGTAACTATAGTAACATATAAAAACTATACTATTTGTTTCAAAATAGAATATATGACAATATTTAAATATAATATATCCTAAACTGACAAATCATCTTCGTTTAGAATCGTTTTTCGTATACAATGATACCTATCATTGCATTCAAATTTAACCTACCATAGTCCGAGGTCCACCCACCCCCTAATATACAGCAGAGCGATACCCACTTACCCGCTTTTTTTGATTGCTCTTTTTGCCACTTATGATTTATTGGACGAAAACGAAATATGCTACTTCCTGACAATACCGGGGTACATTTAACTATTTCAGTAATATTTACTTCTTGTAGATTATCTACGTTATTGATTGTATTGAAGTCTTCATTTGAGTAGTATACCCCGATGTGCAACCTTTCTATCTTAAGCCGTGGTCTGTATCACGAAGATTAGAGATAAGGAGACCAAACTCGGTATACAAAATATGGCCCGATAAAAGTCGCACGGTTATTCTGCCACCAGGAGCGCGTCGTTCGATTAGAGGGCTACGTATTACATGGTTTTACCATATATTATAATGTATTTTACCATAAATGTACGTTTTTTTTTGTATTTGAATGAAATATAAATTATCATTCATTATTTATTACCTGGTTATATTAAAGTATACTTAAATATACAATTAAAGTTCAAAAGGTGTTTTACAAATCCATATTGTTTACCTTTAGTTTTTACTATTAAATTATTTGAAATTACTATTCTTTTTTCAGAATCACTATTCCATATTGCAAGCACTACTTCATCATCAATGAATCCAAACATCAATTTATTATCTGGTTTTTCTAAAAAATTCAGATTTTCTTTTAAATACTGAAAAGAAAATTCTTCGTGGGAATTTTCAACTGTATTTAAACTTTAAACATGTTTGACTTGGTTTAGATATCTTCTTATCAATATTTATAGACCTTTTAAGAGGTTTTCTATTCGTTGTATGCTTTGTTAGATAAAATGGCAAGTTCGGAAATATAGATGGAACTACCCCTGCTTTTAATATGGGTTTAATTCATTAAATTTTATTGACTGTTCCATCATTTAAGATAGTCTCGTCTCAAAAAGTAGAATATTATTCTTTTCGAAATGCGATTCACATATTTAGCACATTTCTCATTTCTGTAAGCATTTTATTTTTTCTAGGTATAGCTCTATGCCATCTTGCTAAAAGCTCTGTATTCTAAATAACATATTTACATATGTAACAATAAATTAAATAGGAAAATGATTAGGTACTCATAAATAAGGAAAAGATATTTTGAATTTTTTACTTTGGGTGCTTTAAATAATCTTTTATTTTTCAATCCAATTGATTTTTGTTGTTTAACATCTAAAGCATAACCAGTATTATACCCTGGTACAAAACAGCACTTAACCATTTTTAATGTGTAGGTAAAAAAAATAAAAAATACAAATTACTCTGGTTTTATGTGTAGCCTCCTGGCGCCTAATGTCCATTTCAATGGACATTTTGTGTTACTCCCTAAAACGCCTGACCTGTTTATAACAATTGCAACCGTATATGCTGAGGTCCATTTCAATGGACATTTATATTTACCTCCTAAGTGCCGGGCCATATTTTATTTTCAATTTGTTTAATATGATATTATAATCTCAAAATAGATATGATAAGGAACAATAATAAATAATATAAACATTTTTATCATTCTTCCTTCACGTATAAAATACGCGCCGAAAAATGTTCATTACAATGGACATTAGGTAGTTGTTACTACAACAACATATTAATACTAGAAATAACTTGTCTAATAAATTATTAGTAATATTATAGTAAATTTGTAGTATATTAGTACTATAAGTGATGCCTTTATTTGAATAATAAACTTAAAAGAATAATAGTGACTGGTGTTAGACATAAAATAATAATAAAATTGACTTGATAAAAACTTAAGTTATGACCTTATAACTATAAAGCTAAAATAAAATATTTATTTACAAAATTTAAATTATGTTTTATGGAAATTAAAAAAACAATTATTGCTTGTGGTAATGCAAAAATACAAAGAACATTCAATGCATTGAATCTTAGTTTTTTTTTTTACAACCTATAAAACGACACCTTGATGAATTTTCGATATCCTTCATTATTGGTAAATGTTCAGCACCTGAAATATAGGTATAAATAAGTTAATTATTTCAACGTAAACATACCTAATATTTACTATAATTTTTGTTAACCTTTATGTCTTTTCTTTTTTGACGGTAATGAATTATGCCTTCCAGAATATTTTTAATAATCAATACTATTTTCATCATACTCCAATAGTTCACTTGATATTTGAATTTTAAAATCTAATAGTTGATGTATTTTTTTAACTGGAACTTCCTTTCTTATTTGGTCTTGTTTGTAGAGTATCAAGCTGTTAACAACAGCTAAATCGATTAAATGAAAAATTGCTCGTATGGTCCATTTGTTAGTTTTTGTTTTCATACGATAAAATGATTCAGGCGTAGGGAAAGTGGCGCGCCAATCGCCAAGTGCACAACATTGTGCACTGCAGTAGCCCCACACTGACTTTAACTAGTTGGTGTGGCCCGGTCCTCCTGGTAGGGGGTTTAGCGTAGGGCTAACAACCCTACCTAGTAAAAGACAACTTGTTCAGGAACAAACAAATTTGACTCGCGATTGAGTATTTGGAAAATCTACTGGAAAACGGAAAAAGGACTTCTTATTTGGAACTTGGAACGTGCGTACACTATATAAATCTGGAGCAGTTCACAACATAGTGAATGAAGTTGAAAAATATAAAGTTAAATTAACAGAATTGCAAGAAATTAGATGGACCAATACAGGGACGATAAATATTAACGAAACAACTATCTTCTACGGTGGCTATACTGAGCAACGTCAATTAGGAACGGGTTTTGCGGTACACAAAGATTAAGGGCCGTTCTTACAATGTCCGGTTAAGTGTCGGTTAATGTGGCAGTTAACTAACCGTAACATTTCCTGATTAGTTTCGGTTACCGCTATTTGTTCTTACAACCTCCGGTTAGTCACTGTATAACTAACCAACAGTTTAACCATAAGTGGTTCCCAAAACATGCGCAGATGACTGAATTTTATATTGTGCGCATAAACATCGAATTTGTGTGTTATCATAAATCACGATTATTGTGATAATCATTATTATTATTCAGTACCACCGTGTTTCTGACGTTTCTGTTGTTACGATATTTTTACGTTTTGAAGCTTTTGTAATGCCATCAAACCGAACATGTCAAAAACTACTGGCAATTCTAAACGAGCGCGTTGTAGCAATTTTTCGGCATTCGAAGAAATCACATTGGTTGATTTGGCAGTAAAACACTTCAGTGTTCTGGAGTGTAAAAAATCGGACCATGATGTTTGGGAAGCCAAAAATACATCTTGGAAACAAATCCAAGCTAATTTTGTCGCCGCAACAGGCAATAACAGAGATGTAAGTAGGAATTACATACATATTAATATCCTTAATTTTTATTACCGTTGAATTGCCATTTGAGGCAACATACATGCCAATGTCCATACTTATCTATTTATTTTAGATACATGCATTTTCTTTACATATATTGTTACATTATTATATTATTGTTTTATTTCCAGGTTCAAAACCTCAAGGACAAATATGAAAACCTTAAAAGGAAAACAAAAAAAAATAGAAGGGGACAGGAAAAAACAGATTTTCCAAACTGGAGGTGGAGCTCGAGCAAGTTGCTCTGTTGCACCAGATACCCATAATACACTACTTGGGATTTTAGGAGTATCGGCGGTAGGATTAAGCAACCCTTTTGATGGAGATAAACCAGGTAATATTTAGTTTTTTGTAACAGTTTTATTTTGGGAACAATTAATGTACTTTACCACCCCATGCAAATTTTTCGATTTTTTTTTTTTGAACTTACTTATAGTAACTATTTAAAAACAATAGTTCAATCAGAATTTGTCGGTCGGATTTAGTTTATACATAGTAAATACGATTTTAGATAATAATTAATATTATATATACGATTTTAGATTATATTATAAATACGATTGCACCATTGTTCTAACACAGTTACTATAAGTAAGTTCAAAAAAAAAAAATCGAAAAATTTGCATGGGGTGATAAAGTACATTTTATCCTTATTTTGTTTTTTAATATAATTTTCAGATATTATTAATATTCAATATTAATTTCCTTTCCAATAATATTCACAAATTCTTTTACATTTTTTTATTGGTTTTTAGTCCATTAAAAAATAAATTATTATATTATAATTATCCTATTGAAATTGGTGTTTATTCTAGGAGAACCATTAATAAAATCGCTCACCGAAGAAAATATTGTTGTAGTTGGCTATGATGAGACTAATCATTGTGATGTTACAGACTACATAGATGTTCATTTGGTTAGTGGTTTTTTTCATATTTTTTGTATTTTTAAATCATATAATTTAGAATGCAATTTTATTGTAATTATATTTCAATGTTTAACCAGTGTGTTGATTTATTATTTTTTGAATGTTAACCAGGAATCTGATGTTGAAGATAATATGGACATATCAATTGTTGCCAGTAATGCCAAACCTACATCGAGTTCCACATCCACATTGGAGATAAACTCTGCACCTGTGGTTCCGACGTGGCCCAAGTGGACTCCAGAGACATTGAAAAGCCAGAAGAGTGCAGAATTAACAAGTCCACTTACCATAAAAAAAAATAATAAGACTACACTAGGAGAAAGTGTGAAAAAATACTCTCAAGATAAGGCAAAATTAATAAGTAAACAAAAAATGTATTTTGAAAATGAGGAGAGAAGAGCTCAAGAAAAACACGATGCTGATCAGTTAAGAAATAAAGAAAAACATGAGTGGGAAAGGGTCCACCATGAATTGAGGATTGAAAAATTAAGGCATGAGATTAACGACCTAAAAAAACGTAAATATAGGTTATATTTAAGTGTTAATTAATATTTATTTTTGCATTATTAGGTAGTTTCCTTGTTTTTAATATCATGTTTCAACATTTTTAAGTCATTTTTTGTAGTTTTTGTACAATGTGGGGCAATTTTAGATTTTAGAGCAAGTGTTAAACCCAAGTTTGGAAACACATTTAATTTATCTAAAATCTAACTTTGGATTTGGACAAGTACTAAAAATTATAAATGTATTAATATTATAATCTATAATTGATATATTAAATTACTATTACAATATTCAAGGCTGGGCAAGTTAACGATTTTTTTTTAACTTGTTAAGTTAAGTTATTTTGAAAATAATAAAGTTAAATTAAGTTAAAAGTTACTCATATTTTATTCGTTAACTCGTTAAGTTAAGATTTAACTTTAAAAAAAAAAGTAACTTAACTTAGGTTAAAGTTAAAATTTTCTAATTTGCAAAAATAAAAAATTCCAGACACAAATATTATTATATATTATATTATGATAGTTATTGTTTATATACAATCAATTCTTTATATAATAGATTTGTAAGTTATTATTTTATCATCAATCATTTTCAAATGCAGGTTCAAAAGAATGATTGAATACAATATGTCACCTGATCAGAATAAATTCAGTTAAGAAATAGCAATTTTATTTATAATATAAACAACAAATTATAAAAATAAAATAAATTATTAAAAATAAAAATTATTATATTGTTATAATTTAAATATTATTATATGTAATTAATTGTTAAGTATATTAGTATGTAATAGTATATATTAGGTATATCATTATTTTTATTTTTTTGTATTGTATATTTTAAATAAATGAACAACATTAATCAAAGAATTTAATTAGCACAGTGTTTTTTATTTACATTATTTACATAATTAAATATGTACCATTATAATATATGTATCACAAAACAGCAAAATGTTCATTGATAAGAGCAGTTCTTACTGCGTGTGCTACACTATTATTTTGTTGCTGGATGGCTGCTTCTATTTCGACTATTTCATTACTTAAAAGTTGTACTATGTTTTCAATCTCATCAGTTGGTTGGGGATCATTTTCTATACGTGCTATATTGTGTAGTATGGCACAAGATTGAATAACTGCCATAGTTGTTTCAATTTTCAAACGAAGTCCAAAAAATAAAACTGGAAATCTCCGTTTCCATACTCCAAATGTCCTTTCCACTACATTTCGAGACCTAATTTGAGACTCATTATACAATTTTTCTGCTTTTGTTATTGGATTTGCTAAAGGCGTCATTAAGTAGTGAGATAGTGCATAGCCTGAGTCTCCCAGAATTATGCAGTCTGAAGATTCAGGGAGCTCCATCCTTGCCTTAAGCCTACTATTCGAAAATATATTGCTGTCATGTGCCGAGCCTGGCCAACGAGCTACTACATCCATGAATTCCATATTGGCATTGACCAATGCTTGGACATTAAGGGAAAAAAATCCTTTTCTGTTCCTGTATAGTTCACCATATTCTGTTGATGGAGATTGTACCTTAATATGTGTACAATCTATAGCTCCTATAACTTTTGGAAACCGAGCAAATCTATAAAATTGCACCTTCAGCTTTATTTTCTCCTCGGAAGTTTCAGGTAATCTGATATACCTTTAAAAACAAATAATACCAATTTAATTAATTCACATTACTATAATCCAGAAACTGCATAAATTTCGGTATGATCAATGTAGGTATTGTACAGTCAGGAAATAAAATATTATAAAAAATCTATTTAACATAACTTACTTATAACTTATCGAAGCCAGTGCGCAGCTCACTCGTTTTACAATCTGTCCAGCCGCCGCTATGCTAACACCACTGAAGTCACCAGCTGTAATTAAAAAATTTCCAGTAGCAAAAAACCTCAGTGTAAGCAGCAACTGTGTGATTGGAGAAATGGCATTATTTCTGAAACAAATAATGTTACCTATTTATTATTAGCGGATGATAAGAACAGTCTTTAGATGGGGTCTAGTTGGAAGTGGTTAATTTCATTCTCAGTTTCAATATTATAATCATTCATGATTGGGTAAAATAAATAATTAGTTGGTCTATGATAATAGAAAAGTAGAAAATTTTGAAAGTGTTAAATAACTGGACAGTGACACTTCTCAAAATGAGGTGTCTCGTATAACAGGAAAGGACCCAAATGTTTTATGCACTCATTGCACAACTGTGCGCAAAACAAACTGTGAACTAACTTATATAATGCACACTGTACACAGTTACAAAATATATAAGTATATAAGTTAACTAACCTGTTAGTAGTGGTTTTGAGCTGATCGACAATTTCGTTTAAAACTTTTTTTACTGTTGATTTCGTTAAACGAAATCGTTTAACAAACTCTTCTTCATCGTACACATCGAAATAGTTGACACGTGGATGAAAAGTTTTCTCTTTCCGAAGACACACATTAAACGCATTTATTTCATTTTCAAATTCTGACGAATCGCTATCTTCGTCAATTAAATTAGCATTATGCACAGCTCGAGACATTGTTGCAAAAATAATAATCAAACACAAAAACAGTATAACGCCAGTAAGTTGTCAAGGGCGCACGAAACGTTATATTATAACGTAAATAATTATAATATTATAATATTATAAAATATATCGATAAAGTTTAATATTATTATCAATATTGTATTGATAACACAGCATAACCGGAAGATTGTGGTTTAACGGAATGATTACCGGCAGAATTCTGCCGGTAAGTAAACCTACCGTTAAATACCTTGTTTACGGTAACTTAACGGAGACTAATCATTTATCCGGAGTATGTAAGAACCGACTGTCCGTAAAATATACGACTAACCGACGGTTAGCGTTAACCGACACTTAACCGGACATTGTAAGAACGGCCCTTAGTCACCGTAGTTAAAGAATTCAAAGACATTAACCCTAGAATGAGTGTCTTAACAATAGAAGCACAATGGTTTGATATAAGCTTCGTAAATGTACATGCTCCAACGGAGGACAAATCTCAAGATGAGAAAGAAGCGTTTTATGAACAATTGGAAAGTGCACTGAACTTGATTCCTAGCAATAGGATACAAATTGTTTTAGGAGATCTAAATGTCAAAGTTGGGAAAGAAAAAATGTTTAGACAAGTGACAGGACACAGTTTACACGATAAGACAAACGACAACGGAACTAAACTAATTGATTTTGTAATCGGGAATGGTTTAGTAATAAGGAGTACAATGTTCCCATATAAAAATATACATAAGGGAAATTGGAGGTCACCTGATGGAAGATATACTAACCAAATATACCATATCCTGGTCAATTCAAGATTTAAAAACTGTATCCAAGATGTCAGATCGATTAGAGGGGCAGACTAGGACTCAGATCACTATCTCATAAGAGGTAAAATGAAAATAAAGCTCAAAAAATGACCTCATACACGTATGGAACAACTTACTAAGTATGACGTAGCAAAACTAGATGACCCAAATCGTATAAATACCTTCAGACATAAAATACGTCAAGAATTTATTAACTACGACTTTAAGAGCATAGTTACGGTAGATGAGAAGTGGAATAAAACTAAGGATATATTAAACAAAATATCTGATGATGTAATAGGAAAACAAAAAAAAAAAACAAAAAACCATGGTTTAACGATACATGTATGAAAGCCCTAAAACGGAAAAAAGAAAGTAGAAAACAGTGGCTTAACGACATAGACAACGTGGAAAAAGAAAACAACTACATAATATGCAAAAAAGAAGTAAACAATATAATTAGATACGAAAAAAGAAGATATACCAAGAACATGCTAGAAGGAACAGAATAATACCAAAAAATAAATAGGTTACGTCTGCTATTCTATAATATCAATGCACTTAGAAAGGGATTCAAGAAAGAGGAAAAGTTCCTAAAAATTGCGATGGTATGCTAATTACAGACCCAAATGATATCTTAGATAAATGGAAAGACTACTTTGAGAACCTCCTTAATTGCGACGAACCCATAGACACATTTAATTGGACTGACGTAGAACCAAACGAAAGCGAATATCTTCCAGCATCCAGAATTGAGATAGCAGAACAAATTAAGAGGTTAAAAAATCATAAGACTCCAGGTGAAGATGGAATCCAGGCGGAGATTCTAAAAAATTTAGATGAAGAAGCCATATCCAACATACATAACCTAGTAGAATTAGTCTGGAAAGAAGAAAAAATCCCGGAAGATTGGAGAACCGCTCTAGTATGTCCGATATACAAAAAAAACGATCCACTCGAATGTAATAATTATAGGGGCTACGCTCTACTTAATACAACATACAAATTCTTGTCGTATTGCATCCTTGATAGTATTAAACCAATCTCCGAAGGAATACTGGGAGACTACCAAGGAGGTTTTAGACCAAATAGATCCACCACAGACCAAATATTTACTATTAGGCAGATATTTCAGAAAATGTGGGAATTTGATAAGGAGGTATATACTTTGTTTGTAGACTTTGAGAAAGCATACGATTCCATACATTGACCAACACTATTTAAGATATTAAAAGAGTTCAATAGCCAAAAAAGTTAATTAACCTGATTAAAGCGACAATGGAAAATTCTGAAATAAAAATAAAAATAGCGAACTCTACATCTAAACCGTTCAAAGTAACTTCTGGTTTAAGGCAAGGGGATGCATTATCTCCAATCCTTTTTAACCTAGTTCTGGAAAAGGTTGTCAGAGATATGAACATATCAGAAGGTGTAACATTAGGACAGTCAAAGATAGGCATGCTAGCATATGCCGACGATATTGCCATCTTAGGAGACAATATCGAAATAGTAAAAATACATTGTAAAAAACTGATGGATGTGGCGAATAAAGTTGGTCTCAGAATAAATGATAAAAAGACAGAATATATGAAACTAAACAGAAAAGACAGGACGTATCGCCACGGGGAGAGTATGAATGTAGATGGACATATATTCCATAGAGTTCCACAATTTAAATACTTAGGTGTCCTCTTAACTCAGGACAATGAGTTAAAAGTAGAGATTTCCAAATGAATGCAACTGGTCAATAACTGCTATTTTGATGTGGGAACCCTGCTAAAATCGAGATCAATATCTTTGAACTTAAAAATAAAAATATACATGACATTAATACGTCCTGTCGTCCTATATGGGTCAGAAACATGGGCACCAAGAAAAATAGAGGAAATAAAACTAGACACATTTGAAAGGAAAATTTTAAGACGAATATACGGTCCTTGTTTCGACTCAAGAACCCAAGAGTGGAGAATTCGAACCAATGAAGAACTACAGAACTTGTTTCAGAGACCATGTATTTCAAACGAAATCAAAAAAAGAAGACTGTTGTGGGCAGGCCACGCCTGGAGGAAAAAAGGCGCTATGATTAATTCAGTAATCAGGGAAGAACCGAAAGGAAAGAGACCACTAGGTAGACCACGCCTAAGATGGGAAGATTGTGTGAGGAAAGATGTTAAAGAGGTTGATCCAGGAGCAAATGGAGAGAAATAGCAGAAAATAGAATAAATTGGAGGGAAATTTGTTTTGCGGGATGGTCTTAAAGGCCGGTACCCCCCCCCCCCCCCAAAAAAAAAAAAACGATAAAATGATATCATACGATCGCAAAGATCGACACCACCCATATAATCATTATAGTTTTTAATAATTTGAGGAATGGGAACTCCAATTCTTTTTTTATTTTTATTAACCCAACGTTTACATTTACTATATGGAATACTGCCATTATCAGTAGAAAGTAAAAGAATGGGTTTATTATCAAACCATTTAACTAAACATACTTTTTCGTCTTCTCGTACATATTACACAGAAGTACCTCGAGGTTTATTCATTAGAATTTTATCCGATAATATATCAATAGTTTTAGGTATGTTGTTTTTCATAACTGTTCCCGTACAAAAAATTTTCTTTTGTTTCAAAATGTCCATAAGTTTTTGAGTTGTAAAAAATTTATCAAAATATAAACATGATCCCGGTGGAACAGTTTGGGATAAATGAACGACAACAGATTCTCCAATGGTAAGAAGGTATTCACTGTTTGTTTCAAATGTCGTTCCTTTTCCTTGGTAAATACAAAAATCCAACACTAATCCGTTTTTATTTATATAGTTTCATAATGGATTATATATTTTTTCTTATCATACAAAGTTGTTAATAATTTTGGGAGTTGTTTGTTATCATTTTATAAGTATAATAAGACATTTAAAAAAATTATAATCTTGTTTAACTCTGTATGTATATAATTTCTGTATACTTTGTTATATGGTTTGTGAAAAATGTTTATTAAGCCTCCTGGCTAGGAGGAACATTACGTTAAGGCTAACTGGTGAATGCATTTTTTATTTATAATTAAATGTTAAGGGTCTAAGTCACTATGTCTCATTGATAATGACTATTACCATTGATTATAAGTAATATAATATATAATAAGTATAATCAATGCTATTAAATTTAATTGTTTTTATCGTACGGTTTTTGATTACATCGAACAATTTTATTTTAGAATGTCAGAAATCTTGCGACAGTTCTAATTAGGGATTTGCTGTGCTTAGTTGTTTAGTTAAGGTATTTAATTTTTTATAATATTTTATTATTTTTGTACATATTTTAACTAACTATGTTTGTTTTTTAGGTTGTCAGAAATAGTTTTTTTATTATTATTTTTTTTCCCACAGTTTGGGAAGTGTTATTTTTTTTTTATTTTATCTGTTTGTAAATAGATTAGGTTTAATTTTTTTTTTCAATTTTTACTGTATTTTTTTTTTTTTTTAATGGGACGAATATCGAAACGTGCTCTCAAAAACAAAGAAGAAAAGAAACGATCCCGTGAAAACAAAACTTTTCGTGCACGTGAACTTGAAATAAAATGATAAATTGAGAAAACAATTATATCGTGAGTCCCAAGATATCGTTGTTACTAATCAAAGAAAATTGCTTAATTTGAAAAGTACAATAAAACGATTGAAAGACCCAGTTTTAAAGAAAGCTAATCACATCGCCAGTCGTAAGAGCATGTTGAAACGACTGCAAGATCCGGATGTTAAAAAAGCTTACCAGATCGCCAGTTGTAAGAGCATGTTGAAACGACTGCAAGATCCGGATGTAAAAAAAGCTAACCAGATCGCCAGTCGTAAGAGCATGTTGAAACGACTGCAAGATCCGGATGTAAAAAAAGCTAACCAGATCGCCAGTCGTAAGAGCATGTTGAAACGACTGCAAGATCCAGTTATAAAGAATGCAAACAAGGTTGCCAGTGTGAAGAACAGATTGAAACGAATGGAAAATCCGGTTTTCAAAAAAACATATCAAATTCAAAATGTTCGAAACATGAGAAAGCGTAGATTACCATCAGATAGCAGCCTACGTCAAAATATATCTACTAAAAAGAAAACACCATATTCATTATCTTATAAAAAACGAGAACAGCAAAAATTAAACGAAACCAGGCAGAAAGAAGATGTTTTGATATCTGAATATATTTTGAAAAGGTCTCAAGGTTTATCAGAAAAAACCAACGTGGAATATCAAAACTAATGGGAGACATTGTCGAAAATTACTCTACTGATTTATTGGTTAAAGAACAACTGAAAAAGATAGCGTCAACTTTTTCGGGGATTCAGGAAATTTCTGCACAGGAAGCAGTGTACACTTGCTTAGGTATGTAGCAATACAATACTTCTACTGGGTATATATTTATAAACACTAGCCATCCTAAAAAAAGAACTCGAATTTTGAAACCAATGGAAATTAGAAGAGAAATGGATCCAAAATCTGATGACATTTTTTTTTTATGGTCTCAATGAGTACTATTCATGTAGACCACACAGTCGTGAAAATGTAACTTTAACAGAATTTGGCTCCAATTATGAAGTTCGCGGTAAAAAATACCGGCTAACAACAATTGTCATTCTGACACTGATAATGAACCTGATACCACTTATCCGATTGACTACACTCTAATCGGAAAATCAAATAAGTATATATGTTACCGGCAAAGACGTAAATTAAGTAATTGATGTTAATGACTAGTCAATAACGATATTTCCGATCAAATTAGGTAGTACATGATATTGACTAGTAAATATCGTTAATGTCTGTTATAATCAGTCCATGATGCATTTAGAAATATCTCATAGGTAATGAAATAACCCCGGGCTTTTTCAGTTCTTCAGGCATAATTGACAAAAATATAAAACGTTCTTGGGTTGTAAATGCAAAACTAATAGACGTGCATTTAAAAAAAAATAATGTTTTATGTAATTCAAAGTGTCACGGCATAACAAATTGTGAAAATAAATAATTATTAATTATGTATAATTTTTCTTGTATTTATACATTTCTGACCTAATTAAAATATTTCGTTACACATAATTATCAACATTGCCTATCAGTATTAGACATTAAAGTAAGTTCCTAGTCATAGTTCTAAATGTGTTAACAAAATATTTAAAATTTACATGAGGCTGAAGTCAATAATCGAAGCATTTTTACTGCCCCAAATGTTGTCGACAGACACAAAAAAAAAACACACATCATTGTAAAATCAATATATTCATCACTCCGTTCAGAATCTAAAATAACTGTAAACAAGTGTATGAAACAAACATTGATCAAATAAAAAAGTTGTACCAACAGTTTAATAAAGTAGAACAAATCCAATTAGACGATAATGAAATCCAAATAGAAGGGGAACAAGGCCGTAACAACAATCAGCTTGTAGACGATGAAGATTGGGTACCAGACGATGTATTAATAAATGATGTTGGAGATTATGTTGAAAATACAAATACATCAGATATAAATTCATCTAAAGATGGTGGTAAGATAATAGTGCACCTCATAGACAATGAACAGTTTAAAGACTTAATTGGATGTCTAAACGACGGTCAACGCCAACTCTTATATCATACAACTAATGTCATAAGAAGTCAATTATGGGAAAAAGGTCATTAAGGAATTTGTCACTGGATCAGCGAGAGCTGGAAAGTCAATGCCTATACGAGCATTAGCACAATCTGTTATTAGGATAGCAAATCTTAGACCAGATATAGATGACCTGTCACTTCCTCCCGTATTCCTGACAGAACCAACAGGTAATGCTGCAAATGGAATAAAAGGATTAACACTTCATTCCGCGTTCAAACTACCATTGAATCAATTTGACGGATTATTACCAAAGTTAAGTTCAGATATTTCAAATACACTACGTTGTCAGTTTGCCAATATAAAACTTTTGATAATTGATGAAATTTCCATGGTTGGCATAAAAACACTGGGATACATTGATCAACGATTGAGGTCTATATTAAGAATAAATAAACCATTCGGTGACATAAATGTAATAGTGTTTGGCGATTTCTTTCAATTAGTACCGGTATTAGCAACACCATTGTACGATAGTTTTGAAGAAATATTGTCTAAATTTCCAAGTGCTGTAGAAATGTTATCGATTAAATCTATTTGGGAAACATTCAAGTTTTATGAGTTGACTGAAATAATGCGCCAAAAAGATGACAAACAATCTGCAATAATGTTAACAAAGTTGGCCAGAGGAAAGTTGAGGAAACTGATGTAAAATATTTCCAAAATCTTATAACCCACCTAGACATTACTTTTCAACCACAAGTAATGCATCTTTGGGCTACTAATAACGAAGTCGACGAAATGAACAGAAGAGTGCTTAACTCTATGAATCAAGTTAGTTTCATATCCGAAGCAATTAATATGTCTGCGAAACGATCGGATATTAAATCTGCCAAGAAACTGCCACGACAAAAGACTATGGGTTTATCTTTAAGATTAGTTTTAAAAGAAACAGCTAAATACATGGTGATAGCTAACATTTCAACCGAAGACGGGATAGTGAACGGTGCAATTTGAGAACTCATGCAAATAAACAAAGGACAGACTGCAGGAGGTAAAGAAGTTGCAAAAAGGGTTTGGATCAAGTTTGATGAGCCAGATGTGGGGTCACTAACCAGACAGAAGATAAAAGACAAACTTAAACCCGAAGGCGAATACACAGATGATATGTGCAAGTGGACACCAATTGAAATCATAAAATTATAATTTCAACTCGGTAATGCAGAGCATCATAAAGTAACTAGAATGCAATTGCCCTTAGTGGAAGCTTTGGCATTGACGGTACACAAAAGTCAAGGTGCCACTTATCAATCTGTAGCATTTCATATACCCCAAAAATTCTTGAAGTGAAATATGTTATATGTAGGATGTAGTCGAGCAACTTCGGCTCAAGGTTTGCGTATAGACTACTTTCCTGCAAAGCCACCAAAAACTTCAGCAAAAGTCGAACATGAAATGTGCAGACTCAGGACACCAAGTTGTGCTCTTATTCCGTGCTTTTCTAGAATTATGACACACAACATGCCACTCTCCTGCATGTCACACAATATAAGGTCTTTAAAGAAATATGAAGCTCACATTAATGCGGATATCGTTCTTTTACAATCTAAAATAATGTTCTTCCAAGAAACTGGTTCAAAATCAACTGACACATATACCATTAAGAACCATACTGAATGCTGTAGAATAAACAGTATACATACAAATGGTAAAAGTGGTTCAATTTGTTTTGTTGGAGAATCCATTAGTCATAAAGAAATAGCCTGCAGCACAACATTGATTCAAGATCAAAAGAAAAACACACACTTAGAAGCAATTGAAGTTAACATTGAAAATATTACCTATATTGGGATATATTCATCGCCAAATTTTCCTTTACAGAAGCTTTGTGATTTCATTGAAACGGTAGCTTCCAACAAAAACAATGTTGTTTTCATTGGTGATTTCAATATAAACTTCAACAAACCGCCAAAACAACTAATTCAAATATTAAAACATTTCAATTACAAAATATTGATTGACGGTATTACTACAGATCACGGAACAACCATTGACAATGTCATTACAAATGTTGACATTGCAGCTTTGGTGTACGATTCCCTCATAAGTGATCACAGACCTATTCTGGTTATGGACATAGATACTTTCAAGGAAATAGAAAAATATTCTGAGATTGTTGATGACCAAATTGTACAAGAAGAAGTCAAAAAAATTTTTATTAAACCAAACTTCCTACAATCGATGGGTTTCCTGTGGAAAAATCTAAAAAATCGATTAAATCAACTAAGGTCCTGAATAATTGTTGGATGCAAATATGCCGGTGTACCTATCAACGGTCCACAGGTCATTTTAGACCTATGCTGAATATATTACAGCCGACCGGTTCACTGATAATTGCGCGTCACCCGCCGCCCTAGTTGTTACACCGACGCAGTGTTGCCAGGTTTGAGGATTTTTCCTTTTTCTGGGGATTTACAACTCCCTTGAGGAAAATGTTGGTGATTTTCTTTTTTCTGAGGAATTCTGAGGAAATCTGACAATTTTATTTTTTTTCAAGTTTTGTTAACTTTTTTTAGGTATTTCATCTTCATTGACTATGAACTGATAGCACTGAGATAAATAAGAATATCTTATCTATCTCAGTGATTAATAGGGTTGATAACACGGCTATAGATAATATAGTATCTAATATAATCTAAGACCGTGGTACTATATAGTATCTATTCTATAGCCATGGCTGTGATTAATAGTAATAACACAGATTATTATTTTCAGATAGTCTGTGGTAATAATTTATTAATATGTTAAATTTAATCCTATATTATCAATTCTGTGGTATTACCATAGACATTATAAGGTATAAGGAGTATAAGGTCTATGGGTATTACCCATGGCTACATTACCTAAGTAAATCCATGAATATTAACATTCGTTATAGTTTTGGACGTTTTTGTCTTATTAAGTTTTGTGTATCGATTTATCGTTTTTGGCTTTTGCAAATATGTCATCAAGTGACGAATCAAACATTACAGGATGGCCCAAGAAGAAGCTGTATGCACATAAGTATAGACCCGAATGGCAAAACAAAAAGGAATTCAAAAATTGGTTACGACCAAGTACAAAAGGTAATACTTACTACCATTGTCTATTTTGCGCAGGTCATTATTTAGGAGGGCTATCTGCAGTTATTAAGCATTCTAATACTGACAAACATAAAAAAAATACTAGTAGTGTCAAGAAAACAGTTCCTATCAATGACATGAAAATGTTAAAAAATATGCAGACATTAGATAGACAAAAAAAAGAAGCTGAAATTCGAATCGCAATGTTTATTACTGAACACGATATAGCTTTTCGTACTTCAGACCACTTGGTTAGTTTGATAAAAGCCATTTGTCCTGAATCTGATATTATGAAAAAGTTATCTTGCAATCGTACTAAAGCAACAGCTATTATAAATAAAACTATAGGATGTACAGCGTTTGAAGATTTAATTAATCGAATTCAAAATCAATATTTTTCATTAATTATTGACGAGTCTACTGACAAATCATCAATTAAACATCTTTCATTAGTTGTCAGACTGTTGACAAAAATAATTATATTGTTAAAGACGAATTCCTTGCCTTAATTGAAGTTTCTGATTGCACTGCCATTGGCATTTACAACGAAATAATAAATTTTTTTAGAAAATATGAAATTAATTATAAGAATAAATTAATAGGGCATCCGATGGTGCTAGTGCAATGTTCGGTGTTAACCATTCTGTTAAGAAATTATTAGAAGATGATATTCCAAAGTTGTTTGTTATTAAATGCGTTTGTTATTCACTTGCATTGTGTGCTTCGTACGCAACAGGTAAAATACCTGATTATGTTGAAAATATGGTTCGTGATATCTATAACTACATGAAATATAGTTTTAAGAAACAAAATGAATTTAATCAGTTTCAAGTGTTCACTGACACTAAGCCTCATAAATTATTAAAAATGAGTCAAACGAGATGGTTATTATTACATTGTTGTATAAAACGCATATTAGAACAATTAAAAGCCCTACAATCTTACTTCAAGTCTGAACAACAGCAGGACAGTAAAGCTCGTGGTATATATTCAGGAATAATGGATCTGTAGTGAGCCGGTCCTGGTGAAGATGGCTCAGCACGATTTAACGACGAAGTCCACTTTGTCGTTTATCTTCTTCAGAGAGTATAGGATATTTTAAGTAAATAAACAACTCGTTTTGGAATTGAAGTTATTTATTAACTGAGACAAAGTAATATAATAATAATAATAAAGGCCTAGCCCGATGTGTTGTTAGGTATAGAACAACGCCACCGGTCTAAGCGTACTTGAGGCTTGACTATGTCTAAATCTTAATACTACCACAACCCTTTTTATATTAAACTTATCATGGGCGTAGTCCCAGAAGATACGTGGGTGTCATGGTAAACCGGAACACAAGTTTCGTGTTTACTAAGACACGATTATCGAATGCGTATTTGGATTCTAAGAATCCATAAAACTAATAAAATAAAAATACGTATATCGATTCTAAGAATTCGTATAACAAAAATATAATACTAGATCTATAAATAATATTATTGCAAACAGTATCAGCTCAAGGTAATAAAAAGATAGAGTAATAAAATAAAGTAATATGGTCGGATTACTACACTCCTCCCCTTTAAGACAAAAATCACCGATTTTTGCATATTTAATATGAAGTTTTCATTTTCGGGTATAGTGGTACAGATTGTTCACCTGGATCATCATTGTATTGTTCCATGACTAGTGGTGGTTGCGAACTTGGTGTTGTCGTAACATTTTGTTCGTTTCGAAAAACTACGGAAACACACCGAGTCATTCTTCTTCTTGCTCTATATTGTTGTAATAAATGTGCAAATATGTTAATCATGAAAAATAAAATTCCACAACCCCCGATGGAAAATGTTATTACTAAAATATATTCATATATTGTTATTTTGTGTTTAAGCTTTCCTAAATCACTTATGTTATTGTTTAAAAATTGTAAGTAACTATGTGTATTTGAAACTGCGTTTAAATCGTCCATTCTGTTGTTAATTATGTTTTTTGTTTCCATTGTCGCTAAATTTGTTAGTTTCATTTCTGGTTCTATTACCGAATTTGGTATGAAATCTGGGTAAGGTTCTTGATTAATTCTCCCTGGAATTAATACATCACGTGTTGCGTATCCTTTGCATGTGGAGTTCAGGCGTAAAATACCTACTCCTTCTATTGTATGACTGCTTGATTCTTTATCAGAGTCACAAGTAACGAAGACTGTTTCTCCACTTGATGCGTATAACCAAGCGTTTTGAAACTCAAGTTTATGAAAAATAGTCGTATTTATCTGTATTTGTCGTATTTCGCAGCTTTTCGGTACTTTAGCTGGATCTTGTAGTAATTGTATTTCGCATATTGGTCTTGTGCTTCTAGGATGTAAAGGATTAATTTCAGGACATAAAAGGAAATTATGAGCTGATTTACATGCTGAGTAATGAAATTGGTCATAAGTTGTATACAATTCTTTCGTTTTGCTAATTGCTAAAAAGTTATAACTAGGCTTAATATAAATACAGTTTGTTAGTTTACATACAGGTTTAGGTATTAAATGATATAATGTTAGTTCATTTTGATATACTAAAGGTAACGTAATAATAAATACAATTCTGTTATCGGAACAATATACTGTCAAATCTGAGAGTCTGAGTAATTCGTAAGCGTTTACTAGGTCAAGTTCGATTGGTAATTCGGTTCCTGATGGTAAAGATACTTTAATATCTCTTAATTGTTCTAAAAGATCGTTTGGTGGTAATAAACTTGGATGCATTTGTCCTACTCTAGCCATTTGAATTGTTTCCAAAAGTGTGTTAGTTTCATAAATATATTTAGTAAGTATTAGATTTGCGAAATTAAAATGCATCGAAAGGTAGTTTTTCATAAATTGGTCAATAGTATTATTTTTAAGGTCATCTAACCTTAATTCTACATTCCTAATTTTTAAATCCTCCTGGTCTTGGTTTAAACGAATAATTTTAATTTGTTCTTCGATAAGTTTGACTTGGTTATCATTATTGCCAGTGAATCGATTAATAATTGTGTTAAATTTATTTATGCATTCGGTATTGCATAAGCCGAACAAAAGTCGTGCCGTTTTGCTTATTTTGTCAACAATACTACGTTTGTTTTTTGATTTAAAACCTATTGAAGAAAAGACTAGATTTTTTTTATGTTTAATCTCATTAAAAAGTTTTAAAGTAAATGGTAAAAAGTCCCCACAATTGTTATCTATGTTCTTTTAATTGCTGCACACATTACTTCAGTGTCATTTATAAATTGGTCAATTTTCCCCCAACGTTGCTCATATGTTGTAATGTTAACGTATGCGGTAAGTTCCCAAGTAGTGGTTACTATTTTAATTGGTCCACGATTTTCGTAATAGATACCCGATTGTTGTGAGAGTTTGTCGTCAGTAAATCGTTGAGTGTTCACGCCGACATAAAAAAATGTCAGTGTAAATAAAATCCTGAAACAATTTAATGTGTTAGGAAAGAGGTTTTACTACTCTTCTATTAAGTAATTAATTAAGTTATTGTATTTGATACGTCTAATAAGTTTGTCAAAAATACATTTCGTTAAAATTACATCGGTACATGGGTCATGAAATTCTACTGAAAACTCGTGTTTAGCACCGCACATTAGCGTATGCGTTTCATTTAAATTAAGCTGTCTACCGGGTTTGTCTAAAATGCCTACGGGCGATTCATGAATTATTGTTTTATTCCGTTCATCGATTAAACGTATTACATAATTATTATCTAAATGAACATCGTACGTTGTTATGTTAAGTAGCACGTAATCAAGGTTAAGTTTATTTAATATCTTCTTATCGGTTTCTCCGTTCCACGTAACGAAAACTGGTTCCGTTTTATTTCTATTGACGTATGTGTTGATGAAATCTGTGTTCAAGGTGTTATTAGTTGCGTGCATACTGTCGTATAGTTGTGCTAGGGTAACATACATTAGTTGTTTGTTCTTCTCTTTAAAAATCCGTACAACAGATTCCACCGTTTTCCTAAACTGGTCGTGGTCAAACTTAATTACCTGGGAGTCCTTTGTAAATACTAATGGTTCTCCCTCTAATTTCTTAACCTTGAAACGTTCTAAACTATTTGAAATTGCCCCGGAGATTACTACTAAATTTGTCCGATCTGTATTTGTAAATTCGAAGTCGATGATGAAAAAATTAAAGGTCGGTTGTCTAAAAATGTAAAAATAATTAAAAATTACAAAGTTGTTTCAAAATATTTTTTTGTATTATTTTTGTGGATTCTATAATCCTTTCTGCCTTTCTTTATTGTTAAGTTCTCATTTCCATGCACATGTGTGACTTCGAAAGGTCCCGTCCAATTTCGGCTTAAAGTGTTTCTTTTATTTTGTTCTTTTATTAATACCTTATCTCCCACATGTATTTCTATTGGGTTGCATGTTTTATCATAATTTTGTTTGTTGTCAAGTTTCTTTTCAATTAGATTGTCCCGTGCGAGTTTCTGAGTTTCTTGCATTACTCTTTTTAAATCTAACGCGTAATTTTCGTAATTATATTGTGGTTCGGGTTCTTTAAGAAAAGTGGTCGGTATATTAGGTTTTTTACCAAAAATTAATTCGAATGGTGTAAATCCAGTAGAAGTGTGAACTGTCGTATTATATGTAAACATTGCGTAACATAATAAATTGTCCCAACTATTGTCTTTGTCGACGAAACTCCTAAGGTATGTTTTTAACGTTTTATGGGATCGTTCTAAATAGCCATTGGTCTGTGGATGCCACGGAGTGGTCTTATGTTTGTCAATGTTTAATAATTTACATGTTTGTTTAAAAAGGTCCGATAAAAAGTTAGTTCCACAGTCGGTTAATATAGAATTTGGTATTCCGTATATGCATACGAAATATTCCACGAAAGCTTGTGCAACCGTTGTTGCGTCCGTGCTAGGTAGGGCCATGGCCAGAGCGTAACGACTCAACTCGTCTTGAATAGTTAATATATACGTATTTTGCGACGGAGTTATGGGCAATGGTCCTACTATATCTAAACAGATACGTTCGAACGGTCTACTAGCTGTGGTTGTTATCATCATGGGTTGTTTAGTTTTACTATGTGATTTTGTCTTTTGACAAATGTCACATTTACGTATATAATCTTTTACGTTCCCCTTTAAATCTTTCCAGTGGTAATGTAATTTCATGCGTTTAATGGTTCTGGAAACTCCCGAGTGTCCCCCTAATGGAGTGTTATGATATTCAGCGATGATCGCTTGTTTTTCTTCGTCGGAAAATTCCTGTTCTCTATACACAATAATTTTAATATTGGTTTCTTTAAAAATGTATTTAAACATTTTCCTTATTCTTTCGAAACTGGTTAAAGTCGTTAGGCCTTCCATTCGTATGGTTGAGAAATTGTCTATTTGGTTGTCTATACAGAACCCCTTAATGTCCGTGATTATTTTATAGTATTCTTGGGCACTGAGCTCTTTGTTTGTATTATGTATTTCGAAAAGTATAATTAATTGGTCACCTGATTTGTTTATAATAAATTGTTTTGTAACATCAAAAACTGGATTTGGAATATTTTTGCTTATTAAAATTTCTCGTATCGCCTTATGTGTTATTATTCCGTTATTAGGTATTGGTAAGAACAGGTTTTCGCTTTGTGTAGCGTTCAAAATACTTCCGTCGACCTCCGAAAAGTTTGAATTTATGATAGCGTGTTTTTCTCGTGACTCGAAATCTACGAAACTGGTTTCGCTATTTACCATGCGAATCCGTGATAAACAGTCGGCATTAGAGTGTAACGACCCCGATCGATAAATGATCTCGTAGTCGTACTCAGATAATTGAAGGCGCCACCTCATTAGTTGTGATGAAGCGTCCTTTAATCCGAATAAATATGTAAGTGGTCGATGGTCAGTAATAATAGAAAATTTGCGTCCATAAAGGTACGGTCTGAAATGTTTTACGGCCCAAATAATGGCCAAAAGTTCTTTTTGTATAACACTGTAATTGATTTCTGCTTTATTCAATGTCCTACTAGCATATGCAATAGGTTTTTCGTGCGACGACTCGCCTTGGGATAGTACTGCACCTATAGCAAATTGACTCGCGTCGGTCATTAATTTAAATTTTCCTTTCTCCCAATCTGGATAAGTTAGTAGTGGTGGATTCATGAGTTTATTTTTTAATTCCTCGTAAGCGTTATCGCATTTGTCCGTCCAACAGAACGGTACGTCTTTTTTAAGTAAATAGGTCAGTGGTTTTGCGATTTTTGCGAAATTATCTACGAACCGTCTATAATAATTTAGTAGTCCTAGAAAAGATTTAATATCTTTAGCATTTTTCGGTTTCGGATAATTTTTAATACATTCGATTTTACTTGGATCGGGAGAAATCCCGGTCTCGTTGATTACATGTCCTAAATACAATACTTCTTTTCTTAGAAAAGAACATTTATTAGGTTGTAATTTTAATTTATGTAAACGTAATCGATTAAAAACTTGTTTAAGTTTTTCTTGGTGGTCCCGCAGGCTGGATCCGTGCACAACAATATCGTCGAGATATGCCGTACACATTTCCTCTAAGCCGGTTAATACAGCGCGCATTGCTCGTGTAAACGTTGCGGGTGCTGAACTTAGGCCAAAAGGCATCCTAAGAAATTCATAATGTCCGGATTTACTAGAAAATGCGGTTTTATGTGTATCCTGCGGGTCAATATAGATCTGATGATAACCACTTGCTAAATCGAGTGTTGAAAAATAGTTTGATGATCCTAAAGAGTCAAGGATTTCAACTAAATTTGGTAAGCCATAAGCTTCGTTTTCGGTTACTTCGTTAAGTTTCCTAAAATCCACGCAAATTCTTAATTTTGGTTTTCCATTTTTGTCCAAATTTTTCTTTTTCACTACTACTAACGGAAAATTAAATGATGACACTGAATTTTGTATAATTTTATTGTCTTTCATTTCGGTAATTTGTTTTTCAATTTCTTGTTGGTATGCCCAGGGTAACCAGTAAGGTCGAATATTAATTGGTTTAACACAGCGAGGTGTTTTAATCGAATGAGTTACTACATCAGTAGCGGTCAATTGGTCTCCTTCTAGGAAAAATATGTCAGAATATTCTATGCATAAGTTTACTAATTGTTCACGTTCCTCTACGTTTAAATGGTCGGTATTAATAAGTTCCGTAAGAGTACGAATGCGTTCTCGCCCACTAGTTCCCTGGTTATTGGTGATAGTTAATACTTGTTCTTGATATGGTTCCCATTTTAAATTACTAGTGTTTAATTCTTCGATTATAAAAGGTTCTTCGGAAATGTTGATTATGTTACTTATAATTTTGTTATCTAATACTGGGCTCAAGCTATTAGCGATTATAACGTTTTGATTTAATTCTTGATTTTTAATAGTCACTAGTTTATGGTCAATAAATTCGTCTGCGGAGATGGCTAACACACAATTACTACGCGGCGGTATAATTATGGGTTGCGCTGTAGGCGGCTTACATTGTGGCATCATAAACTTATCACGACTAAAATCTAACACTATGCGGTTGTCCTTGATAAAATCTCTGCCTATAATACCTGATTCGGGTACTCGGAAATCGTTGGCTACAACATCGAATTTGACATAAAAATCTGCTCCTTCTATATTAATAGTTGTTTTTAATGTCCCGAAAGTAGTTACTGGGTTTGCCGTAATACCACTAATTGTACGTTTTTCACTTTCGTTTATTACGATATTTTTTTTTAGTGCGGATATTTTAATGAGGCTCATATCGGCTCCCGTATCCACGAATAATTTTATTGTGGTAGGTTCAAAACTGGTAGAAGTGCATTTAACGTGTTCCCTTTCCATGTATGTAATAGTTCTAACATTATTTTCGATTTCGCCTACGGTACGATTTACATTGTTGTTTTTACTGGTCGAAGCTTCGCCCTGCTCTTTTTTCTTTTTTTCGTTATATATTCTCTTACGACATTCGCTAATGACGTGATTCTCTTTTTTACAATAATGACAAACTTTAACTTGATTTTCGGAATTTTTGAAATTTTTATTTTCGGACTGGTTTTTAAGACTTGTTATTTTATGTTCACTAGTTCTACATTCATTACTATAATGTCCGTATCTACGACAACGGTGACATTGAATTTTACTTTTATCGTTAGATTTCTTTACGTATTTATTTCGATTGTCTGTTTTATATTCAGGTTTTTCATTAAGTTTTTCTTCCTCTACTGCCAAAAATACGGCTTCCTCAAAAGTAGGTACTTTTGTTGCTTTTAAAATTAGACGGATATCAGACTGAATACCCGCAATAAATACAGCTAAAGTTTGAGTTTGGATCATTTCGGAAATGACTTTGGCTTCAGCCGTGGTTTTACTTAAAGTTAGCGCGGTAGTTAATTCATGGGAAATTTTTTCTACTCTGTCCGCGTATTGTTGTATCGACTCTTTGTCATACTGCCTACTTTGGTTAAATTGTTTTTGCAAAAATTGTACTGAATGTGTTTTACCAAAAATGGTAGTTAAATGTGCCTTTAGTTCCTCCCATGACGTTATTTCTCGATATTTAACTGCGTCACTTGCTTTATCGGTTAATTGGGAAACTATTGCGTCGAGTATTATAGGTTTAATTTTTTCGTCTACATGTCCTAGTACAAATTCGCATCGATTAAAATAACTAGTGAGGAGACTTTCGGATCCCCCTCCAAAACTAGGTATCGCTTTCATAGCGTCCCCAAAGGTAAGTTTGTTTGCCATTGCTATTTCTTCTGGTAATTCAATAGAACGAATAGTTTGATTTAAATCAATTAAGTTGCTATCGTTTCCGCCTGTATAAGTAGTTTCGTCCGTATTGGTGGTTTCACCCGTGTAAGTAGTATCGTCTATATTAGTAGTGTCCCTTGTATCGTTAGTTTCTACGGATGTACCTAAATTTGAATCTTCTGATTCGTCTAATCCCGAGTACTGGGTACCTTTTCTAGTAGTCATCTACTGGTCATTAAAATAGAAATCCCCTCAGGCTCTCAGATAAACGGTAATAATTGTTCAAATAACTTACAATTTTTCCATGTTGTCTGAGATGTCGTTGGGGAGTTGAAATGTTGGTTTTAGAATGCTCCTTGAATGCTTGTCGAATGCTCTGAGAATGCTCCTTGAATGTTTGTCGAATGCTCTGCGAATGCTCCTTGAATGCTTGTCGAATGCTCTGAGAATGCTCCTTGAATGCTTGTCGAATGCTCTGAGAATGCTCCTTGAAGTTGATTTGGAACAGTGGTTCGTCTAAGGGTCTCAAACTACTGACTTGGATGTGTTTTCTGGTTGAAAACGGCCAAATATATTTCGTTTGATGTGAAGACCCCACACCTGACACCAAATTTGTAGTGAGCCGGTCCTGGTGAAGATGGCTCAGCACGATTTAACGACGAAGTCCACTTTGTCGTTTATCTTCTTCAGAGAGTATAGGATATTTTAAGTAAATAAACAACTCGTTTTGGAATTGAAGTTATTTATTAACTGAGACAAAGTAATATAATAATAATAATAAAGGCCTAGCCCGATGTGTTGTTAGGTATAGAACAACGCCACCGGTCTAAGCGTACTTGAGGCTTGACTATGTCTAAATCTTAATACTACCACAACCCTTTTTATATTAAACTTATCATGGGCGTAGTCCCAGAAGATACGTGTGTGTCATGGTAAACCGGAACACAAGTTTCGTGTTTACTAAGACACGATTATCGAATGCGTATTTGGATTCTAAGAATCCATAAAACTAATAAAATAAAAATACGTATATCGATTCTAAGAATTCGTATAACAAAAATATAATACTAGATCTATAAATAATATTATTGCAAACAGTATCAGCTCAAGGTAATAAAAAGATAGAGTAATAAAATAAAGTAATATGGTCGGATTACTACAGATCCAACCTTCGAACTTTACCTTTATTTTTTAGATTTTGCACTTCCTATTCTTACAAATTTAAATCAACAATTTCAATCAGAAAAGCCTCATATTCATAACCTATATTCGAAAATGGCGTCATCATATAAAATGATACTAGATTGTTACATGAAGTCGGATTACTTAAAATCTACTGATATCCAGAAAATACAGTATAGAAATCCAATTTATTTTAGTGAAGATATTTATGTTGGTGGTAAATGTGTAGCTATTTTATCATTAGACAAATGTTCACTGACTCAATTAGAAAAAAGGGTGTTTTATACAACTTGTTTAAATTTTTATGTCGAATGTTCTCACCAAATATTTCAAAGATTCCCATTTCATTCACCACATATGATGTTTCTAAAACAACTCTCATTCTTAAATCCATCTGAAATAAAAAATATAAATTCTTTAGGACAAGTAGTGTCATTTTATGAACAAAAATTAAATATTGATCTCAATGACATAGATAGAGAGTGGAGAAGTTTAAAAACAATGGACCTAAATTTTAATTTAGATGTAACTGAATTTTGGAAAGTTATTATGACTATGAAAGACGGAAATGATAAACTTATATATCCTTTGCTAACAACATTTGTTTCTGTTCTTTTAATTCTACCACATAGTAGTGCTTGTGTGGAAAGAATTTTCAGCACCATTAATTTAAACAAAACAAAAACTCGCAATCGTCTATCTACTGAATCATTATCAGGTATTTTATATAGTAAAAACATAATAAAATCACAAGATAAATCATGCTATAATTTTACTATTTCCAATGAAATGGTTAAAAAGCATACCAATGATATGTATTCATAATTTATTTTTTATTAAATATTAATGTTAAGTTTGTTTATATTCAAATGATATACAATGTATATTTTATAATATTGTATTTGTTTTACCTAGGTATATCATTATGATATTTTATTATTTATTATGTAAAGTTAAGTAATATGCTTGATGGTTTTAAATTGTTATAATAACTCAAAAGACTGAGATTTCCTTATATTATACATTTTATTATTAATGTTAAGTTTGTTTATATTCAGATGATATACAATGTATATTTTATAATATTGTATTTGTTTTACCTAGGTAGATATATCATTATGTTATTTTATTATTTATTATGTAAAGTTAAGTAATATGCTTGATGGTTTTAAATTGTTATAATAACTCAAAAGACTGAGATTTCCTTATATTATACATTTTATTATTAATGTTAAGTTTGTTTATATTCAGATGATATACAATGTAAATTTTATAATATTGTATTTGTTTTACCTAGGTATATCATTATGTTATTTTATTATTTATTATGTAAAGTTAAGTAATTTGCTTGATGTTTTTAAATTTTTTTTATAACTCATAGGACTGAGATTTATTTTATTATACATTTTTTGATTTATAATATTAAATATACAAAAGTATATTATATAAATGAGAAATGTTTTTTAAAGTTTTTTTTTTTTTTTTAGATAATATATACCTTATAGTGTTATACTATTAAAGTGATAATACCATCAGCCATCAGATCATTTTTTCTATATTTTATGATATTAAAATATATTAATATAGAAGACTGTGTTTGTTTGATTAGAATTAACTATTTAGGCTTATCCATTATCTGCTCCCTGCGATATCTATTTACAAATCATATTGGTGTATAATCCAGGATTGAGGATAACACTCAAAAATGTTTTTCCTTGTACATTGAGCACTGGTGTTATCAATTATGATAATAAAAAAATGGTTTATCATTCAATATTGTGAGTTGTGACGTCGTCTAGTCATCTTACCGTCGGCCATGATTTAACATAGTCCAGTCAATTTAGACTATATTAAATCGTGCCGTCGACGAAGACCGAGCGAAGCGAGGTCTGAGTGTATAAAAAAAATCTGGTGATTTTTCAAGTAGAATCGAAACTTTTTGATAACATTATCGAAACTTTTAAAATTCTGACCTGGCAACACTGCACCGACGTCGGTGTCGTCGGTCGTTGATGTGTTATGCCGTGTCGTTAACTACACATGAAAATTGTTGCGTACGTACAATATACTTTTGTTCCGTCGGAATTGTGTTCGCCGTGATTTACGTTGGATCCGGCCCCGTCACGTATAGCTGGTCGACCGATGTGTGAACGAGACAATCTCATAGTAAGACTTACTGTGTGGACTCCCTAGTCAAGATTGTCGGGTAATTGAGTGTCGACGTCGTCTACTGTTCTTACCAAGCCAGCCAGCAGCCACCTTCATCATCTTTGACCATTTACCAGTGCAGCTCATCGCCATCATAAGCCAGGTCATGTGAGTAGGTTATACCATGTATTGTTTTTTGACTACTTGTTCATTGTAAATTATTTTTATACATTATTTATTATGCATCTGCAGCGCATAATTTATTATTTATTATTATTGCGTAATTGAATTATTGATTATCATACTAGTCTTATCAATTATATTATGTCAATTATTATGATTATTCTATAGCGCCGAGCGTCGCTTTATTTACTATTACTATATATTCCTTGATTTATAATTTATTGTTTATTAATTGTGTGTTACGTCTTCTGCGTTAATTCATTATATTTGTCAACGCTATTATTAAGAATTGTTCTTGTCGTTATTATTTTATTTTGAACCTGAAAATATATATTATTATAAACAAAACGAAGTCAACTCCCCTGCCATTGCTTAGGGTTTGGTTCGTTACAATAATAATAACTTGGACGATATTGAGTTTATACAGGTTGATAGTAACACTATTTTGGTTCCAGAAACTAAAACCAAATCAACCAAAATAGTTGATTATAATATCATGATTAATGATATTCAATTTATTAAGGTCAATAGCAATACTCTCAAAGTTCCAGAAAATTGCAACATAAGGTTAGTGGCTTTACTAACACTGGTGGTGTATCATGTTATGCTAATTCTGTCATACAGGTTCTTTTTAATTGTCAATCTCTTGTAAATGAAATTCGTAATAATCAACTCCGACCAACACTTCAACATAGCCTACATGAATATACAAGTAACAGTGGATCATGTGATACTCGAACAATCAGAGAATATTTGGACAACGAGACAATATTATATACTCTGCAACAGCAACAAGATTGTATAGAATTTTTAGAAGCACTTATGGACCGTAGTAGACCTATATTTGAATCTTTATTTGGATTTCAAGAATTGTAGAAAAAAAGTCTTATATTTAATGATTTAATTTGATATTAATATTGTAAATAGTCCATAGTAATCTGGTCAAATTTATTTTGAATACCTCTATACTAAAGTCTACCAGTTGAGAGGCAAATAACAATTTGAATTTTGAACAACAATTCACTGAGTATAACATCAGCTGAGCTTGGTTACACTATAATATGCCCATTTGATGATGTAATTCAGCCATTAGTAATATCTAAACAATAAACAAAATACATAATTATAATTTATAAGTAAATATTAAGTATTTTAATGTGATAGGTACTTATAAAACTTACATAATGAAATCTTTAGGAAATGACACGTCTTGATGTTAATATGTAATTGTAACACAAGGAATCAATACAACGTTGAATCATATTAATTTAAAACAATTACAGTTAATACATGGTTAATTCAATATCAATATTTATATACAAACTAGATTAGATACCTATGGTATTTCTTTTTGTGTATACCACGATTGTACATAATATATATCAGATATCTACTATTAAGCTGTGGTATATCTACAATAATATTTTATGGTATTATGATAACTACATGCAATGTTTTTGGAAAAATTGATTACCTAACCAATAACCATGCCGTATGCAAATGCGTCCTAAATCCTAATTGAAAAATAAAATACTTGTTTCAAAATAGAATATATGACAATATTTAAATATACATAACATATCCTAGACTGATAAATCATCTCCGTTCAGAATCGTTTTTCGTATACAATGATACCTATCATTGCATTCAAGTTTAACCTACCCTAGTCCTAGGTCCACACCACCCTCTAATGTACAGCAGAGCGATACTCACTTACCCGCTTTTTTTTTACTTATATGATATAATTTTTGCAATATCAAACATTTGGTAAGTTCAAAAGAATTGATTAGTTACCATAAGTATTTTAAATTATTTAATTTAATTTAATAGCTATCATTTAAGTTTCAGACGAAATGTAATTAAATAGTTCTTTAGTCTGATTGTAAATATTTTAAATTATACAATTGAGTAAACTTACAATCTATAAAATATTGAATTTTTTAAAATAATTTATATTTAGTTAAATTTAATGAATTTGTTATCTACCTAATAAATAAAAAACAGATAATTAAATATTGATGTGCTTATACATAAATTTTATTTTTGAATCGTGAACACAATTAATAAATTGCAAACATTAATAGTTTTTTAAGAATGTTGTTATCATGTCTTTTGTAAGTATTATTCATTTATTATATGCATATTTAATTAGAATATAAACAATTTATAAATTTATTATATTAATAGTAATAAATAACGAAAAATAAGTTTATGTTTGACTATACTTTAAAGCCTTTTAAAAATATTATATTGATCATTAATTCATAATTTTATACAATTTAAAACATTGAATACCTCAGTTATATTTTTTTATTTACATAATATCTAATACAATACATGTATTTATAATAAAAATATGTATACAAAAATTACAAAGAAAAATAATAAATATAAATAATATAACTATACAAATATATATGGTAATTATACCTATAGCAATATTTTAAATTGCATTTTTTTTTTTTATATATATAAATAAACGCCTCGACAACATAAGTCATTGGCCTAGAAAATAACAAAAGTAGTTATATAAATTGCATTTGTAACATGTATTTTCTATATAATATGGAATTATAGTGATTAGGTTCCTATAAGAATTTATATAATAATATAATATATATTAATATTTGATCCATGCGCTGACATTGTGTGCATCGGATCGTCAACGACGTCAACCTAGCTGGTTTAGTTTCCCTTAAAGATTTTTGTAAATTGAGTTCATACAAAATTTTTATTTCACTTATTGCGTCGAAATAGTCCGTGATCCGACATAATCGGATTGCCTACCGGGTAGGTATAGTTGCATTGAATTTATTTTCACAAGTGATTACCGATTATTCAACGCTCAAACGACAAATTCGACTTAAACATTTTTTCCTACTTTCGACGCCAGGAGGTTAGACAATCTGCCGTTGACGGATTCCCCAGCCAGGTATCTATTTACACCGATTGAGGGCTGATAGCTAGACACTCAAAAGTCTACGTCTCGGCTTTCAAAAATTTTTCATTTTCGAAAGAAGACCGCCAAACAATCGAACGTCATATCAATTCTCGACAACACCCGCCTTATCATCCCGATAGAAGACTCGCAGTACCACCAAATCTTCATTTTTTAAAAACTTTCTGCTTTCAAGCTCTTCCATCCGTCCTAGGGTTTTCGCTTACACCGAGTTTCACCCAAAGCGAGTTTCACGGGCCGCTAGTCTTATATTATAAAACGCGAAGAGGTTGACCCGGTTGCCACTTGAGTTCGCTTGCTACAACCTCAGTTCGGATAACGGAAAAAAGAATGCGCTCCGGTCGCCGCGGCCCGCCGTTATCGCGCCCGTCCGGTTATCAAACCTACGACGTTGGACAACTATACGATTATTACTAATATTATTATTTTTTAATTTTTCACTTTTCTGTGGATTTTATACATTTTCCGTATTTCCGTTATTATTATACGTACCAAAATTTTGTCGTGTGATCACGACGAGCGTTTGGGTGTATGACAAAAGTCGTTCAATACATATAATATATATATATATTAAATTATATACAGTAGACATAAAACGGATATTGATTAGTGATTATAAATATTTTCTAAAGAAAATCAACAAGAATGCCTGTGTGTGTGCAATGAAATACGAATTAAACGACTAAATCGATGTATAACGTATATTCAGTGATGGTTCGGAAACGGTTTAAGTGCTCGAGATTTGACATCAGTTTTCAATTCAAACTGTAGTCGATAGGATTAGGCGTTAGGATAGGATAAGATTTAGGCAGGTGTAACGAGATCGAATCCCGCTCTGGCGGTTTTCCCGGCGGCGCTTTGAATATTAGTGCGAATCGTTTTTTGCATTTTTTTTCACTTTTTTTTCTCATGTTATTCTAATTATTTTTTCATATTATTATTTTATTGTATTAAGTATGAGATAAAATAATTACACTAATAGGTACATTGCCATTATTTATTTGATTTTAAATATTGTTCAATTTAACACCGTTTTATTTATTTTAATTTCAATTTGCAAACATTGTGTAGTACGTTTTATTTTATTATATTAAACATATATTTTAGAATATACCAAAACAGAACTTGACCTAAATGTAATGGGAAGCAAATTTTTTTATTTTTATTGTATATTATGTGTAGGTATATTAAAATATTGTAATTATTTGTTTATTATTTAAAATAATTAAACAATTACAATAAATTCCACGGACACGATTGTATGTATAGATATTTATAAGAGTTAATAGTGAATAGGTAGTTATTCCTTGCTCACTTATAGTTGATATTACATATACCTTGCTCACTTACTTATTGGTAGGTAATTAAAATTACATAGAAAGTCATATGAGTACATTACACACACTTTTGTTTTATTATTAAAATGTATTATAATATTATATTATACTGCAGTACTATTAAAATAAAATATAAGCTGTTTGAATTCATAATACAGATTAGACACACACAGTGACTTATGCGTTTAACTTACACTCTTCAATAAAAGTGCCATGATGAATTTATATTTTTATAAATTATGTTAGGTATGTTATTATTAATTATAATTATTATTTACACGGATGGTGTAACTAAAAATACTTATTGATTTTCCTATTGTCACTGACATTGGCTTGCAGATAAAAATTGGCAATACCTATATTATAAACTATGTAAGTACCTATGTGATAGGGTTATCGTTAAATTGTCGAGTTAGTTAATAACATTTAATATTTATTACTAACGGTCAATTGTACATATCTTTAAGAAACTATTAAATGTATTCTGTAGTTAGATTTTTATAATTTTTATTAAATCAATCAAAAAATGTGCTTAATTAATGATAAATAAATTATTATATCTTTCTTTTTATGTATGTAAACACTATATAATGCAAATTGTATTAAACATATGATTTTGATGGCAATGGTGGTATATTTTTGTAGTAGAAAGCATTATTTGTGATGAGATAAATTCAAGTATTGAATGTTTTACTCATAATATATTTCAATATAGATAATTATTGCAGACTACCAAATTAAATAAAATTATTTTTCTGTGGTAGGATTTTTATATTACTCAGATTAATAAAATTACCTAAGTGCTCCTATTGTATAATAGTTACTGGTTACTCAACTAATAAAAAACAATATTTCAATCTTTATGTACTAATTTTCTTTTTGAATCAAACACATAATATATTGTAAATGTTAAATATATGTTTTGGTATCAGCTTTGTTATTATGTTTTTTTGTAATAGTACTTATTAACTATCACTGAGTATGTTAAATTTGCTTATGATCAATTAAAGTTTTTTATAATTTAATTATATTTCTAAATAATACGACACACAATATGTGTATGTATGGAATACTTGGGTAATATTTTAAGAGATTATGCTATAATGTATTTATTAAAGTTAAATAGATCAAGGATGCACATTAATATTTAACTCATTTAATAAATTTGGTATGTTAAAATAGTGTATATTCTATACTAAGGACAAAATATATACATATATAATATAATAAAAGCATGACATATTGTAGATAAATACATTAAAAAGACAATTAATACGAACATCCAAGCTTCATCAGGGTTTTATGCAAAATTACTAATAACTTTTAAATTTAAATTTTAAAGATAAAAAAATATAACACATTAACAACATGATGTAATAAATGTATTGTGGATTATTTCACTTATTAAACTCACAATACTGACATTGTCCGCAATCCGACGCAGTCGGATTGCCTACCTGAGGGGTATTAGTAACACATAGTATATTCAATTTTTAGCAAATAAAAAATTTAGATATCATTAATTGCGCCCACATAGTCTGCAATTCGACGCAGTCGGATTGCCTACCTTAGTGATTTAGTTGTGAATAAATCGATTTTCCCAAAATATAAGGCGTTAAAATTTCGTTTGACTTAAACTTTTTCTCCCACAATACAACATCAGACTTACGACGTCAGGAGGTATAACAATCCGCCATAGGCGGATTGCCCAGCGCGACTATCGATTCGCACTGGTTGATGACTAATTGCTAGACCCTCAATTACCATTGTTTTATTTATTTATTTTATTCTCATGCAAAAAAGCACCGGGCAAACGTTACGATATGTATTCAATCCATAATTGCTCAGGCAGGTATATATTTGCCCAAGTCGAGGACTGATAGCTAGACGCTCAATTACAATTTTTGATATGTTATTTTTTTTTTAACATACCTACAAAAAAGTACCGGGCAGGCGACGGGAAGCGATATTACACCAAATGATGACTGATAGCTAGACACTCAATTACCATTTTCGGTACACATTTATTCTTATTGATTTCAAACAAGCACCGGGCAAGCGACAATACAAAATTTTAGTGACCGATTTCAACCGAATTTCCCTTTAAACGATTTTCACTCGACCCCCTCGAAGGCGCCGGAGGCGGCTTCTACAAGGCTGGAATCGAGGCACACCAGCCGCTAGTCTTATAGTATAAAACGTGAAGCAGTTCGCCCGTTGTCCGCCCCGGCGCTACCAGTACTTTAGCAGAAAGCCAATCAAAAATTAGAATTTTTTTCCCGACCCGTTATCACCTTTTTGCGTTATCGCGCTATCTCGAAGTCGACGTTTTGTTATTACTGTATATATCGGTTTTCGAAAACTTTTCGACGTTTTAACCCCTTTTTTGTAATTTTTTTGGCGTTTTACGGCCCCGACGTCGTGTTTTTCGAGTACTCCGTGTTTTTTTACGTCCGGTAGAGTGCCCGTTTTCTACGTGTTTGTTTCGTTGTGTTCGCAGTCGTGTTAACCGAGACGGCCGCCGACCGACGTTCTCGCCGATTTTATTTTGACTTTTTCAGTTTTCGTCGTTCTTTTAACGCTTTTCTTCGACATTATGGTATGGATTTTCGCGTATCCCGCGTCCTTTAAACGCCATACTTTTACCACGTTTGTACTTGATATCTGTTAGTGTGATTGGACGGAACGATTAAAATCGCCAAACGACGTAAATGTACGTCCTGCCTACTCGATATTATTTTAATTATTTGAATCAACACTGCCGATTATTTTTTTTGGATATCAAACGTCCTGACGGTGTGTATTTCTTTAAATATCGAATGTGTGTGTACTGCATTAGTATCTATTATCATATGTGTTGCAGGTTCACTGTTCGCACAGTGTTGATTTACTCACATACTACATAATATAGTTAAATTACTGTTTTGGATTCAATAAATCGCATTTTATCATTTTATTTACATTGTCTTATCCTTTATAACTCGGCCCTAACACCATTAGACCAATGTTTTACCTCAAGTAGTGCTTTGTTGCACAGAAGTGTTTATCGACGATGCAGGTTCATTCGGAAAGCACTATCAGCATGTACTCCAACAGAGTGAATTGAAGCTACACTATGTTTTTGATATAATTAAATAGTTACTTTTACTCAGGTGTTATATATATTACCAACATTAACAGATTAAAACATACGGAAAATGTTAATAGTTCATAAGTGAGTTGTTGAATTAGAGTAGTTGATTAACTATGTATCGTGTGATTCTTATAAGCTGAATAAAATATAATGTAATCTACATATTATGATACTTAAATTATTGCTGTACAACTCTACATATTATTTAGTATTATGTAATTAAGTAATTTTATGCTACACATAAACGCATGCATAAAGTATAATAAGTATTACATGTTTTCGCATACATCTAAAAATAAATTTTATTAATTAAATATAAAATATTAAACTATCGACATCGTTATAATGTATTGTATGATATCATTTAAGCAATATGAAGCATTTGGTAAGTTCAAAAGAATTAATTAGCAACCATAAATATTTTTAATTTGATAGCCATCATAAGTTTCAGACGAAAAGTAATTAAATAGTTTTATAAATATTTTAAATTATACAATTGAGTATATTTGCAATCTATACAATATTTAGCTTATCAAAATAAATTTTATAAATTTTACTTTTATTGTATAATTGTTTTCTACCTAATAAAACAAAAACTGATAATTATTTATGTGTAGGTATTATATACGTTTTATTTTTTGAATCGAGAACACAATATATAAATTGAAAACGTTAAAATTTTGTTAAGATTGTTGTTTTTATATCTTTTACTAACCATTTACAATGTTCAACGACATTTAATAGTATTATTCATTTATTTTGTGCATATTTAATTAGAATATAAATAGTTTATAAATTATTTTAATAATAATTAATTACTAAAAATAAATATGTGTTTGACTATAATTTAAAGGCTCAACTTTTAAAAGTATCATATTGATAATTGATTCATGATTTTATAGGGTTTAAAACGTTGAATATCTCGATTAAATTTTTTTATTTATATGATATAATTTATGCAATATCAAACATTTGGTAAGTTCAAAAGAATTGATTAGCAACCATAAGTATTTTAAATTTTTTAATTTAATTTAATAGCTACCATTTAAGTTACAGAAGAAAGGTAATTAAATAGTTCTACAGTCTGATAGTAAATATTTTAAATTATACAATTGAGTATAGGTATTTACAATCTATAAAATATTTAATTTTTTAAAATAATTTATCTTTAGTTAAATTTAATGAATTTTTCTATTATTGTAAAATTCTTATCTACCTAATAAATCAAAAACTGATAATTAAATATTGATGTGTTTATATAAAAATTTTATTTTTGAATTGAGAACACAGTTAATAAATTGCAAACATTAATGTTTTGTTAAGAATGTTGTTATCATGTCTTTTGTAAGTATTATTCATTTATTATATGCATATTTAATTAGAATATAAACAATTTATAAATTTATTATATTAATAGTAATAGGTACATGACAAAAAATAAGTTTTACTATACTTTAAAGGCTTTTAAAAATATTATAATGATCATTAATTCATAATTTTATACAATTTAAAACATTGAATACCTACCTCAATTATATTTTTTTATTTACATAATATCTAACACGATACATGTATTTATAATAAAAATATGTATAAAAAAAAATACAATGAAAAATAATAAATATAAATAATATAACTATACAAATATAAATGGTAATTATACCTTTAGCAATATTTTAAATTGCATTTTTTTTTATTTATAAATAAACACTTCGACCACATAGGTCATTGGCCTAGAAAAGAACAAAAGTAGTTACATAAATTTTATTTGTAACATGCATTTTGTATATAATATGGAATTATAGTGATCAGGTTCCTATAAGAATTTATAGGTACATTAAATTAGTGTATACACTATAGTATGATAAATATATTAAATATGTCATCACACACAACCAAGGTGTTGTGTATTGCTCTATATTGCATGTTATGTACAATTAACATTTTGCCATTCGACTTTGTTATTATGTTTATGCATACAATATGCAGTAGGTAATATGCTATAATAGTAGTAATCAGTCACGATGACATAAAATTACAATAAAAATGTTTGATAAATAATATTAATAATAACAATAAATAAGTTTGAATTTGACTTTAATGTATTGCCTGAAGTATTTATATTAATAATGTAGACTATTTAAGTATAGTTTTAAAGGATTTAAATTTCTGAATAAATTTGGTTAATCCAAAAATTATATTATTATATTATTAAATTAATATTACAAATGAATGTAATGCACGTAAAAAATTACAATATGTCAAAAGATATTGTTCGCAAATGCATGTAAAAGACAATTAATAAAAATATCCAACTCTCATTACATACGAAATATATTAATTACACAAGAAAAACAGTGCTTAACTCAAAATTCGTTGCGGATCGGAAACGGTTTAAATGCTCGAGATTTGACAGAATTTAACAACTCAAACTGTAGTCGATAGGTTTAGGCGTTAGGTCCCCGTAAATAAAATAGGCAGGTAAGGCAAGATCGAAACCCGCCCCGGCGGAATTAGCGGCGGCGCATGCCGTAACATGGCCGCCCGGATTTTTTGCATTTTTTTTCTCGATTTTTTCAGAAATATTTTGTTTTATATTTATTATGAATAAATACACCATTAAATTTACTTCCGTATTTACAGTTTCTTTTTCTGTAAATTAATAGAATAAATTACAAATTGTAACTCCCGTGTTATAAATCTTGTTAATATTGTATATTCAATACATAATAATATACAATTCAATACAATTTCAACTATCCGCCCACAGTGTCCGCGATTCGACGCAATCGGATTGCTTACTTGATTAATTTAGTTGTGTATCATAATTGATTTTCCCTGTTGATTGCTGACTACCAAAATTCAACACGCGATTTACCTCTGACTTTTTTACGAGCATATCAACACCCGACTATCGACTTCCGAGGGAACATGACAAAATGTATAAAATATATTTGTACATAACATATTTCGAAATGAGAATTAATGAAAAGTTCTTATTACTTCACCAATTCCGCCCACAAAGTCCGCGATCCGACGAATTCGGATTGCCTACCTGGTAGGTTTATTTGCGTGTAAACTGATTTTTACCATAGATAACTGATAAAGTATTTAACATTCAAAAACTCACTTTCACTTAAAATATTTTACCAACAAAACAGCATCCGCCTAACGATTAAAAGGCAATAACATTGCTTTAAAAAACTTTCACGTTGCATAATTTTTTTATTTTAAATACATACAAATACAATTAATTAATGGATAAGATTTACTTCCATATAAACAGTTTGCTTTACTGTGAATTACTGATTAATTAATAATATCATTGTCATAGTGCATGCGTTGTACACTCAATAGTCAATTGATTTAATATTTGATCCATGCGCCGACATAGTCTGCGATCCGACGCAGTTGGATTGCCTACCTGGTAGTTATAGTTGCATTGAATTTATTTTCACAAGTGATTACCGATTATTCAACGCTCAAATGACAACATTCGACTTGAATATTTTTTCCTACTTTCTATGGTAGGAGGTTAGACAATCCGCCGTAGCAGATTCCCCAGCCAGGTATCTATTTATACCGGTTGAGGGCTGATAGCTAGACACTCAAAAGTCTACGTCTCAGCTTTCAAAAATTTTTCACTTTCGAAAGAAGACCACCAAACAAGCGAACGTCTTATCAATTCTCGACAACACCCGCCTTATCATCCCGATAGAAGACTCGCAGTACCACCAAATCTTCCTTTTTTAAAAACTTTCTGCTTTCAAGCTCTTCCATCCGTCCTAGGGTTTTCACTTACACCGAGTTTCACCCAAAGCGAGTTTCACGGGCCGCTAGTCTTATATTATAAAACGCTAATAATAGTTGCGTTCACGACGGCGGGGAGCGCTTGCTGTACTCGCCGTAGTTGCGTTCGCTGAAAAAAGAATGCGCTTCGGTCGCCGCGGCCCGCCGTTATCGCGCCCGGCCGGTTATCAAACCGACGTTGGACAACTATACGATTATTACCATAGACATATGTATATATATATATATGTATATATCATATGTCTATGATTATTACCATTATTATTACGGATTTTATAGCTTTTTCCGAGTTTTTCCGTATTCGCGTAGTATACGATATTATTATACGTACCAAAATTCTGTTGTGTGATCACGAAGAGCATTTGGGTGTAAGACAAAAGTCGTTTAATGCATATATATAGATATATTATATATACAATATATAATAAAAAAAAAAAATAAAACGCATATTGATTACAATATTAAATTAACAAGAATGTCTGTGTGTGTGTAATGAAATACGAATTAAACGAGTGAAACGATGTATAACGCAAATTCAGTGACGGTTCGGAAACGGTTTAAGTGCTCGAGATTTGACGTTAGTTCTCAACTCAAACTGTAGTCGATAGGATTAGGCGTTAGGACAGGTAGGAATTAGGCAGGTGTAACGAGATCGAATCCCGCTCAGTCGGAATTCCGGCGGCACTTTGATTAACAATGCGAAACTTTTTTTGCATTTTTTTTCACTTTTTTTTCCCCATGTTTTCCTTATTATTATTTCATATTGTTACATAAATATTATATCCTTATTATCATTTCATATTGTTATATTATATTATATTATTATTATTCTTATATATTGTATGTTTTATATATATATACGTAAAATTAATTACACTAATAGGTGCATTGCCATTATTGATTTGATTTTAAATATTGTTCAATTTGGCAACGTTTTACAATATACTTTAATTTCAATTTTCTAATATTAGTTGGTGATAATTCAACAATATTAGAATAAATTCCACGGACACGATTGTATACGTATAAGAGTTTATAGTGAATAGTTATTCTTTACTCACTTATAGTTGTAATTACATATAACTTGCTCACTTACTTATAGGTAGGTAATTAAAATTACATAGACAGTCATATGAGTACTTTACACACACTTTTGTTTTATTATTAAAAAAATGTGTTATAATATTATATTATACTGCAGTACTATGAAAATAAAATAAAACATAAGGTATTTGAATGCATAATACAGATTAGAGTATTAGACAGACACAGTGACTTATGCATTTTACTTACTTACTTCAAAAAGTGCAATGTTGAATTTATATTTTTATAAATTATGTTATGTTATTATTAATTATTATTATTATTTACACACGAATGGTGTACCTATACTTATTGATAATTGGCTTTCAGATAAAAATTGACCTATATTATAAACTATGAATGTGATAGGCTTATTGTTGAATTAGTTAAAAACCTGTGCTTAATTAATGATAAATAAAATATTATATCTTTCTTTTTATGTATGTAAACACTATATAATGCAAATTGTATTAAACATATGATTTTGATGGCAACGTTGGTATATTTTTGTAATAGAAAGCAACATGTGATGAGATAAATTCAAGTATTGAATGTTTTACTCATAATATATTTCAATATAGATAATTATTGCAGACTACTAAATTAAATTGTGAATAAACCAAATTGTGTATTCATTAATATGTGATATTGTTATTTTTTTTTGTTTTAATGTTTTGCAATACAATATAGAACATACTGACACGGTTGTGTTTACAGTTAATCCCTTGCCTACTTATTATATTATATAGTTATTATATATCATTAAGACAGTCCCAGAGTATATATTACAATACTCTGTTATGAGAATACACATTACATACCATTTCGTACCTAATGTCTTTGGCATGCAAAAATGGATTATACATGATAGCTTGACAAAATTAATAGAACTGATACAAAAAGCTACAAATAAATAAATAATTACTAACTAATAAATACTATAATAACTAATTGTTTTACACAATATTGCAGTTTATATTAACTACTGTCTACTTAAATTTTTAAACCATAAATTGAAAATGTGCATTTTATTTTATCATTTTTGTAATGTATAAGATAATTTTTCTGAATAAATTAAATAATTAAATATATATTCTATAAACACATAGAACAACAAGAATGTAATAGAAAGCAAATTTTGTATTTATGTTATATATATTTATATATATTATAATGATTTGTATAATATAATGTACAGTCAACAATACAAATGTATACATTGATATGTTTAAGGAGTTTACAGTGAATAGTTAGTTATTCCTTGCTTACTTACTTACTTATAGTTATTATTATTATAGTCACGTGAGTAGGTACATTACAATACACTGTTATGAGAATACACATTACATACCATTTTGTTAATTACTATAAAATAATGTATAAGTAGTTTGAATGCATAATACAGATTGGATGGACATAGTAACTTATATAAGTTGTTGAATTTATTTTTTTGTAAATGCTTTAATTATGATTAATTATTATTTAATATAATTATTTTTATTATTTATTATTTTATTATATAACTAACCTAAATAGATGCCACCACCCATGCTTAAAAATTAATATTCTCACTTTTGTCATTGTAATGCAAAAATGTATTATACTTACATGATAGCTCATGCCAATTAACTAATAATAATACCCATTATATTACTTATTAATTTAAATGTTTTATTATCATTGATTGATGATATATACATATTTACATGTTAATAAATAAGAGTTCATTGTTTTCTTATTTTTATGCAATACCTAATTCATAGACATGAGTTAGTGTGTCAAATGTTTATGAGAACGTTGTCACATTATAATTTTTTATTACATTATAATATTTATAACATAAGATTATATAATTTAATAGATTTAACCTATAACCATTTTTAGGACTCCTTAAAACACCAGTTTTTTGTATATAAGTTGTGTGTTTTTATACTAATACTTCTTCCCCATTATACATTTATACTTAAGTTGTATACCTACACCATTAATCAATTTGTAAATTAAAACATTATACTATTACCAAACACTAAAAAATATAGTAGGTAACTTTACCTGCAATAAACGTTTCTATCACTCAATAAATTAAGTATTATTCAATGATGATTCATTTAAAATAACCTGTAGTAATTTTATCCAACTTTTGTGTAACCAATAACAAAATATTAATATATTGCACAGATTATTATATATATATATATATGATGACATGACTTATAATAGGAAAACACCATTAAAGAAAAACACATATAAATAAATGTTGTAAATTTTATTATTCGGTCTGAAAAAATATACATAACAAATTAAAAATATATCATATAAATGAAAAAAAAAATAGTTAATAGGAGCTGCTTAAGTGCTTACCGGTTCACAATCTTCTATATTAAAATCGTCCTATAAGCAATATATTTTTATTTAATACTATAATAAAAATTTGTAAAAGTATTTTGAATAGTGCTTACGTCTATTACATGCATGCTGGCAATGTGGTCCGCCATCGAACCACCCTCGCTCACCGTTGAATGCCAGCCCTCTGACCGATGATCGCCCCGTAACCACCGGTCAGTTTCTGACTCGCATTCCACTGACTCGCTTTCGGCCACTGACCGACGTTCGCCCACTGATCGATGTTCGCCCACTGACCGATGACGCTCGCCTTCCGACCGACGCTCGCCTTCCGACCGACGACACTCGCCTTCCGACCGACGCTCGCCTCCAGACCGACGACACTCGCCTTCCGACCGACGCTCGCCTCCAGACCGACGACACTCGCCTTCCGACCGACGACGCCCGCCTTCCGACCGACGCTCGCCTCCCGACCGACGCTCGCCTCCTGATTTTATAGGCCTTTTGCCTGGAATCATACATATAATTTACACATATTGCTTACGTGTATATAAATACAAAACAATATACTTACAATAACGGGCCAAATGGCCCCTTTTACCACAGTTATAGCATTCTAAAACAGAAAATTGTACAAACATTGTAATATTTATTATTTTATTTATTGCCATTCATACATACTTTTGGCCGATTGTGTCTTTGTGACACGGGTGACGGGTGCGGACACCGTCACCCGGCACTTAGAGAACCAGAACATTTTGTCCATTGTAACTGATCTATAATATTTAAATTTAATCATAATATATTTAAATTTAATTTAATAATAACTACTAAAATGATGATATATCATAAATACAATCAACCTAAAATAAATTACAATTAACCTAAAACAAAATACTTAAACACGTGGAAAAATATTGTGAAAGAACGTGTACTCACTTCGGTGGATTGATGTCAAATAAATGGAGTCCAAAAGACAATTTCTTCTAAGTCGCACTTGCATATTACGTAACGATGGTTGGTACCAATAACGCAGGTATGTCCATCGATCTATTCATCGGTTGAAAAATAGCTTTAATAATAATTATATTAATATTATTATTATTAAATTATATGTGCGGTACAACTGGTGCCATGTGGTGGTGGAGTGGAGGGCGAAAAGCGTCGCAGACCTGGGTCCGGTCTCCCGGTGCTCCTACCTTAGTCAACTTTTCTACAACGGTCAACGAGCGTTTGTGCGATACGTTTGACGTTACGTATTTTCGTGTTTACGTGTATTATTATCCAAATTTGCACTCTTTTTCTTTTTGTTGGACGATTTGAATATTGGTGAGTACAATTTTTATAATTTAAAAGCTTAATAAGTGCATTTACCCTGTGTATTAGTACATCCGTTGCACAATTATTAATTTACGACCAAGTACCGAAAGCAATGTAAAGTACTACTCGATCATGTTCACTCAAAGACCGTATGTGATATTTCGTTAATGTTGCTTTATTTTTATTTGCAATTTAATGTGCCTACTACTATTTCCAAGTCCTTTTCGTCGGCGGTCTGTGTGACCATTCCCGTTACGTTTCGCATATTTTTTTATATTCTTATGCGTTTGATGATTTGTAACATTTTTTTCATATATGACGTGTTATAAGTAACAATAATATTCACTGTATTTCTAAAAATAACACAAAACTATTGGAATTTCCGAGCTGTTGTATTATCATCACTGATAACGTACTGATAACATCATTACGAATTACGATATAATTGCGCCGAGTGTTTATTATATATATATACATATATACATAAAATATACACTATTTATTTTTTTTATACTCAAAATTTTATTGAATTTATTAAACAGTGTATAGCACAGATGTTAATTTTAATAAATAAATACATTTATTACGTTTTCGATATGATGCTATTTCATATTTTCTTTAAAATGTCACTTTTTAGGCATATCACTATGGTCAAGATATGTGTGATCTGTGGAAACGTCGACGGTGTAGATGGAGTGTCTGTGCACAGGTAACAATTATTACTAACATTATTACCCTAGCCGTACACTACATAAATTTATTACATTAGGTTTCCAACGAATGACGAACAGAGACTTCAATGGGTGTTGTTCGCCGAGCTCAATGGTGTGAATGCACGACACATATTTGCCAACTCAAAACTGTGTTCGAGACATTTTGTCCCCGGTCGTGACTACCCAGTAGGCAGAAATCCTCGCCGGCTATTGCCAAGAGTAGTGCCATCTTTAGTGAGTATCATTATTTTTAAACATCACTCAATACCTGACTGTATTTTGTTAGCTACTCTGATTTGTATTTATATTTTTATATCATTATATTAGGTATTCCAATAACACTATAATAATTGTATTAAGTTCATTAATTTTTTATTTATTTGATAATTATGGCAAGGTTTAGGTATTGTCATCAGGTATTTTATATTACCAACCAATGTTAGGTTTTAGGTTTGAAATTACAATATTACATAATAATATGCATTATATATTATATATATAATATATACTTACTATAATGTTTATTATTTCTTTATCAATATATTACATGGTGATTGGATAAGTACATCGATTTAAAGGCACTGGCTATAGTAATAAAATAAACTGAATAATATCATGATCACATTTTTTCTTGAATAGAAGTGTTAATAAAACTAATTTAATTGATTGAATATTTATAAATTTGTAAACTATAGTACACATTGATGACTGCAATCATTTTTTGTAGTTCAAAAATATAGTTATTAAAATACATTTAATTATATTATTGAGGTTTAACTATAAGACAATTTTGATTTAATAGGTACATCCAAAGATGTACTATGCAAGTATAGCATAACATTTTTCACTATTAATTTAATGTGTATATATAATATATTATAATATGTTATTTTAATAATAGTTTTGATAAGATATTTTTATTTATCACTTAATTGTATGTTTTCCACTCCCATTTATTTTTTTCTTAATTGCATTTTCTTTTGGTAGATCATAAGTGTATGTATAAGTTTATTCTGTTCATTATCAATATGAATACATTCTATGGCCTATAATTTATTTTAATTCAAATATACTAACTGTACTATTATATTATGTTGTATTTATTAATTTTCTTTTATGCTTATTAATTCATGACGTTATTATTGCATATATGATTATGATAATAAATAATATAATATGTTGATTATTTAATCTTACAGGTATTACAGGATCAACCGGTTGTTGAAGTCCAAATGGATAACGACAATGTTGAAGTCGTTGAAGTCCAAATGGATGATATCATGATGGACATAAATGAAGAACCATTGCCATATGTGCAAGAGGAAGTGGTAGAAGGTGACATAGAGTTTGTGGATGTACTGCCTGCTGACGCAGAGGCAGTATTTGAATTCAGAGATATATTCGACGTATTATTACCAGACGTCGATGAAGAAGTTAGTAAATATTTCATATTAAAATAATAAACATTCATAACATTGTATTCAATTTCATAACTGTCATTTGAATTACAGTTCATACCGATACCCCCAGGAATACCCATGAGAGACCGTCTGGCTGGCATTCAATATGAACTTCCAGCGCGTCATGATATAGGACCATTGGATACCGTCTGCACGCATTGTGGTGCCCGCCATTTCTTCTGTGAGCGAACTTCAATGGGTCATTTTTCAACGTGTTGCAATAATGGACAAATGGCCCTTACAGGAGGGCGGGTGTTGGGTCAACCACCAGAGTTATTAATTCGTTTGTTGATTGATGATTCACAGGTAGCAAAACACTTCCGAAAAGAAATCCGCCGTTACAACAACACTCTGGCATTTGCTGCGTTCTCCACTGATCTTAACCCAAGACGTTTGCCAGGTCATGGACCGAGAGTGTTCACCGTTCATGGTCAGGTGTATCGAAGGATTAGTAATGATGTTGTCAGAAATGAACTGATGCAACCAAGGTACTGTGAGTTGTATTTCATTGAATCCGGGGCAGCTAACCAGATCCGCATGGCACAACAGCCACGCCAACAACCACTAATGGAGGACTTGCTGGCAGACTTAGATAATTTTTTGCGACGAAACAATCCATTCGCAGTGGCTTTCGAGTAATATATTGAAATTATAATTTTAGTTAAATACATACATACATTACACTTATTAACAAACTAATTATATTTAAATTTAAAAATGTATTAACTATCAAATTAAAATATAACTTTTACATTTCATTATGTAAAAAAAAAACAATTAGATAAGCATGATGTTGAATTCATTCATTCATCTTATAGGTATTGTACTTTTAGGTATTTATACAGTGTTAATAATTTATTGAATACACATTCGTGTAAACTGTAGTATAACATTTTTATTTAAATATTCATAGTTTACATTATCACTCATTAAGAAAAAACAAATATTAAGTTTAAAGCTAAATTCCTACAGCTCCTTACAATATCATATTCTTAATCAAATTCACTTTTCCGGTTACCCGTCTCTGCTTTCATTATTATGTTGTGTAAGACGAAACGTAATACACTTAGTATAGTTAATATTTTAGTTTTTTGATTTTAATTTAATTAAATACAGTGTGTACTGTATCAAACGAGATTTACTAAGCTCATTATTATTTAAAATTTTGTATTACACTAAATAATATGTTTTTAACCATATCAGTACACTTTCAAATAACATAAATATTTTACTATACTGTTAACTATACTTTGATCAGTTTACTCTTGCATACATATAACTGTAATAATATTATTGATTAAAATTATTTTTCAAACAAGTAATACCTACAAAACGTGCTAATACATTTAGAGCAATACATCATTTGTGTTTGATAATAATACAACAATATTATTGTGTGACTTTGCCTTACAGAACTTAACATAAACCATAATTTAAAACCATTTTTGAAAAAATATATATATATCATAATATGTAGGTAAATTATTAGTAGTTAGTAGGTAATTAGATTAGCATATTTTTTTAAACTGACTGATTTTATTGTTATTGTATATATCTTACTACTTAATGTCACTTTAGTGCACTGTGGGCCTGTTGTGTTGATTGTTACCTTAATAGGTACAGAACTTTAAGTAATTTCTTTATGTAACACCAACCTACTTAAGTCATATGAGTATTTGTACACTAATTTATTTTTATTTTTGTATGTGAGACATTTGGGTCTCACTTACCTAACGGCACTTGCAATTGTTGTTATTATATTCACAGATTTAACCTACAAGTACTATATATTACCCTTTAATAAATACCCCCTGTTTATGAAACCAACATTTTAAGACCATGATTAAACAAATGTCACAAAATATGTATACTATTATAGCTAATATTCTTGCTTATAAACTAATTGTAAGTCTCACCTTATACATTATTCACATAGGTATGGAAATTGTTGTAACACTCTGTAGGACGTAGGTATTATGTAAACACTAAACTTACGAGACTTATATTGATTTTATTGGGTTTTACTTAAATTATATTTTATAATATATAGTCCATGCATACTACCGCTACAATTTTTTTTTTACTTTTTACCAACTTAGATTTTAACTTACTAACTTTAAGCTACTTTTTCCTTATAAATATTAAATACCTGTTTTGTATTATACAAACTGTTATATAATATACATATTTTTAACAATAGAAGTCACTACCAAATAATTTATACATGTATAATATTGTGTTATTAAACGTTATACTTGACTCTAATATTATTAATTATTATTCGCTACATACAAATGTTTATCTTTACTCTGTACATATATGTGAATATATCATATGGCCTTAATAATAAAACAATATTATTTTTATACAGAAACATGCGACAAGTATGGCAGAGGGAACAAGATGCTGCTGCTGCCAATCCCATGTTGCAACCGAGGAGGGTGACCATGCACATCATCGCCGACCCAAACAATGACCCACGGCGATACAATCAACCAGCTGCTCATGTGAACGAAGTAGCAGTTGTCTTTGTTGGTGAAGATGGTCTACCACCAGGGAACCTCGATCTGGTCATCTATGACTCAAATCCAATTGACCCAAATCACAGAATGCAAAACATATCAGCAGGCTCATCTCACGCAGATCCAATGTTATATCCCCTGTTTTTCCCGTACGGAGAAACTGGCTGGCATTACAACCTGTTACAAGAGGGCAACCGCCGGAACGCGGTTCGCGTTAGGAACACTATCAGGGAGTTTGTGTGTTACCGCTTGGCCATTAGATACACTGGAACCAATAGCAATGGAAATGAAGGCCATACATTTAGTTTAATACATGCAGGTGGTTTTTTATTACAGCAATACATGTGTGATCAGTACGTTCGCATGGAAGCAAACAATTTGCGCTACACTCGAGACAATCAGAGAGCGCTCTTTGCTGATGCTTATCGGGGCCTTGTGGACCACATAAACCAACAGCTCCACGTTGACGAAATCGGCCCTGTCGGACGCAGGACCATTTTACCATCAACGTTTGTAGGTGGCCCTCGGTACATGAAACAATGTTACCACGACGCGATGGCCATTGTGCGTAAGTATGGAAAGCCTGACCTGTTCATAACGTTTACATGTAACCCTAGGTGGCCAGAAATAGTAGACAACATTCCAAGTTGGTTGAAGGCGAACGACAGACCTGATTTGGTGGCGAGGGTGTTCCATGCAAAACTCAAGGAGCTAATGCATGATATAACGGTCAATAGGGTGTTTGGTAATGTAGATGCTTATGTGTACACAATTGAATTTCAGAAACGTGGTCTTCCACATGCACACATACTCATAATTTTGCACGAGGACAGCAAATTGCTTACAGCCGACGACGTTGACAATGTTGTGTGTGCCTACTTGCCTGACCCTGCTACTGAAAGGCGCCTATTTGACAGTGTGAAGTTACACATGATTCACGGACCGTGTGGACAACTCAACCGCAACAGTCCGTGTATGATTGACAACAGTTGTTCAAAGAAGTATCCCAAAGAATACAGCGAAGAGACTGTGTACGTTTCAGATAGTGGTTATCCGACTTATCGCAGACCGAACAACGAACTTGTGGCAAACATCAGAGGTCACCCTGTCGGCAATGAGTTTGTTGTCCCCCACAACCCATACTTGCTGGTCAAGTATGACGCACACATAAACGTTGAGGTGTGCTCTACTATAAAGAGCGTGATGTATTTATATAAATACGTCTACAAAGGCCATGACGCGGCTACCTTGGAAGTCTGGAATGGAGATGAAATAGAAAAGTATGTGAATTGATTAAAGTTTTAATTTACAATTACAATTAACTAATATTATTGTGTTAGTTTATTTTTAATTTAATTTATTCTCCATTGTTTTTAATGTTTTAAAATATACTTATTTATTTAATTGATGATTGATGTTCACTGCTACACAAATACATTACATAGAATAATAATTTATAATTTGACGATTAGGATTATCAGCTACCGTAATTAACATTTTACATGTCATTATTAGGTACATATTGTAATATTTATTACTATACATTACCTTAGTTGACTTTACATTAAACCAATGATAACATTATAAGTAACAAACAAATACAAAACACAAAATTAAACTTTCTTATTTACTGTACTATTTTAGTTATTATATATATCAAACTGCAACCAGATACTATTGAATCTTAATATTTGTTATTATTGTTTTTATTTTCAGAATCTAAAATACTAAGATACTATATATAAAACAAAAATAGTATTAACATTATCAAAAAGGTCTACTAAAATTATTATAAATTTGTATCAATATCACTAATGTTAATTTAATTGTTATTCTAACTTTCTGATTCATATTGTATATAAATGTTATTTTCTTTGATTTTCATATCAATGTACACTAAACTATTATATTATATAATATAACATTTTGTGTTTTATGAACCAATGCTACTCAAGTTAAAATGATTCAATTTAACATTGTCCTTAGATAAAATTAGCAATTCGTTTGATGATAATATAGGATTTATTTTTAATATAAAAGGAGTTTCATAAACTACAACCACAACAATTGACAACTATAATAATATTGCATACTACTCATACATTAATTTACTACACTTTAACTTATTAGATATTTTCATACAATGTTAACTTAACATTAATTATTTATTTATTTATATTAAATTATATGTATTTTCTATTGGCATTGCAATGGATATCCAATCACATTTATATGTTTTAGATATATATTATTATATTTTGATTATGATACATGTTGTTGTTGATTTCAGTTACATAAACTCGCGGTATGTCAGTCCGCCAGAAGCTGTTTGGAGGTTGTTTTCGTATGAAATGCATAATAGGAGTCATACGATTGTCAGACTTCCAGTCCACCTGGAAAACTATCACAATGTGTACTTTGAACCAGGGCAGGTACTAGAGCGGGTGCAAAACGCCGCCCTAGCTCGAACCAAACTCACGGCCTTCTTCGAACTCAACACGACTGACGTCGAAGCTAGACAGTACCTTTACCAAGAGATACCGGTACACTACACTTGGAACGCGACGCGTAGAATGTGGTCACGACGGCGAAGACAGGTAACGTACGAGACGTTGGCTCGAATGTACGTCGTCAACCCACTTGATCGAGATCGTTTCCATTTGCGACTGCTACTTCTGCATAAGAGAGGCCCAAAGTCTTTCCGGTACATGAGGACAGTAGACGGGGTAGAGTATCCAACCTACGGGGCAGCAGCCGTCGCGATGGGACTTTTGGAAGACGACCGAGCTCTGCTGGCGTGCATGGCCGAATCGGCAACATTGGACACTCCAGCTCAGCTTCGTTACCTGTTCGTGACGATGCTATTGTTTTGCGAGACCGCAAACCCATTAATGTTGTATCAGGCAAGCGAAGCACACATGATGGAGGACTTCAGTCACCGATTGCGAGACGTCGACCGCGCGAGAGCGGCGTGTTTGGACTCAATCGACCAGCTGCTTCGGGGTCACGGAAAATCGCTCGCGGACTACGGTTTGCCATTACCGGACGTCGCACTGTTGGAAGAAGACCCGGACGACGACATGTTCGGTGCAATAGACGCGGCGGTACGCTGGGCCGAACAACTGGATAACTTGAATGACGAACAACGGACAGTGTTCGATCGTGTGATGGCGGCTGTAGACGACAACAGAAACGTCGCCAAACTCTTCTACGTCGACGGCCCCGGAGGAACAGGTAAAACGACACTATACGGATGCCTCATATGGTCGCTTCGCAACCAAGGGCGGTCCGTGTTGTCTGTGGCTTTTACAGGAATCGCTGCGTCGCTCATGGACGGCGGCATGACGGTGCACTCGACGTTCGGATTGCCGTTCGGTACGCTGACCGACAATTCGACGTCGACCATCACCATGCAGTCGTTGCGTGGTCAGAGGATACGTGACGCGGCACTAATCGTCTGGGACGAAGCGCCCATGTCTCCGGGACTACAACTGACGGTGGTGAATAGGTTGTTGAAGGACATAATGGGATCGGAATTACCGTTCGGCGGTAAACCGGTATTGTTCGCAGGCGACTTCAGACAGATACTGCCTGTCGTGCGCAGGGGGACGAGGAGTGACATCGTCAGGTCGTCGATCAAATACAACTCTTTGTGGCGTGACTTGGAACAGTTCAATTTGACGCGAAACATGCGCGCCGACAACGATGTGGACTTTGCGACTTGGTTGCTTCAGCTCGGAAACGGCCAATTGACAGAGGTCGACGGTGTTCGGGACACCGTAGAAATCCCGCGGGAAATGGTATGTGACGTCGCAAATTTAATCGATTTTGTTTTTCCGCAACAAATGTCGTTGGCCAGCGTCGACGAGTTTGCTCGGAAAATAATTTTATGTCCCAGGAACGACGAATGTAGGCAGGTCAACCGTACGGTGTTACAGCGCATTGATGGAGCTCACCGGAGCTACACGGCCATAGACTCTGTGGTGGTCGACGACCCCGACGAAGTGGCCAATTATCCTACAGAGTTCCTGAACACCCTGGAACCGGACGGACTGCCGCCATACAACTTGACGCTAAAGGTAGGTTCGATTGTGATGTTGCTTAGGAATCTAGATTCTAAGAGACGTCTCTGCAACGGAACGAGATTGGTTGTCACTGAACTGCGACGATACAACTTTAAGGCGAGGATGTTGTCTGGTGGTGCACAGGACGATATAATCATACCTGCGATACCACTCACGTCGAGTGGAGAAGACGACCTGCCCATCATAATGCGGCGAGTGCAGTTTCCAGTGCGTTTGTCGTTTGCAATGACCATCAACAAGTCACAGGGTCAAACGTTCGATAGAGTTGGATTGCTTCTGCCTTCACCGGTGTTCACACACGGACAATTGTACGTAGCCTTTTCACGAGTGAGGAACTCGCAATCCATTAGAATTGGTATGTACGGTGACGATCGTGGAAGATTTGTTACCAAGAACATTGTGTACAGAGAAGTACTACAAGCAATGCAATAAGTGTACAATGAGGCCTTCAAGAACTTGGTGAACATCAAATCTGTGTGATAAAACTGATCTGTGTGATCAAAGTAATCTGTGTGATACTACTGATCTGTGTGATCAAAGTGATCTGTGTGATCAAAGTAATCTGTGTGATGCTATACTGATCTGTGTGATCCAAGTTGTCTGTGTGACCTAAAACTTGCGGAGAGAAAGTTCGGCAACCTCCTCGCGGTTCTCTCTGGATGCGGATTCACTTTGTAGTGAATTTGTAACTAATGTCGAACATGTATTTAAACATGCTGCAAACACACGAGTTGGTAAATTACTTAAAATTATTTATTTAATTAATATATCATTAAACCATATTTTTTATTTGTATTGTTTCAGAAACACAAGAGGCAATGATTTATGTTGGATACTCTTATATCAATTCAAATTAGAACAAAAATAATAAAAAACAATAATTTTCCTAACAATTTGTAACTATACCAAAAACTGTTAACTACAATAATTGGTACACCGTGTACAACATTTTAATTGTATGTTTTTATTAATTTGTTAAATATTTACTAAATAATTAATTAGTTGTTGTGGATTTATTATTGATGACAAACATGCATTTAAATTTTAATTGATTAATTAATTAAACATTTTTATATTCATTTTTTATCTTATAATTATAATATAGCAAGTATCATACACCTATTATTGTCATTGTAAAAGCTTTTGCCTACTGTAACTGATGTTTATAATTGATTGTCAATTGATATATTTACAATATGTTTGATTTCTATGTTTTGCATCAATGCACAACTTGGTTAATTATTTAAATATCATTACACTATACATTTATTATAACTAAAGTAAAAACTGTTGACCATAACTGATCGCTACACACCATGTACAGTATTTTGTTTGTGTATTATTATTAGTTTATTAATTTACTTAATAATTATCTACAATTACATAATATTATACTTTACCTATGCCATAATTTTGTGTTTGTTAAAAATGTCTATCAAATATTTATTTATTTTTTATTATTGTATTACTGCTATGAACAATATTAAAAAATTAAAATTGTAAACAAACAATACAAATACTTAAATATATTTCACATATTTTACTAATATTGTATGAGTAGTATAATAGTGCCGTTCCTGGCGCACTTTTATAAATCACAAAAAAGAACACAAAATAATTTAAAACATAAATAGAACACAAAATGAAATAGAACATAAAAATATCAAAAAATAAATATGAACATAATAGATTACAAAAAGATCAGAAAATAAATATTCAAAATATCAAAATAAAAAGATCAGAAAAAACTATTTCCAATCAATCTATCATAATTGAATACCTTAGTTAAAGGAATTGAAATGTATAATAAACAATGGATACAACTATCAAAGATTTTAATAAATTACAACAAAATGAAATGCAAAACGAGATAAGAAACTCTATATTAAATAATAAATGTTATGTACATTTTTGTAAATATGAATACTATGAAAATAATAATAAAAAAAATATTAAAATAACCCATCTTATTTTTAATATTTATAATAATAATTGATTGATGGCAATCGCCTTCAGCATATTTTTTAGTGACCGATTTCTAGACACCCGACTACAATTACCAACCGAATTTCCCTTGAAACGATTTTCACTCGACCCCCTCGAAGGCGCCGTAGGCGGCTTCTACAAGCCTGGAATCGAGGCACACCAGCCGCTATCTTATATTATAAAACGCGTGAGGCTTCGCCCGAAACCCACTTGAGCGCGCTTGCTGTACTAACCTCAGTTCGGATAACGGAAAAAAGAATGCGCTCCGGTCGCCGCGGCCCGCCGTTATCGCGCCCGCCCGGTTATCAAACCGACGACGTTGGACAACTATACGATTATTATTATTATTTATTAATTTTTCAATTTTCTACGGATCTTATGGCTTTTTTTGAGTTATTCCGTATTCGCGTTGTATACGTTATTGTTATACGTACCAATTCTTTCGTGTGATCACGACGAGCGTTTGGGTGTAAGACAAAAGTCGTTTAATACATGTATAGGTATATATATATTAATAATAAATATAAATAAAATATATATAAAACATATATTGATAACAAATATATTAAAAAAAAAAATTAACAAGAATATCTGTGTGTGTAATGAAATACGAATTAAACGAGTAAAACGATCGATTGGGTGTGAGACAATAGTCGTTTAATACATATACATATAAATATTTATAATAATAATAAATATAAATAAAATACACATAAAACAAATATAACAAATATATTAAATATACATTCAAAAGAAAATTAACAAGAATGTGTGTGTGTGTGTGTGTGTGTGTGTAATGAAATACGAATTAAACAGGTAAAACCATGGCTAAATATATAGGTATGATCTCATTAAGACGCATTTGCGTCCTGGGCTGCGCACGTACTACTATTCCATGATTTGGCATGGAAAGAAATCTTAGCTGGCAGTGATTTTGATCACCGGCTTCCACCGCTACCGATAAATACTGATAACCGGATCAAGTTTTTAAAACTAATATCAATCACTGCCAGTGGCGGCCATGACACCTGCGTATCACAAAGTTGCGATCATACCTATATATTTAGCCATGGGTAAAACGATGTATAACACAAATTCAGTGACGGTTCGGAAACGGTTTAAGTGCTCAAGATTTGACATGAGTTTTGAACTCAAACTGTAGTCGATAGGATTAGGCGTTAGGATAGGATTGGATTTAGGCAGGTACAACGAGATCGAATCCCGCTCCGGCGGCGCTTTGAATAACACCGCGAATCATTTTTTGCATTTTTCTTCACTTTTTTTTATCACGTTATTCTAATTATTATTTCATATTATAATTATATTATATTATTATTATTATATATGGTAGGTATCTTATATATATATATATTATATTAAATAGGAGGTTGACTTGGCAAAATTAATTACACTAATAGGTACATTGCCATTATTGATTTGATTTTAAATATTGGTCAATTTGGCACTGTTTTACAATATACTTTAATTTCAATTTGCAAATATTATGTAGTAGGTACATTTTATTTTATTATGTTAAATAAATATTTTAAAATATACCAAAACAGAACTTGACCTGAATGTAATGGGAAGCAAATTTTATACAAATTATATATTATATGTATTATGTATAAGTGTTTATAGTGAATATTCCTTGGCTCCTTGCTCACTTATAGTTGTTATTACATATACCTTGCTCTCTTACTTATGGGTAGGTAGTTAAAATTACATAGACAGTCATATGAGTACATTACACACACATTTGTTTATTTATTAAAATGTATTATTATATTATATTATACCTACTGTGTATGCATATATATTGTTTTAATGGTGAATATTTACACTTAACATTGTCATTACTATTAAAGTGTGCGATAGCACAAATGTACTTTCAACATATACCTACATCAGCAGTAGTATTAAAATAAAATAAAAAATTAAGCTGTTTGAAATTTGAATGCATAATACAGATTGGACAGACACAGTGACATGCATTTTACTTACAATGATGAATTTATATTTTTATAAATATTACGTTATGTTATTATTATTATTTACATAAATAGTGTAGCTATGCTTCTATGCTTAAATATATTGTATTTATTGATTTTCCTATTGTCACTGTCATGAGCTTGCAGAAAAAATTTGACACTAGGTACCTATATTATAAACTATGTATGTGATAGGCTTATTGTTGAATTGTTGAGTCAGTTAATAACATTTAATATTTATTACTGACGTTCAATTGTACATAACTTTGAGAAACATACTTATTGTATTCAGTAGTTAGATATATATAATTCATATTAAATCAATCAAAACCTGTGCTTTATTACTGATAAATAAAATATTATATCTTTATTTATTTGTGTGTATGGTAATAACATTATTTAATAAACACTATATAATAAAAATTGTATTAAACATATGATTTTGCTGGCAACGTTGGTATATTTTTGTTGTAGAAAGCAACATTTGACATCATGTGAGGAGATAAATTTAAGTATTGTATGTTTTACTCATAATTATTGCAGACTACCAAATTAAATTAAAACATTTTTCTGTGGTAGGATTTTTATATTACTCAGATTAATTACCTATGCTCCTATTGTATAATAGTTACTGGTTACTCAACTAATTAAAAGCAATATTTCAATTATTATGTACTAATTTTCTATTTGAATCAAACACATAATATATTGCAAATGTTAAATATATGTTTTGGTATCAGCTTTGTTATTATGTTTTTTTGTAATAGTACTTATTAACTAACACTGAATATGTTAAATTTGCTTATGATCAAATAAAGATTAATGATTAGGTAATAAATGTTTAAAAAAATTTAATTATATTTTTAAATAATATATTATATTGTAAAAAAGATTGGTACCTGCCTAATGACATACAATATGTGTATGTATGGAATACTTGGGTAATATTTTAAGAGACTATGCTATAATGTATTTATTAAAGTTATATAGATCAAGGATGTACATTAATATTTAACTCATTTAATAAATTTGGTATATTAAAATAGTGTATATTCTATACTAAGGACAATATATATATATAATAAAAGCATGACATATTGTAGATAAATACATTAAAAAGACAATTAATACGAAAATCCAAGCTTCATCAGGGTTTTATGCAAAATTACTAATAACTTTCAAATTTAAATTTTAAAGATAAAAAAATATAATACATTAACGACATGATGTAATAAATGTATTGTGGACTATTTCATTTATTAAACTCACAATACTGACATTGTCCGCGATCCGACGCAGTCGGATTGCCTACCTGAGGGGTATTAGTAACACATAAATTATATTCAATTTTTAGCAAATAAAAAATTAAGATTTCATTAATTGCGCCCACATAGTCTGAAATTCGACGCAGTCGGATTGCCTACCTAAGTGATTTAGTTGTGTATAAATCGATTTTCCCAAAATATAAGGCGTTAAAATTTCGTTCGACTTAAACTTTTTCTCCTACAATACAACAGTAGACTTACGACGTCAGGAGGTATAACAATCCGCCGTAGGCGGATTGCCCAGAACAACTATCGATTCACACTGGTTGATGACTAAATGCTAGACCCTCAATTACCATTATTTTATTTATTTAGTTTATTTTCATGCAAAAAAGCACCGGGCAAACGATACCATATGTATCCAATCCATAATTGCTCAGCCAGGTATAATATATTATATTTGCCCAGGTTGAGGACTGATAGCTAGACGCTCAATTACAATTTCTGATATGTTATTTATTTTTTTAACGTACAAAAAAGAACCGGGCAGATGATGGGACGCGATATTACACCAAATGATGATTGATAGCTAGACACTCAATTACCATTTTCGGTACACATTTATTCTTTTTGAATTCGAACAAGCACCGGGAAAGCGTCAATTCAAACTTTTAGTGACCGATTTCTAGACATCCGACTATTGTTTCCAACCGAATTTCCCTTGAAACGATTTTCACCCGACCCCTCGAAGGCGCCGAAGGCGGCTTCTACAAGCCTGGAATCGAGGCACACCAGCCGCTAGTCTTATATTATAAAACGCTAATAATAGTTGCGTTCACTAGGGCGGGGAGCGCTTGCTGTACTAACCGTAGTTGCGTTCGCTAAAAAAAGAATGCGCTTCGGTCGCCGCCGCCCGTCGTTATCGCGCCCGGCCGGTTATCAAACCGACGTTGGACAACTATACGATTATTACTATTATTATTATTATTTAATAATTTTTCACTTTTCTACGGATTTTATAGCTTTTTCCGAGTTTTTCCGTATTCGCGTAGTATACGATATTATTATACGTACCAAAATTCTGTCGTGTGATTATGACGAAAGATGGTGTATCGTTTAATACACACACACATATATATATACACAAAAAACAAATATAACAAATATATTTAATTAAATATACATTCACAACAAGAATGTCTGTGTGTGTGTAATGAAATACGAATTAAACGAGTAAAACGATGTATCAGTGATGGTTCGGAATCGGTTTAAGTGCTCGAGATTTGACATCGGTCTTCAACTCAAACTGTAGTCGATAGGATTAGGCGTTAGGATAGATAGGTGATAGGCAGGTGTAACGAGTTCGAACCCCGCTCCGGCAGTAATTCCGATGGCGCTTTGATTAACACTGTGAATCATTTTTTGCATTTTTTTCAATTTTTTTTTATCATGTTATTCTAATTAATTTATTTCATATTAATATTATATTATATAATTATTTTTTATTACATTAAACATGAGGTTGACTTACCAAAATTGATTACACTAATAGATACATTGCCGTTATTGATTTGATTTTATATATTGTTCAATTTAGCACCGTTTTACAATTTACTTTAATTTCAATTTACAAATATTATGTAGTACGTTTTATTTTATTATATTAAATATATATTTTAAAATAGAATTTGACCTGAATGTAATGGGAAGCAAATTTTATATTTATTATACATTATGTGTAGGTATATTAAAATATTGTAATTATTTGTTTTAATATTTAAAATAATTCAACAATTAGAATAAATTCCACGGACACGATTGTATGTATGGATATGTTGAGTTTATAGTGAGAAGTTACTCCTTGCTCACTTATAGTTGTTATTATATATACCTTGCTCACTTATAGGTAGGTAATTAAAATTACATAGACAGTCATATGAGTACATTACACACACTTTTGTTTTATAATTAAAATGTTTTATAATATTATATTATACTGCAGTACTATGAAAATAAAATAAAATATAAGCTGTTTGAATTCATAATACAGATTAGACAGACACAGTGACTTATGCATTTTACTTACACTCTTCAATAAAAATGCAATGATGAATTTATATTTTTATAAATTATGTTATGTTATTATTAAATTATAATTATTATTTACACGAATGGTGTGCCTATATACTTATTGATGTTCCTATTGTCACTGTCATTGGCTTGCAGAAAAAAACTGACAATATCTATATTATAAACTATACATGTGATAGGCTTAATGTTGAATTGTCGAGTCAGTTAAAATGTTTAATATTTATTACTAACGGTCAATTGTACATATCTTTAAGAAACTACTAAATGTATTCTGTAGTTGGATTTTTATAATTTTTATTAAATCAATCAAAACCTGTGCTTAATTAATGATATATAAAATATTATATCTTTCTTTTTATGTATGTAAACACTCTATAATGCAAATTGTATTAAACATATGATTTTGATGGCAACGGTGGTATATTTTTGTAGTAGAAAGCAACATTTGACATCATGTGATGAGATAAATTCAAGTATTGAATGTTTTACTCATAATATACTTCAATATAGATAATTATAGCAGACTACCAAATTAAAGAAAATTATTTTTCTGTGGTAGGATTTTTATATTATTCAGATTAATTACATATACTCTTATTGTATAATAGTTACTGGTTACTCAACTAATAAAAAACAATATTTCAATATTTATGTACTAATTTTCTTTTTGAATCAAACACATAATATATTGTAAATGTTAAATATATGTTTTGGTATCAGCTTTGTTATTATGTTTTTTTTTAATAGTACCTATTAACTACCACTGAGTATGTTAAATTTGCTTATGATCAAATAAAGATTAATAATTAGGTAAAAAATGTTTAAAAAAATTTAATTATATTTCTAAATAATATATTATATTGTAAAAAAGATTGGTACCTACCTAATGACACACAATATGTGTATGTATGGAATACTTGGGGAATATTTTAAGAGACTATGCTATAATGTATTTATTAAAGTTATATAGATCAAGGATGCACATTAATATTTAACTTATTTAATAAATTTGGTATGTTAAAATAGTGTATATTCTATACTAAGGACAATATATACGAACATCCAAGCTTCATCAGGGTTTTATGCAAAATTACTAATAACTTTCAAATTTAAATTTTAAAGATAAAAAAATATAATACATTAACAACATGATGTAATAAATGTATTATGGACTATTTCATTTATTAAACTCACAATACTGACATTGTCTGCGATCCGACGCAGTCGGATTGCCTACCTGAGGGGTATTAGCAACACATAAAGTATATTCAATTTTTAGCAAATAAAAAATTCAGATTTCATTAATTGCGCCCACATAGTCTGTAATTCGACGCAGTCGGATTGCCTACCTAAGTGATTTAGTTGTGTATAAATCGATTTTCCCAAAATATAAGGCGTTAAAATTTCGTTCGACTTAAACTTTTTCTCCTACAATACAACATTAGACTTACGACGTCAGGAGGTATAACAATCCGCCGTAGGCGGATTGCCCAGAACAACTATCGATTCACACTGGTTGATGACTAATTGCTAGACCCTCAATTACCATTATTTTATTTATTTAGTTTATTCTCATGCAAAAAAGCACCGGGCAAACGATACCATATGTATCCAATCCATAATTGCTCAGCCAGGTATAATATATTATATTTGCCCAGGTTGAGGACTGATAGCTAGACGCTCAATTATTTTTGATATGTTATTTTTTTTTTACATACAAAAAAGAACCGGGCAGGCGACGGGAAGCGATATTACACCAAATGATGACTGATAGCTAGACACTCAATTACCTTTTTCGGTACACATTTATTCTTATTGATTTCAAACAAGCACCGGGCAAGCGTCAATACAAACTTTTACACCGAATGATAACTGATTACTGATATCTCACACTCAAAAGTAATCAACTCTATAATAATTTTAGTGACCGATTTCTAGACACCCGACTATCTTTTTCAACCAAATTTCCCTTGAAACTATTTTCACTCGACCCCCTCGAAGGCGCCGGAGGCGGCTTCTACAAGTCTGGAATCGAGGCACACCAGCCGCTAGTCTTATATTATAAAACGCGAAGAGGTTGACCCGGTTGCCACTTGAGTTCGCTTGCTGTACTCGCCGCGGTTCCTAAAACGGAAAAAAGAATGCGCTCCGGTCGCCGCGGCCCGCCGTTATCGCGCCCGTCCGGTTATCAAACCTACGACGTTGGACAACTATACGATTATTACTATTATTATTATTTATTAATTTTTCACTTTTCTGTGGCTTTTATAGCTTTTTCCGTATTCGCTTAGTACACGTTATTATTATACGTACCAAAATTCTGTCGTGCTATCACGACGAGCGTTTGGGTGTAAGACAAAAGTCGTTTAATATATGTATAGGTACATATATATTATATATATAATAATAATAATAAATATTTTATTTATATTTATTATTATTCACACATAAAATGGATATTGATTACAAATATATTCACAAGAAAATTAACAAGAATGTCTGTGTGTGTGTAATGAAATACGAATTAAACGAGTAAAACGATGTATAACGCAAATTCAGTGACGGTTCAGAAACGGTTTAAGTGCTCGAGATTTGACATCAATTTTCAACTCGAAAGGTAATCGATAGGATTAGGCGTTAGGATAGGATAGGATGTAGGCAGGTGTAACCATATCGAATCCCGCTTCGGCAGTATTTCCGGCGGCGCTTTGATTAACACTGTTAATCATTTTTTGCATTTTTTTTTCACTTTTTTTTCTCAAGTTATTCTAATTATTATTTTTCCAGCCCGTTAACAAATTAATTAATTAATTAATTAATCACCTATGCTCCTATTGTATAATATTTACTTAACTAATAAAAAACAATATATTGATATATAGTTATTTGCTTCAATATTTCAATATTAATGTACTAATTTTCTTTTTGAATCAAACACATAATATATTGCAAATGTTAAATATGTTTTGGTATCAGCTTTGTTATTATGTTTTTATGTAATACTGTAATAGTACTTATTAACTATCACTGAGTATGTTAAATAATAATAATATTAATAAGTTTTAATTTATGGTCTCAATTATTTCATTAAATTATATTATTTGTTTGAGTCCAGATTTTAAATTTTTAAAAAAATGTAATTATATTTCTATTTAATATATTATATTGTAAAAAAGATTGGTACCTACCTACCTAATGAAACACAATACGTGTATGACGTATGTATGGAATACTTAGATAAGATTATAAGAACATTATTATTAATAAAAACTTCCAAGCTTCATCAGGGTTTTATGCAAAATTATTATCAAAACTTGAAAGTTTCAAGAAAAAAAAATATAATACTTTTTCAACACGGTGTAATAAATGTATTGTGGATTATTTCACTTATAACACTCACAATATTCACATTGTCCGCGATCCGACGCAATCGGATTGCCTACCTGAGGGGTATTAGTAACACATAAAGTATATTCAATTTTTAGCAAATAAAAAATTCAGATTTCATTAATTGCGCCCACATAGTCTGCAATTCGACGCAGTCGGATTGCCTACCTAAGTGTGTTAGTTGTGTATAAATCGATTTTCTCAAAATATAAGGCGTCAAAATTTCGTTCGACTTCAACTTTTTCTCCTACAATACAACATCAGACTTACGACGTCAGGAGGCATAACAATCCGCCGTAGGCGGATTGCCCAGCACAACTATCGATTCGCAATGGTTGATGACTAATTGCTAGACCCTCAATTACCATCATTTTATTTAATTATTTTATTCTTATACAAAAAAGCACCGGGCAAACGTTACGATATGTATCCAATCCATAATTGCTCAGCCAGGTATATATTTGCCCAGGTTGAGGACTGATAGCTTGACGCTCAATTACAATTTTTTATATGTTATTTTTTTTTAACATGCAAAAAAGAACCGGACAGGCGACGGGAAGCGATATTACACCAAACGATGACTGATAGCTAGACACTCAATTACCGTTTTCGGTACACAATTATTCTTATTGATTTTAAACAAGCACAGGGCAAGCGTCAATACAAACTTTTACACCGAATGATAACTGATTATTGATATCTCACACTCAAGAGTAATCAACTCTATGACAATTTTAGTGACCGATTTCTAGACATCCGACTATCATTTCCAACCGAATTTCCCTTGAACCGATTTTTACTCGACGCCCTCGAAGGCGCCGGAGGCGGCTTCTACAAGCCTGGAATCGAGGCACACCAGCCGCTAGTCTTATATTATAAAACCGCAGAGGGTTCGCCCGAAACCCACTTGAGCGCGCTTGCTGTACTGACCGCAGTTCCTAAAACGAAAAAAAGAATGCGCTCCGGTCGCCGCGGCCCGTCGTTATCGCGCCCGTCCGGTTATCAAACCTACAACGTTGGACAACTATACGATTATTACTATTATACTATTATTATTCACTTTTAAACGGATTTCATACCTTTTTCCGCATTCGCGTAGTTTACGTTATTTTTATACGTATCAAAATTCTGTCGTGTGATCACGACGAGCTTTTGGGTATAAGACAAAAGTCGTTTAATACATAATATATAGATTTATATATATATATTAATAATAATAATAAATATAAATAAAATACACATAAAACGGACATTGATTACAAATATATTCAAAAGAAAATTAACAAGAATGCCTGTGTGTGTGTAATGAAATACGAATTAAACGAGTAAAACGATGTATAACGCAAATTCAATGACGGTTCGGAAACGGTTTAAGTTCTCGAGATTTGACATTAATTTTCATCTCAAAAAGTAGTCGATAGGATTAAGCGTTAGGATAGGATAGGATCTAGGCAGGTGTAACAAGATCGAATCCCGCTTCGGCAGTAATTCCGGCGGCGCTTTGATTAACACTGCTAATCATTTTTTGCATTTTTTTTTCACTTTTTTTTCTCATGTTATTCTAATTATTATTTAATATTATTATTATATTATATTATTATTTTTATATATGGTATGATTATATATATATATTATATTAAATAGGAGGTTGACTTGCCAAAATTAATTACACTAATAGGTACATTGCCATTATTGATTTGATTTTAAATATTGTTCAATTTGGCACCGTTTTACAATATACATAACCAAAACAGAACTTGACATGAATGTAATGGGAAGTAAATTTTATATTTATTATATATTATTATGTGTACATTACATTTTGTTTTATTATTAAAATGTATTATTATATTATATTGTACAGTGTATGCATATATATTGTTTTAATGCTAAACATTTACACTTAACATTGACATTACTTAGTGGGATGGCACAAATGTACTTTCAACATATACGGATATACGTCAGCAATAATATTATAATAAAATAAAATATAAGCTGTTTGAGTGCATAATACAGATCGGACAGACACAGTGACTTATGCATTTTATTTACACTGTTCAATAAAAGTGCAATGATGAATTTATATTTTTATAAATATTATGTTATATTATTATTAATTATTATGTTATATTATTATTAATTATTATTATTATTTACATAAATGGTGTACCTATGCTTAAATATGTTGTATTAATTGATTGAATATTATTATCACTGTCATTGGCTTGCAGAAAAAAATTGACAATACCTATATGGCTATATTATAAACTATGTATGTGATAGCACTGATAGCAGATAGGCTTATTAGTTATTGTTGAGTCAGTTAATAACATTTAATATTTATTCTGACATTCTGTAGAAAGATTTTTATAAAATTTATATTAAATAAATTAAAACCTGTGCTTAATTAGTGATAATTAAAATAATTTATCTTTATTTATATGTGTTTATGGTAATAACATTAATAATAAACACTATATTAATTATACAATTAATGTATTAAACATATGATTTCTGTGGTAGGACTTTTATATGACTAAGATTAATTACCTAAATGCGCCTATTGTGTAATAGATACTGGTTGCTCGACTAATAAAAAACAATATTTCAATATTTATGTACTAATTTTCTTTTTGGAATCAAACACAATGATAAATATATGTTTTGGTATCAGTTTTGTTATTATGTTTTTTTGTAATAGTACTTATTAATTAACACTGAGTATGTTAAATTTGCTTATGATCAAATAAAGATTAATAATTAGGTAATAAATGTTTAAAGAAATTTAATTATATTTTTAAATAATATATTAAATTGTAAAAGATTGGTACCTACCTAATGACACACAATATGTGTATGTATGGAATACTTGGGTAATATCTTAAGAGACTATGCTATAATGTATTTATTAAAGTTATATAGATCAAATAGATCAAGTATGCACATTAATATTTAATTCATTTAATACATTTGGTATATTAAAATAGTGTATATTCTATCCTAAGGACAATATATATATATATATAATAAAAGCATGACATATTGTAGATAAATACATTAAAAAGACAATTAATACGAACATTCAAGCTTCATCAGGGTTTTATGCAAAATTACTAATAAGTCTGCCTACCTAAGTAAATTAGTTGTGTATAAATCGATTTTCCCAAAATATAAGGCGTTAAAATTTCGTTCGACTTAAACTTTTTCCCCTACAATACAACATCAGAATTACGACGTCAGGAGGTATAACAATCCGCCGTAGTCGGATTGCCCAGCACAACTATCGATTCGCACTGGTTGATGACTAATTGCTAGACCCTCGATTACCATTATTTTATTTATTTATTTTATTCTCATGCAAAAAAGCACCGGGCAAACGATACAATATGTAACCTATCCATAATTTCTCAGCCAGGTATATACTTGCCCAGGTTGAGGACTGATAGCTAGACGCTCAATTACAATTTTTGATATGTTATTTTTTTTTATTTAAACATACAAAAAAGAACCGGGCAGGCGACGGGAAGCGATATTACACCAAATGATGACTGATAGCTAGACACTCAATTACCATTTTCGGTACACATTTAATCTTTTTGAATTCATACAAGCCCCGCGGGCAAGCGTCAATACAAACTTTTACACCGAATGATAACTGATATCTCACACTCTTAGTAATCAACTCTTTAACAATTTTAGTGACCGATTTCTAGACACCCGACTATCATTTCCAACCGAATTTCCCTTGAAACGATTTTCACTCGACCCCCTCTAAGGCGGCTTCTACAAGCTTGGAATCGAGGCACACCAGCCGCTAGTCTAATATAATAAAACGTGAAGGAGTTCGCCTCTAGACCGCCAGGTGCGACGCAGCAAATTGCAGAGAGCCAATCGTAAATTAGATTTTTTCCCGACCCGTTATCACCGTTTTACGTTATCGCGCTATCTCGAAGTCGACGTTTAGTTATTACTGTATATGTCGGTTTTCGAAAACTTTTCGACGTTTTATCCCCTTTTTTGTATTTTTTTTGGCGTTTTACGGCCCCGACGTCGTGTTTTTCGAGTACTCCGTGTTTTTTTACGCCCGGTAGAGTGACCGTTTTCTACGTGTTTGTTTCGCTGCGTTCGCAGTCGCGTTAACCGAGACGGCCGCCGACCGACGTTCTCGCAGATTTAATTTCGACTTTTTCAGTTTTCGTCGTTCTTTTCACGCTTTTCTTCGACATTATGGTATGGTTTTTCGCGTACCCCGCGTCCTTTAAACGCCGTACTTTTACCACGTTTGTACGTGATATCTGTTAGTGTGATTGAACGGAACGATTAAAATCGCCAAACGACGTATGAGGTATGTACGTCCTGCCTACTCGGTATTATTTTAATTATTTGAATCAACACTGCGGATTATTTTTTTGGATATCAAACGTCCTGACGGTGTGTATTTCTTTAAATATCAAATGTGTGTGTACTGCATTAGTATCTATTATCATATGTGTTGCAGTTGTATGGTCAATGTGACAATGTCGCGGACCATTGATGTTCGTATGTTCGCACAGTGTTGATTTACTCATATATTACATAATATAGTTAAATTACTGTTTTGGATTCAATAAATCGCATTTTATCATTTTATTTACATTGTCTTATCCTTTATAACTCAGCCCTAACACCATTAGTCCAATGTTTTACCTCAAGTAGTGCTTTGTTGCACAGAAGTGTTTATCGACGATGCAGGTTCATTCGCAAAGCACTGTCAGCATGTACTCCAACAGAGTGAATTGAAGCTACACTATCTTTTTGATATAATTAAATAATTACTTTTACTCAGGTTTTATATATATTACCAGCATAAACAGATTAAAACATACGGAAAATGTTAATAGTTCATAAGTGAGTTGTTGAATTAGAGTAGTTGATTAACTATGTATCGTGTGATTCTTATAAGCTGAATAAAATATAATGTAATCTATATATTATGATACTTAAATTATTGTTGTACAACTCTACATATTATTTAGTATTATGTAATTAAGTAATTTTATGCTACACATAAACGCATGCATAAAGTATAATAAGTATTACATGTTTTCGCATACATCTAAAAATAAATTTTATTAATTAAATATAAAATATTAAACTATCGACATCGTTATAATGTATTGTATGATATCATTTAAGCAATATGAAGCATTTGGTAAGTTCAAAAGAATTAATTAGCAACCATAAGTATTTTTAATTTGATAGCCATCATAAGTTTCAGACGAAAAGTAATTAAATAGTTTTATAAATATTTTAAATTATACAATTGAGTATATTTGCAATCTATACAATATTTAGCTTATCAAAATAAATTTTATAAATTTTACTTTTATTGTATAATTGTTTTCTACCTAATAAAACAAAAACTGATATCTATGTGTAGGTATTATATACGTTTTATTTTTTGAATCGAGAACACAATATATAAATTGAAAACGTTAAAATTTTGTTAAGATTGTTGTTTTTATATCTTATACTAACCATTTACAATGTTCAACTACATTTAATAGTATTATTCATTTATTTTGTGCATATTTAATTAGAATATAAATAGTGTATAAATTATTTTAATAATAATTAATTACTAAAAATAAGTATGTGTTTGACAATACTTTAAAGGTTCAACTTTTAAAAGTATCACATTGATCATTAATTCATGATTTTATACGGTTTAAAACGTTGAATACCTCGATTAAATTTTTTTATTTATATGATATAATTTATGCAATATCAAACATTTGGTAAGTTCAAAAGAATTGATTAGCAACCATAAGTATTTTAAATTTTTTAATTTAATTTAATAGCTACCATTTAAGTTACAGAAGAAAGGTAATTAAATAGTTCTATAGTCTGATAGTAAATATTTTAAATTATACAATTGAGTATAGGTATTTACAATCTATAAAATAATTTATCTTTAGTTAAATTTAATGAATTTTTCTATTATTGTATAATTCTTATCTACCTAATAAATCAAAAACTGATAATTAAATATTGATGTGTTTATATAAAAATTTTATTTTTGAATCGAGAACACAATTAATAAACTGCAAACATTAATGTTTTGTTAAGACTGTTGTTATCATGTCTTTTGTAAGTATTATTCATTTATTATATGCATATTTAATTAGAATATAAACAATTTATAAATTTATTATATTAATAGTAATAGGTACATGACAAAAAATAAGTTTTACTATACTTTAAAGGCTTTTAAAAATATTATATTGATCATTAATTCATAATTTTATACAATTTAAAACATTGAATACCTACCTCAATTATATTTTTTTATTTACATAATATCTAACACGATACATGTATTTATAATAAAAATATGTATAAAAAAAATACAATGAAAAATAATAAACATAAATAATATAACTATACAAATATAAATGGTAATTATACCAATAGCAATATTTTAAATTGAATTTTTTTTTATTTATAAATAAACACTTCGACCACATAGGTCATTGGCCTAGAAAAGAACAAATGTAGTTATATAAATTTCATTTGTAACATGCATTTTGTATATAATTTGGAATTACAGTGATCAGGTTCCTATAAGAATTGAGGTACATTAAATTAGTGTATACACTATAGTATGATAAATATATTAAATATGTCATCACACACAACCAAGGTGTTGTGTATTGCTATATATTGTATGTTTTGTACAATTTACATTTTGCCATTCGACTTTGTTATTATGTTTATGCATACAATATGCTATAATAGTGGTAATCAGTCACGATGACATCAAATTAGAATAAAAATGTTTGATAAATAATATTAATACTAACAATAAATAAGTTTGAATTTGACTTTAATCGATATTGCCTGAAGTATTTATATTAATAATGTAGACTATTTAAGTATAGTTTTAGGGATTTAAATTTCTGAATAAATTTGGTTAATCCAAAAATTATATTATTATATTATTAAATTAATATTACAAATGAATGTAATGCACGTAAAAAATTACAATATGTCAAAAGATATTGTTCGCAAATGCATGTAAAAGACAATTAATAAAAATATCCAACTCTCATTACATACGAAATATATTAATTACACTATTTACACAAGAAAAACAGTGCTTAACGCAAAATTCGTTGCCGATTGGAAACGGTTTAAATGCTCGAGATTTGACAGATATCATCAACTCAAACTGTAGTCGATAGGTTTAGGCGTTAGGTCCCCATGAATAAAATAGGCAGGTATGGCAAGATCGAAACCCGCCCCGGCGGAATTAGCGGCGGCGCATGCCGTAACATGGCCGCCCGGATTTTTTGCATTTTTTTTCTCGATTTTTTCAGAAATATTTTGTTTTATATTTATTATGAATAAATACACGATTAAATTTACTTCCGTATTTACAGTTTCTTTTTCTGTAAATTAATAGAATAAATTACAAATTGTAACTCCCGTGTTATGAATATTGTTAATATTGTATATTCAATACATAATAATATACAATTCAATACAATTTCAACTATCCGCCCACATTGTCCGCGATTCGACGCAATCGGATTGCTTACTTGATTACTTTAGTTGTGTATCATAATTGATTTTCCCTGTTGATTGCTGACTACCAAAATTCAACACGCGATTTACCTCTGACTTTTTTACGAGCATATCAACACCCGACTATCGACTTCCGAGGGAACATGACAAAATGTATAAAATATATTTGTACATAACATATTTCGAAATGAGAATTAATGAAAAGTTCTTATTACTTCATCAATTCCGCCCACAAAGGCAGCGATCCGACGAAGTCGGATTGCCTACCTGGTAGGTTTATTTGCGTGTAAACTGATTTTTCCATAGATAACTGATAAAGTATTTAACATTCAAAAACTCACTTTGACTTAAAATATTTTACCAACAAAACAGCATCCGCCTAACGATTAAAAGGCAATAACATTGCTTTAAAAAACTTTCACGTTGCATAATTTTTTTATTTTAAATACATACAAATACAATTAATTAATGGATAAGATTTACTTCCATATAAACAATTTGTTTTGCTGTGAATAACTGATTAATTAATAATACCATTGTCATAGTGCATGCGTTGTACACTCAAAAGTCAATTCATATAATATTTGATCCCTGCGCCGACATTGTCTGCGATCCGACGCAGTCGGATTGCCTACCTAGCTGGTTTAGTTTCCTTTAAAGCTTTTTGTAAATTGAGTTCATACAAAATTTTTATTTCAGTTATTGCGTCGAAATATTTCGTGATCCGACGCTCAAACGACAACATTCGACTTAAACATTTTTTCCTACTTTCGACGCCTGAACGTTAGCCAATCCGCCGTAGGCGGATTCCCCAGCCAGGTATATATTTACACCGGTTGAAGGCTGATAGCTAGACACTCAAAAGTCTACGTCTCAGCTTTCAAACGTTTTTCATTTTCGAAAGAAGACCGCCAAACAATCGAACGTCTTATCAATTCTCGACAACATCCGCCTTATCATACCGATAGAAGACTCGCAGTACCACCAAATCTTAATTTTTTTAAAACTTTCTGCTTTCAAGCTCTTCCATCAGTCCTAGGGTTTTCACTTACACCGAGTTTCACCCAAAGCGAGTTTCACGGGCTGCTAGTCTTATATTATAAAACGCGTGAGGCTTCGCCCGAAACCCACTTGAGCGCGCTTGCTGTACTCACTGCGGTTCCTAAAACGGAAAAAAGAATGCGCTCCGGTCGCCGTGGCCCGCCGTTATCGCGCCCGCCCGGTTATCAAACCGACGACGTTGGACAACTTTACGATTATTACTATTATTATAATATTATTATTTATTAATTTTTCACTTTTTTGTGGATTTTATAGCTTTTTCCGTATTCGCGTAGTATACATTATTATTATACGTACCAAAATTCTGTCGTGTGATCACGACGAGCGTTTGGGTGTAAGACAAAAGTCGTTCAATACATATAATATATATATATATATATAATAATATTAAATATAAATACAGTAGACATAAAACGGATATTGATTAGTGATTACAAATATTTTCTAAAGAAATGACAAGAATGCCTGTGTGTGTGCAATGAAATACGAATTAAACGACTAAATCGATGTATAACGTATATACAGTGATGGTTCGGAAACGGTTTAAGTGCTCGAGATTTGACATCAGTTCTCAACTCAAACTGTAGTCGATAGGAATAGGCGTTAGGATAGGATAGGATTTAGGCAGGTGTAACGAGATCGAATCCCGCTCTGGCGGTTTCCCGGCGGCGCTTTGATTAACAGTGTTGGATCATTTTTTCCATTTTTTTCCCATGTTATTCTAATTATTTTTTCATATTATTATTTTATTGTATTAAGTATGAGATAAAATAATTACACTAATAGGTACATTGCCATTATTTATTTGATTTTAAATATTGTTCAATTTAACACCGTTTTATTTATTTTAATTTCAATTTGCAAACATTGTGTAGTACGTTTTATTTTATTATATTAAACATACATATATTTTAGAATATACCAAAACAGAACTTGACCTAAATGTAATGGGAAGCAAATTTTTTTATTTTTATTGTATATTATGTGTAGGTATATTAAAATATTGTAATTATTTGTTTATTATTTAAAATAATTAAACAATTACAATAAATTCCACGGACACGATTGTATGTATACTGTATAGATATTTATAAGAGTTAATAGTGAATAGGTAGCTATTCCTTGCTCACTTATAGTTGATATTACATATACCTTGCTCACTTACTTATTGGTAAGTAATTAAAATTACATAGAAAGTCATATGAGTACATTACACACACTTTTGTTTTATTATTAAAATGTATTATAATATTATATTATACTGCAGTACTATTAAAACAAAATATAAGCTGTTTGAATGCATAATACAGATTAGACACACACAGTGACTTATGCGTTTAACTTACACTCTTCAATAAAAGTGCAATGATGAATTTATATTTTTATAAATTATGTTAGGTATGTTATTATTAATTATAATTATTATTTACACGGATGGTGTAACTAAAAATACTTATTGATTTTCCTATTGTCACTGACATTGGCTTGCAGATAAAAATTGGCAATACCTATATTATAAACTATGTAGGTACCTATGTGATAGGGTTATCGTTAAATTGTCGAGTTAGTTAATAACATTTAATATTTATTACTAACGGTCAATTGTACATATCTTTAAGAAACTACTAAATGTATTCTGTAGTTAGATTTTTATAATTTTTATTAAATCAATCAAAAAATGTGCTTAATTAATGATAAATAAATTATTATATCTTTCTTTTTATGTATGTAAACACTATATAATGCAAATTGTATTAAACATATGATTTTGATGGCAATGGTGGTATATTTTTGTAGTAGAAAGCATTATTTGTGATGAGATAAATTCAAGTATTGAATGTTTTACTTATAATATATTTCAATATAGATAATTATTGCAGACTACCAAATTAAATAAAATTATTTTTCTGTGGTAGGATTTTTATATTACTCAGATTAATAAAATTACCTAAGTGCTCCTATTGTATAATAGTTACTGGTTACTCAACTAATTAAAAACAATATTTCAATTATTATGTACTAATTTTCTATTTGAATCAAACACATAATATATTGCAAATGTTAAATATATGTTTTGGTATCAGCTTTGTTGTTATGTTTTTTGTAATAGTACTTATTAACTATCACTGAGTATGTTGAATTTGCTTATGATCAAATAAAGATTAATAATTAGGTAATAAATGTTTAATAAAATTTAATTATATTTCTAAATAATATATTATATTGTAAAAAAGATTGGTACCTACCTAATGACACACAATATGTGTATGTATGGAATACTTGGGTAATATTTTAAGAGATTATGCTATAATGTATTTATTAAAGTTATATAGATCAATGATGCACATTAATATTTAACTAATTTAATAAATTTGGTATATTAAAATAGTGTAGGTATATTCTATACTAAGGACAATATATATAATATAATAAAAGCATGAAATATTGTAGATAAATACATTAAAAAGACAATTAATACGAACATCCAAGCCTCATCAGGGTTTTATGCAAAATTACTAATAACATTTAAATTTAAATTTTAAAGATAAAAATATATAACACATTAACAACATGATGTAATAAATATTGTGGATTATTTCACTTATTAAACTCACAATACTGACATTGTCCGCGATCCGACGCAGTCGGATTGCCTACCTGAGGGGTATTAGTAACACATAAATTATATTCAAATTTTAGCAAATACAAAATTCAGATTTCGGCGGATTGCCCAGCACAACTATCGATTCGCACTGGTTGATGACTAATTGCTAGACCCTCAATTACCATTGTTTTATTTATTTATTTTATTCTCATGCAAAAAAGCACCGGGCAAACGTTACGATATGTATTCAATCCATAATTGCTCAGGCAGGTATATATTTGCCCAGATTGAGGACTGATAGCTAGACGCTCAATTACAATTTTTGATATGTTATTTTTTTTTTAACATACAAAAAAGTACCGGGCAGGCGACGGGAAGCGATATTACACCAAATGATGACTGATAGCTAGACACTCAATTACCATTTTCGGTACACATTTATTCTTATTGATTTCAAACAAGCACCGGGCAAGCGTCAATACAAACTTTTACACTGAATGATAACTGATTACTGATATCTCACATATCTCACAGAGTAATCAACTCTATGACAATTTTAGTGACCGATTTCTAGACACCCGACTACCGTTTGCAACCGAATTTCCCTTGAAACGATTTTCACTCGACCCCCTTGAAGGCGCCGGAGGCGGCTTCTACAAGCCTGGAGTCGAGGCACACCAGCCGCTAGTCTAATATAATAAAACGTGAAGGCAGTGTTGCCACGCTTTGCAAAGTGAAATAACGTACAATTGAAGTTAAAAATCTCGTATTTTTACCAAAATTATCGTACAAAAATTTTATTAAAAATCTCGTATTTTTACCAGCATTCTCGTACAATAATTTTTATCATAACCAACCACAATTTTATTACTGATTAGATAGTAGAAGTATATTACTATATATATATATATATATATATATTATTATAGTATATAACTACAGCAGCTGTATAGTGTAATTTTTTCCTTCAACCAGTTCAACCATTAACATTAAATTAGGTTGTTATTTTGTTAATTACTATCTTAATGCAAAATTAAAGGTTAGGTTAGTTATTAAAAATGAAAGTACATTTTCTTTTACTTTAACCACAGACTATGTACTATATAGTATATACTATTTTCATATAGTCAAATACACATTTTCCAATATTTTTGTCTAGAAAATTAGAAACATTATCGTAAGTAAATACATGTACACTTTAAGTATATAATATAATAATATTCCACATTTTGTCATATTTTAGTATAGATAAATTATTGTAATATTGTAAATAAATATTAACCGAACAAAATTCACCAATATACCTACAAATAAAATTAATCAAGTGTTATAAATTTATAATAATAATACACATTTTTTCATTAAAAACATTGTCAATAAATAAATGTACAATTTAAGTTTATAATATAATAATAATCCACATTTTGTCATAAAAATATTTCCAATAAATACATGTACAATTTAAGTATATAATAATATAATTATAGGTAGTCCACATTTTATCATATTTTAGTATAGAAAAATTATTGTAAATAATTAATTACCGTATAATAAATTATAAAATTCACCAATATACAAATACAATTAATCAAGTGTTATAAATTATAAAATAATCCACATTTTGTCATTTAATAATAAATTTTCATATCACACAAAATATCGTCAAATATACAAAAAATATACAAACCTAACCTAACCTATACTAAAAAATTTAATAACTTTACTGTTTACTCGTCTATATCATTAGTAAAAATATTAAATATTGTACTGGGTGGATCATCATTAGTATCAGTACTTGATGGAAACAATGTAGAATGTGTCATTCTACTGAACATAGCTTTGGTTGGTTCAAAATCAACACAAGTTTTTTTAAAACAACCAGGACCAGATTTTATTATCTGTTTGGCATGCAAAACTCCACTAATAGTATCGGTTGTTAGGCGATTTCTAAATTTAGTCTTCACACAATTGACAGTCGAAAACACCCTTTCACAGTCTGCATTTGAGTGAGGCAATGATAATACATCTAGAGCAAACACTATTAGCTCAGAAAAATCATCTGAGTATTTATTTATGCTCCACCTTAAATTTAATTATTTATATTTATAGATATTACATTATAATCAATATATATCTAATGATCAAATACAAAACTTACCAAAATTCATCAATAGGAAGTTTTAAAAAAGATTCCTCGTCTGGAATTTTGGATAGCAACAATGGCAAACGTCTCCACTGATCGTCAATCAACTGTATGGTGTTATCATTGGACACAATACGAGGAACTACTTTAATCAAAGGTATTAATGATGGCTGTACATCTCTATATTCCAGAGAAAAAACATTTTTTGGTTTAAGAGTAGACAGCTTAGATAAAATAATATCATCCATATCGTATCTCTTTTGGATTTCACACGCTGCAGTTTGTAGAAATAACCGACATCTAAAACATAAATAATGCATTTATATTATTATGAACTTATTGATATTATAAATATATATATATTATTATTATATATTATATACATGAACTGTATACCTTTCAAAAAAGTTTTTTCTGCATACATTGTTTGCAATTACATTTGGTTCGTCAATGTGTGACATGACTTTGGCACCTAAATATAATTGTCTGTCAATTAATTGAAATTGACCAATTTTAGGGTTTATGGCACTTAATTTTGTCTTAGTCACATATTCCCTTTTCAAAAAACATAATAATATTTCTTGAAAAAGACTAATTATCATTTCGTGCAAATCGGTTATGACTACTCTTTCAGTCTGGAAATATTGGTTGAATCTGCAAATAAAAAGCATATTATATGCAACTCAACGTCATAACATATTTATATTAATTTATATAAACCTGGTAAATTTTGGCAAAATCCATTCGAGGAAATAAAAATACAGTTTCATAAATGGATCATTTAAACTTTTAAAAATTTCTTCGGTGCTCAGTAGTCTTTGGTTAATCCATGTGTCCGTGAAGTATAATTTTAACGCATCCCATTGTTCTAAAATTCTACTCACAACCATGTTTAAAGATAGCCACCGTGTTTGTGACGGATGTAACAATCGATGGGGTTCAACTTCCATAAATTTTTTTTTTTTTTTTAAAAATTAAATATATTTCGTGCAAAATCTTCACAGTTCCTTGGCAGTTGCTTGCACGATTCGCTTGCACATAAATGCACCGAATGGCAAACACATTTTAAAATAAAAATGCCAGGAAATGTATTTTTTAATCGAGAAGCCACCGAATTTACCGAACCCATCATCACGTTACATCCATCAGACCCGAATCCAATCATATTGGTTTCAGGAATATTATATGTTGAAAAAGATTCCATTAATAAATTATATAATTTTTCAGCGGTAGCTGAGCAAGGATTCAATGGATTAAATACTGGATGCAAGTCCCAAAACTTGCTTACAATCTTTCCAATATTTTTATCGAAATATCTAAAAATAAATATTTAATACCAATCGTAAATATATTTTAAAAAAACGCAAATATTTAAAAAAAAATCATATATATGATAAAATACCCGACAACTACGCAAATATATTTTTAAAAACGCAAATATAAAAAAAAAAATCATATATATGATAAAATACCTGACAACTACGCATGATGTTTTTACTGTTCCGATATCGGTTGACTCGTCTGTTAGCACACTAAATTGTTTTTTAATGAATCAACTAACTCTTCTTTCGCAGAACTACCTATGACATTTTTTATTATAGCCGTCGTTTTGGTTCTTTTTGTTGAAATACCTATCAAAAAAAAAAAAAAAAAATTTTAAAACTGAATTAAAATTTTAATTTAGCAAGCATTACCTTTTGCTATTTCCGAATCAGGAAAGCATTCTTGCAATAAACCTGGCAGATGATCGGCTGCTAAAAATGCGATATTATGTTCCGATATAAAGGCAGCAATTTTAATTTCAGCTCTTTGGATCTGAGTTTTTAGTTTTAAATTTTTGTCTGTTTGTACAAAATTCGAAATTGATGTTTGTTTTACCGTTCCTGCAGTCACTATTTGTTTGTGTTTAATGCCTTTTCCGTGATTTTTTATGTTTGATAGTTCTGCAACCATTGATGATTTACAGAGACTGCATTTTGCTTTAAAGATGTCATTTTCATCTGGTATTAACCAATCTTTAAAATCAGGAAGAGAACACCATTCTTTCCGAAACTTTTGAGCACGATGTTGAATTTTTCGAAGTTTACGGGGTGGACCTCCAATATGTAAAGGATCGTCTTCAAAATCACTCATATTCACGACGATATAAAAATTAAAATAATTAAAAAAAAATAGGCAAACGTGATTTAACGTTAGGTAAGCGATAAACTGTTTAAATAGACAAAAAAATAATTTATGTCATTTGTAACGTTCTGACAGTCTGACGAATGTCTATTCAATATTTCAATGTATTTCCACATCAATAATAATAATGTAGAAAGAATATATTCTATTGTATTTCATTATCAAGTAATGTTAATCTTATATGATCTAAAAATGTACTGTATCAAATAGGATTTATACTGGAAAATGTATTAAATAAATACTAAATATATATCTTAGGGTGAAAGCGAATAGGAGTACACTCATTATTTCAAAAACAATATTAATGTTTTTAAAAATATTTGTACACATGATTTTGGTAATATTTTTTACAAGATCTTAAACCTTTGTAAAACAACCAATTTTAAAAAATAAATCAATATATTTTTTACTATTTTTTTTTTTATTCACAGCAAGAATTTTTAAATCGTCATGGTTATACAGCTAATATACAGAAATGTGTTTTGGAGCACAGTGGCGCAAATAGGGGGGGGGGGGCTTAGCCCCCCCCCCCCCCCCCCCGAAATAACTCAAAGCCCCCTTAAAAAATAATAGTATAATATATGTATGTTATTCTTAATAAGTTATTTTTACCGGTTTTGGTAATTTTGGGGCTTGAGCCCCCCCCTAAACATTTTTCCTATTTGCGCCACTGTTGGAGCACTTCGATGAATTCGATTTATCAAAATCGGATTTCGGACGAATAGTTTATTAGTTACAAGAGTATTTAAAGTTTAGACGAGCTCATATATATATATGTAATATGTATAATGTATATCTTAATTTGTGGGTGAGCGGAACAGAGTGGTATTATAGCCTATAGGTCCATAGGAGTACCCGATACCCGTCGGCCGTCGTATTCTACTCTTCAAAGTCCACAGAACACCGCTCATCTAAACTTCAAATATTTATTATTTTTGGCTAACAAACTCAATAAATACTATTTGAATAATATTTTGTTACGGAATAAAAAAATTAAAAGTTTATTATTTTACATTAAATACGTTATAGAAATTTGGTCAAAATTCTCGTATAAAATGTGTACGAGAATGCTCTTTCCTCGTACCTCCTACAAATGTACATAAATAACGTACAAATACGAGAATTCTCGTACGTGTGGCAACACTGCGTGAAGGAGTTCGCCTCTAGACCGCCAGGTGCGACGCAGCAAATTGCAGAGAGCCAATCGTAAATTAGATTTTTTCCCGACCCGTTATCACCGTTTTACGTTATCGCGCTATCTCGAAGTCGACGTTTAGTTATTACTGTATATGTCGGTTTTAGAAAACTTTTCGACGTTTTATCCCCTTTTTTGTAATTTTTTTGGCGTTTTACGGCCCCGACGTCGTGTTTTTCGAGTACTCCGTGTTTTTTTACGCCCGGTAGAGTGCCCGTTTTCTACGTGTTTGTTTCGCTGCGTTCGCATGGAACTGATGTTGATGGTACTCCCAATCTTTTTTTTTTTTTTTTTTTTTTTTTTTTTTTTTTTTTTTTTTTATTTAAATAAGGCTTCAACTCCTGAGGTTATTAGCCTGTAATAATTACAAAATACTAGAAAAAAAAAGTATTGATCTTAAAACTATGGGGCACATTATGTTTAACAATAGAGGGCGTTAGTAGAGTATAATATGTACATTCAATTATTTTTCTAAATTAATTTTGCTAAGCCTATGTTTTTGAAAAATTTGTAAATGTTTTTGGAATTATCTTCACCAAGTGCTTGTTTCATTGTTAATGGGTTTCCGAGGATATGTCTGGAGTTGGTGAACTTGGGACATTCTAGTGTGATGTGTTTAATTGTCAGCGCTTTGTCACAGAGTTCGCAGGTCGGGCTGTCTTCTTTTGTTATGAGGTGCAGGTGAGTTAGTCGGGAGTGTCCAATCCGAGTTCTTGTGATAACTACTTCTTCGTGTCTAGATGGGGATGGGAGAGTTTTCCATGGGTCGATTGATGTTTTAATTTCTTTTAATTTATTTGTGTTTGAAGTCTTCTCCCACGAGTCTTGCCAGTGACTTTTAGTTAGATTATTTATTTTTATAAGTGCGTCTTGAAATGTTATTTTGTTTATTAATACCGAGCTGGGTGATGCTATTGCTTCGTTGGCTGCCTTGTCAGCTAGTTCGTTGCCACTTATGCCAGTGTGGGAGGGGACCCATAGGAATTCGATTTTTTTTGTTGAGTTTGATAACTTTTCTTGGATGGATTGAATTATTTCATTTTTGGGGTAAGGATTTTTGAGGGATAGAAGTGCACTAAGAGAATCACTAATTATGAGTATTTCTTCGGACACTAAGGTCGTCGCGTGTGAGATAGCATTTTGGATGGCTTGACTTTCAGCGGAAAAAATGCTCGTTTCATGAGGAGATTTGAACATTGAAGTTTTGTTATTTTCTATGAATGCGAATCCAGTTCCATTGGGGGATTTTGAGGCGTCCGTAAAGATTTTTATGTGGTGAGGGTATTTTTCTTCAATTATTTCTGAAAAGTTATTTCTTAAGGTTGAGGTTGAGGAGATTTTTTTGTTGAGTTCGAGAAGTTGGGTATTGAGCTTAATATTCCACATCCACGGAGGGGAAGGCGGGAAGATAATTTTGTTAAACAAAATTGGTTTGAACTTCATTATATCTGCTATGGTCTTGTACGTGTCATCGATAGTGCGAGGTATGTTTGGACTGTTATGTATATTCAGAGGTCTTCTGGTTGGGACTTGAGTTTTGTTATTTGAGAATTTAGTTACAAATTTTAGTGTTTCTTTAATCCTTCTAAATTCAAGTGGGAGTTCTCCAGCGTTGCACATAATACTTGCTGTTGGGCTTGTGCGGAAGGCGCCTGTGGCTAGTCTAATGCCTTGATTGTGTATAGGGTTTAGTATATTAAGAATTTTGTTTCTGGCCGTATTATAAATGACTGCACCGTATTCCATTTTTGCTAGTATGATTGCTTTATATATAGTAATGAGGCAATTTTTTTCAGAGCCCCAGGAGTGGTGAGATAAGGTTTTCATAATTTTCATGTTATTGTTTGCATTTATTTTGAGGTTTTTTAGGTGTGGGTTCCAATTTAATTTGTGATCGAAAGTCATACCTAGTATTTTTATCTTATCTGTATATGATATAATGGTGTTGTTTAAATTGATGTGGAATAGGTTTTCATTACGTTTTTTGTGGAAGATGATACTTTGGGTTTTGGATGGTGAGAAATTGAAACCGGTTGTGGTTGACCATTTGAGGAGTTCATCTAGAGCTTGCTGTATGAGTTCGACTGTTGTTTTTATGTTCGCGCCACTACAAAAAATGTTACAATCATCCGCAAAGATGCTATACTTTATAGGGGGAAGGAGATTGTCAAATATATTGTTTATTGCGATTAAAAACAGGGTGACACTGATGACTGAGCCCTGGGGGACTCCATTTTCAGTGGTATGAGTAGTTGATAGTGTTTCACCAATTTTTGTTTGGAATGATCTGTCCTGTAAGAAATTAGTGATGAATGTAATCATGTTTCCTGAGATGTTCCATTCACGTAGGATAAGGATAACTCTTTGTCTCCAAACCATATCATATGCTTTTGTTAGGTCAAGCGCTACTAGGATTGTGTGTTGATTTACTTTGGCTGCGTTACATATATGGGAGTGAATATTGGATAAAGCATTGAGTGTGGAGTGATTTTTCCGGAATCCACATTGTTCTTTATTGAATTTTTTGGAGACTTCTAAGTGCCAAATGAGTCTTGAGTTAATTATTTTTTCGAGTACTTTACAGAGTGTGCTTATTAGAGAGATGGGACGGTAGTTTTCTGCGTGAAATTTGTTTTTATCTGGTTTGGGTATTGGGATAATAATTGCTTTGCGCCATTGGTTGGGGAAACATCCGTATTCCCATATTGTGTTGTAGACTAGAAGAAGTTTTTGTTGGGCGAAGGAGGATAGATGATGAAGGAATATATAAGGGATGTCGTCAGGGCCTGGGCTTTTGCTTTTACACTTCAGGAGTGCCTGGTTGAGTTCATCCATACTGATAGTAGAGTTGTATGAGTCTTCACTGTGTTGGGGTAGGCTGTCTGTGACAGAAGAGTTTTCGACTTCATTTTTGTGTTTTAGGAAGGATTCCGTATGGTTTTGGTTACTATTGTTTGTCTGAAATAGGTCGGCGAAGGCTTGGGCGATGTCCGGGCTAGTTTTGATGAATTCATCTTTGTACTTCATGATGTTGGGTGTCGAGTTGAACTTGTTTCCTTTGAATGTTTTGATTTTGTTCCACATAGTGGTAGCTGAGGTTTGTTGGTTGATTGTGGAGACGAATGCTTTCCAGGCTACGCATTTGCTATTTTTGGTAATAAACCTTGATTCTGCCCTAGCTTTTTTAAGTGCTATATGGTCTGACAAAGATTTGGTTTTTTTAAAACGGTTTAATTTTTTTTTGTAATTTATAATAGCTTCTTTGCATTCGGGGTTCCACCATGGTGCTGTCTTGGTGGCTTTAGAACGAGAAGACTTTCCTATAGATATATTTGCCGCGTTTACAATAATTTCGGTGAGGGAAGCCACTATGGAGTCAATTTTATTTTGGTCTATTTCTAATTCATCAGCATTCTTTTTGGCCCAGTCTTGATTTTCTAAGTGGTGATCAACCAACTCAGTAAAGAGATTCCAGTTGGCTTTGGTAAGTTTCCATCGCTTAATTGGTTCATCGGGTGTAGATTGGTTGAAAATGTTAAGGTGGATTGGCCAATGGTCGCTTCCATTATATTCAGTTAGTACTTTCCAGTCTAATTCAGGGGCGAAGTTGGTGCTGGATATTGTTAGATCTATGGCTGATAAAGAACTGTTTGTGGAGTTGTGTCTTGTTGGGTCGCCATTATTTAAAAGTATTAGTGAAGGATTTTCTAATAATTTTTCTATCGTTTTCCCACGGCTGTCAGTGTGCGATGATCCCCATAAGATGTTTCTGCTGTTGAAGTCGCCAAGGATTAAGAAAGGTTTGGGGAGTTGTGTTATTATTGAATTTAAATCAAGGAGAGAAAGAGGGGTGCTGTCAGGGATATAAATATTGCATATTGTTATTGTTGTCTTGAGAATGACCTGAACTGCTATTACTTCCAAAATTGAGTTGACATATATTTCCTTGCTGTTGATATTGTTTTTGATGTATGTTGCGACTCCGCCACTGGCTCTGAGTGCGTCGGGGCGATTTTTATTATATCCGGAGTATCCGTTAATGTTGCCTATGTGGAGGTTTTTGAAATTTGTTTCTTGTAAACAGATAATGTCTGGATTTTGTTCATATTTAATACGGTTTATATCAGTGTTGTGTTTGTAAAAACCATTGCAATTCCATTGAATTAATGAATTCATACTTGGGTATAAGGATTAATAGAAATTAAGGGGGGAGGGAGAGAGAGAGAAGAGATGAAGAAAGTTAGTAGAAAGGAAGGATGAAATGGTGGGAGGGGCTATGACGATTGGGAGAGGGGTGAATCCGTTTGGTTTTCGTCGAGGGGGATGATTTGGAAAAGGATGTTGGCGAGTTTGGTCAACCTGGTCTTAATTCTTCTGTCAACAAGTGAAGGTCTTATTGTCTCGATTGTTTCAGATAGTTTCTTTATGTCGGTGCCAGACCCTTTACACAGATCTTGGATGTTAATATGTTTATTGGAGGAGTTTTCTAGAATGTATTTGAACTGTGTGAAGGTCATGGGTATTTTATCGTTTATTGCAAACAATGGCTCCGCAGGTGCTAACTGTTCATTTATTGGATCTAAGTTTTTTGTTGATACACTATCTTTTAATTTGTCTACTAGCTTTGGTTTTTTGTTATTATCTTTTGTTTTATTTTTTCCGATTTGTGAGTTTTCGGGTGTAGAATAGATATTATGGGATGTGGGGCTTGGTGAAGTGGTAGGGGAAGGGGAGGAGGGACATGTTGATGTAGGAGCTGGGCGTTTGTATGTTTCTTTTATGGCTTCGCTGTTAGGTATATCTTGGTAGTTGTTGTTAATTACTATTTCCTCGTTTATTGGGGCTAATGTGTCAGTGTCCATAGGTTTTTCTATTTGAGAAATGGGTAGATTGGCTTTTTCGTTAAGATTTACATGGTTGCTTTGATTTGTTGATATTTCCATTTGTGATGGACCGTTTATATCGATTTCTATAGGTATGGTGTGGTGTGGTGGGTATAAGGAGTGGGTGTTAGGGCTATTAGAATCAAATTGAGTGGTTTTGTTGGTTTCTAGATTGCTTTCAGTATTATATCTGCATGAAGTGGAAATGTGACCATTTTGGTTGCAAACAAAACAAGTTAATGTGTCATCTGTGATAAAAATATGAAACGAAGTTTCTTCTTGTTTTATGACAAGAGAGCCAGGTAGTTTGTAGTGGTCTTCGGGGTTGATGTAGATTTGTCTTCTGAAACTTGTGACGTGCGCGAATAATTCTGAAGAGCTAACTGTTTTTAGTGGGAATACTGTTGATGTAGTACGGACTCCTATTTCGTGTAGAGCTTTGATTATAGAGCTATCAGGTATAACGGGGTATACATTAGATAAGGTGATTCTTTTTGACGGGTTTATCAACTTTCTTATTATAATTTCTTCATTGTTTATTACAATTTTCTGATGGTTTTTAACCAGTTCATTAGCTGTGTTTTGGTTGTTGAAAAAGATACAGAAACGGTTTTTGGAGATGCGTGACGCGGAAGTTATATTTTCGGGCGCTGTAAATTTACTAATTGCTAAAAGGTAGTCTATTTGTTTAACACCATCGATTGTCTTAAAGACTATAGCTTGATTAAGTTTAGGGTAGGCATTAGTTGCTGTTGCCTCAGCAAAATTTTTTGTATGAGTTTTTACGATTTCAGTGTTTGTATCTATATTTGAAATGTTGTTAGATTGAGTGTAGTTGTTGCTTAACGTGAGGTTGGACTTCGGAGATTTTGGTGATGTTGTTAATTTTACGCGAGCATTATTATCGATATTGTTAATTGGTTGAGGTTTTAATTGGATTGTAGATAGTGGTGTTACCGCTCCCAGGGAGTCGGCGGTAGGGTCGTCGCTCATTATCTGAGCGACTATAGACGGTGCGTGTTTGTTATCTAATTATATTTAAAATATAGTATGTGCATATTACCCATGTGTGTCGCTGCGTTACTTTGCTATCGGGAGCTAATAAATCGAGGTACGGTACACACGTGTTGCACGGTCGACTGTCAAACACGAACTGACTCCCAATCTTTGTAACATCAAATGGTATATATTTGGATATATACGTTTCATTTCCTTCCACCATACAAGAGGATCTGATTTCCTTGGGATTAAAGGCTCATTCAGAAAATTATCTAATTCCACAATTGTATCGGAAGTGTCAGTTCTCATTGTTGTAACTTCTTTTACCTAAAAAAATATAATATGTAATAGGCTATTTATTATCATAAATTATCGTTATTTGATAAATTGTTTAAAAATGTAAATTAAAATTCATACCTGTGAATCATATTCTTTCCATATCTCATAGGTTTCTTTTTTTTCAGTTGACATAGTGATTTGTTCGTTATCTGTAACTATATTTTCTTCTTGATTAATAGATTGTCTTTTGCGTTTAATTATTCTTGAAATCTTGCCCACGACGTTTTGATAAGTACGGATATAATATGTCTCGCTACTAAATCTTGTTTTTTTAAAACGTGGATCAATTAAAGTTGCTTCAGCAAAAGTAGAATTGTCTTCCATACCGGCAAATCTTTTTTCGGCTTTATTTTCCATCTTTAAAATCATAGAATAAATATCAAGTGGTAAGTTTTTCTCAGTTCTCATTGTTTTTATGTGAGATAACAATGCATTTGTGAGAACTATAACTTTGGAAATTGATACCCCTTTTTCCGAACTTAACTCAATTGTAACTTCTTTAAAAGGCTTAAAAAGTTTGCAATAATAATCCATTAAATTAAAATCTGACGCCGTCAACATTTCAGTATTACCAATCATAGCTAAAGTGGATAGTAATGGATCTTTTGTCTCTAAACACCTATTAAACATATCATAAGTCGAGTTCCATATCGTTATCACATCTTGTTTCAGTTTTAGTACTGGATAATTCATCTGAATTTGTGTGTTTTTTTAATTTTGCTGCTGCTTGAGAACTACGTTTAAAATGTTCTACTATTTTTTTAACTTTTTTATGTATTTCTTTAATTTCTTCTAACCCACATTGGGCTATCAAATTAATGCTATGCGCTAAACAAGGAATGTGTTTCCAATTTTTATTTGAACTTATTGCAGCTGTAATATTACTAGCGTTATCGCTAATAGCTATTTTAACTTTATTTGCAATACTCCACTCTTCAAAACAATTATTTAAAAATGTCGATAAATTGATTGCTGTATGTGATAATTCAAAATAATAGCATCCTAGTAAATGAGATTTTAAAACGCATAGTTCAGTATCAATAAAATGTACTGTAACAGCGACGTAACTTTCGTTATTAACAGATGTCCAACCGTCCGTACTCATTGCTATATATGATGCATTATCTAAACTCCTTTTAACCTTTTCCCTGGTGTTTTCTAATAATTGAGGTAAAATATTATAAGTAATTGTTTTTCTACTTGGCAAAGAATAGCTTGGATTTAATAATGATACAAATTTTTTAAACTCTTTATTTTTGACCAAACTAAACGGTTGGTATTATTTAGCCATCATTATACCTAACTGCTCATCAATTTTTTTAGATTTCGAAATAGGCATCGGCCTTGATGTATACGCATCTATGGATACTTGTGTTTTTGTAACGCTAGCTGTTTTATTTTTAATTATAGGTGTAATAGTAGTTAAATTAGAATGGGAAGGTTCGGATACGGAAACATTATCAGGTTCATCGATGTTTTTTTCGAGAATTTCAATAGATTTTTTTTTCCTGGCTTCGTATTGAACTATGTGTTTTCGTTTTAAATGTCTCGTTAAATTAGCCGTAGAACCCCCTTTATAAGAAATAGTATTAGAACAAAAATTGCATTTTGCTTTTTCACCATCAACCACTTCAAAATTATTCCACGTTTCACACTTTTTATTATCCATTATACCAAGAATAATATTACTAAATTACTTATTAATTTAATTTATAGAAAATATAAATGAAATGTAACTTACTATTTTGTCGTTTAATCAACTAACATTGACAAAATGTCTTATAAATGTAATATTAATAATTTTATGCACATAGACACCGCGATTGAAAAATAAACTGTACAACTGTAGAAGTGTAGAGTGTAGGCTCAACTAATTTAAGAACATAACAATATAATAAAAGACAAAATAATAGATATTTTATTAATACATTCTAATATTATTAATGTTTATTAGTTTTCATTTGTTATGCCTTAAGCACAATATTATAACGTTTCTATAAATATAAAATATGTGTATTGTAATTAAATGAACTTCTTTAGATAGCCAACTCGGTATAAATAGGTCATAGAAGAAAACTTAATTAAATATCTATATTATTATTATTTATTATTATTATTATTAATTTTTAATTATGATTTATTTTATGCTAGTTTAGGTCAGGGGTCGGCAACCTTTTTGGTGTCAAGGGCCAAAAAATAAAAATAAATTTTTTCACGGGCCATAGTTTGAATACACCTTATTTTATTTAAACGAAATATTGTAGTAATTTAAAATTTAATTTATTTAAGTACATCACTGATTGGTACATTAATTATCGAGGTATCTACAAACAAAATTATAATAATAATTACACGTAATAATAACAATAAAAAAAAATACATAGTAAAATATAGAATAATATTGGAAAAAAAAAAAAAAAAAAAAAAAAAAAAAAAAAAATAAAAATTAATGTGATTTTTGAGTTTGAATAGCATCAACAAGTGTATTGATAGCAGGTTTTATTTTCGATGTAGAAATTCTCAATACAGCGTTTAAGTGACCATCGGTTAATCGCGAAGCATATTTGCTTTTCCGATATTTCATTAGGGAAAAAGTTTGTTCACAAATATAAGTGCTCCCAAATATGGTCAACATTTTTTTTAGCAAAATATTTTATTTTGCTAAATTTTGTTTCACATAGACTCGAATAAAACTGAATTAAATTATTACAATCACGAAAAGCGGTTTTAAGACATTCGTCACTTTGCAACTCAATAATTTCCATTTGTAAACAGCTTTCAACGTCATCAATATCAACTACAAACGGGTTCTGAAATAATTTAATTTTGAAGTCAATTGAATAAAAATCAGAAAATCTGGTTGAAAATTCATTTTGTAACTTTTCAATGATACTCATAAATTTTACTTTAACTTCTTCCCAGTTACATTGTTGAAATGTTTCCATGGCTTTTTTACAACAAACAAAATGATCTAATTTTTTTTCATCAATATGCTTGTAAAACAATTTTAATTTCACCGTAAATGATTTTATATCAGAGTACATATCCGGTAATAGTTTTTCTTTCCCTTGTAATTTTACATTTAATTCATTTAAAAATGTGGTCATGTCAGTTAAAAAAGCAAGGTCGAGTATCCATTTTTTATCCGATAATTGGGGAACATTTTTTTCTTTTTCATTCATAAATATATTTATTTCCTCTCTAAGAGTAAAAAAACGTTTTAAAGCTGCACCCCTACTTAACCAACGAACTTCCGTAAAATAAATAACATCACCATATTCAGCTTCAATTTCTTCCAAAAACTGTTGGAATTGTCGATGAGCTAACCCATTTTTTCGTATATAGTTTATGGTTGATATAACTGTATCCATGACATTTTTCCAAGCCATGACTTTGCAACATAGTGCCTCTTGGTGTATGATACAGTGAAAAACCATGGGCATTTCCAATTTATTATCAATCATTTTAGTCTTAATTCTCCCAACAAAACCTTTATGTATGCCACTCATATTTTTTCCTCCGTCAGTAGTAATACTTATTAATTTTTTCAACGAAAGCCCTAATTTTTCGAATGAATTTTCTATATTTTTAAATATATCTTCACCTGTTGTAGTGCCTTTTATACTACACATATCTGCTAACTCTTCATAAATATTAAACTCCTTGTCTATACCACGTATAAATATTAAAAGTTGAGCTGTGTCAGAAATATCTGTGCTCTCATCAATAGCTATCGAAAAACAGTCTAATGACGGTATGATATCTTTTAATTGGGAAAATAAATTATTTCCCAATTCCTCAGTTCGCCTCACACACGTTCGAGTCGAAAGACTAATTTCTTCAAATAGTTTTATTTTTTCTGGACATACTTCATTCGTTACAGCTAACATGCACTTTTTAAAAAACTCAATGTCAGTAAAAGGGCGATTGTTTTTTGCCAACATTTCAGCAACTACATAACTTGCTCGTACAGACGCTTCGTTACGTGTATTTTGGGATTTGAAAATATTTTGCTGGCTACTAAGAGATGTTAAAAAATGTTTTATTTTGTTTTGTCTTAATTCACCAGTTAAGTTTTCAAATTTTGCTTTATGCTCATTGTCGTAATGTCGCCTGACGTTGTATTCTTTCATTACTGTTATGGTTTTATTACAAATTAAACATAATAACTTACCACCATGTTCGATAAAAAAGAAAAGTTCGGTCCAATCTTCTTTAAAAATACGATGCTCATCGTTAATTTTTCGTTTAGGAGCCATAGAGTTACACGTACAAAAATTTTAAACACAGAATTGAGACGATTACACTTCACTAGAAAATCAATTCAGTAATACTAAGTCGTATTTCGTTTTGTATAATAAATTATTATCGATGTTTAACGAAACGTAGATAACGTGTACAATGTTTCTATACATAATATCTATTTTTGTTCAATAATTGTATAACTAATTTCTCGTGACAAATCCCAATGTTTATCAGCAAAGATTACGAGTTGTATAATATTTTTAAACTAACTATAAATTATTATCGCGGGCCGCATAAAATTGCTACGCGGGCCGCATGCGGCCCATGGGCCGCGGGTTGCCGACCCCTGCATTAAAGCATAAACTAGTGGTATACTCTATAAAAAACAAATAATTTAATAATGCAATGTAAGTAAATATTTAATTACATATTGATAGTTTATACTTATACAATTAAGTAGATAGGTAATAACTTACATGATTTTCAATTATAACGTGTAATGTCAAAAGTTGGTAGGATAATGGCTTCGAAGGAACTATTCTAAAAGTTTCATCAGCATGTAACTTTCGCTTACACATAGTAAGGGCATTATTTATGAGTGACTGTGATGCAAAAACAATTGAATGCTTTCCGTTTGTATCCTGTACACAACCTAAAAAATAAAAATTATTTATCTCCTTCAGATATGTATCAAATATTAATTATAATATGAGTTTACCTTTATAAATTAGTTCTTCATTAACAGTGTATCGATTTAATTCTCCAGCTATAAATTGATTGGCTAGTTCACTTAAAGTCTCTGGAATTGATGGAAGTGATGATGTTCTTGGCCTTCTCATTGAACTCTCTGCCGAATGTTTGGTATAATTTGAAGCTGATTCTGGAAAACTAAATTCATATTTTATTAATATCAAAATATATTTTATATTTTGTAATTGGTATGTTAAAAAAAATTTTAAAATGTATTTAGATTAAAAACTGATAAATATTTCTTTCATCTGTAAAGCCAAGTATTAAATTTTCAAATATTTTGAATTAGCAAAAAAATTTTAATTTTTAATTTTTTTAGATTCTGAACGGAGTGATGAATGTATTGATTTTACAATGATGTGTGTTTTTTTTTTATTTTTTTATTTTTGTGTCTGACGACAACATTTGGAGCAGTAAAAATGCTTCGATTTTGGACTTCAGCCCCTCTTTGAAAAGGAAATCGAATCTAGTTGGTACTTTGGGGGGTCAAAAGTTAAAATTTTTCAATATTTTTTAAATGAGTCAGGAAAAACATAAAAAAAATGACGGAAAAACGGGATTTTTTACACAAAACCAGTTTTCGACAAAATCGAATTTTTTATTTTGCTATAACTCAAAAACTAATAGATGAAAATACTTCACCAAATGTTTATATTAGCGTTCTCCATACATAGGTAAATTTTCAAAGAATTTTGACTTTTTTTGAGCTATTTATAGACAATTGAAATTTTTAATTTTTTTTAGTATTTTTTTTTTAAATAACGATAAAAATTTTTTGGCCGGCCAGAAAATCTTGAAAATTTAATACAAGGTTTCTTATAAGTTGTTCTTAAAGTTATGAAAAAAAATCCGAAATCGTTAGTCACAATTTTTTTTTATAAGTGCTTAAAGTTCGAATTTATACGAAAAATGTCAAAATTGCGAAAATTGGCAAGTAATTTTGTGGTTGAAAATTCGTAAAATTTTTTTCTTTTATAACTAAGTTTTGAAAATTTGATACAAGGTTAGGATATTAGCATTTGAAGTTCAAATATTGACAAAAATTCGTCAAAATCATGAATATTTTTCACTATTTGGTAGTTAAAAATTTATAAATATTTTTCTATCAAAAGCTAAGAATTGAAAATTTAATACTAAGCTGTCCATAAGTTAAGCTTAGAATAATTATAAAAAAGTTTGAGGATTGTTCAATTTAAAAAATTTTACGTGTGTTTAAAGTTTTAATTTTAATTTGAAATCAAAAATACACGTGTAAAATAACTTTTAACTAATAAATAATTTTCAATTTTTGTTATTTTTAAAAAATTACTTGACTACTTCCTTTTACTTTATCTTGAAAAATTTTTACTTAAATGTTTGAATTTGTTTCAAAATAGAATATATGATATAATTTAAATATAATATATCCTAGACTGACAAATCATCTCCGTTCAGAATCGTTTTTCGTATACAATGATACCTATCATTGCATTCAAATTTAACCTTCCTAGTCTGAGGTCCATCCCACCCCCTAATGTACAGCAGAGCGATACTCACTTACCCGCTTTTTTTTTTTAAACCTTTAAAAATCTTATATTTCAGATACATATAAATTCCTTGAAAATATTCGAAATATTTTGAAAATAAATTACATATTTCGTAAACATTTGAACTTTAAATACTTATAAACAAAAATTGTGACTAACCATTTTAGATTCTGCACGGAGTGAAGAATGTATTGCTTTTACAATGGTGTGAGTTTTTTTTATTTTTTTGTGTCTGACGACAACATTTGAAGCAGTAATAATGCTCCGATTTTTAACTTCAGCCCCTCTTTGAATAGGAAATTGAATCTAGTTGGTACTTTGAGGGGGTCAAAAGTAAACATTTTCAAAAAGTTTTCAAATAAATCGAGAAAAACAAAAATAAAATGACAGAAATTTTATGAAAAACCACTTTTCGCCAAAATGGATTTTTTTATTTTGCTGTAACTCAAAAACGAATTATTGTAAAATACTTGAAATTTTCACCAAATATTTATGTTATGGTTATCTCTTTACAGTTAAATTTTCAAAATATTTTGACCATTTTTAAGCTACTTATAGACAATTGAAATTTTCGACTTTTCTAAGTTTTTTTTCTTCAAATGCCGATAAAAAATTTTTGGATGGCCAAAAAATCTTGAAAATTTAATACAAGGTTTCTTAAAAGTTGTTCTTAAAGTTATGAAAAAAAATCCGAAATCGTTAGTCACAATTTTTTTTTATAAGTGCTTAAAGTTCGAATTTATACGAAAAATGTCAAAATTGCGAAAATTGGCAAGTAATTTTGTGGTTGAAAATTCGTAAAATTTTTTTCTTTTATAACTAAGTTTTGAAAATTTGATACAAGGTTCTCCATACATTTTTCTTCAATTATCTGTAAAAAAAACTCTACTGGATTCAGACAAAAAATTTTTATGAGTGTTTGAAATTTAAATTTTTACAAAACCGCGTTAAATAACGGTTTAGCCTCAAACGATTTTTGATATTTGTTGTTATTCAAACAGAATAAGTCGTAAATACTTGAAAATTTTACCAGTTATTTAGATTGCCATTTTCTTTACGTGATTTGATTTTAAAAACATTTTGACTTTTTTGAGCTATTTATAGACAATTGAAATTTTCAATTTTTTTTAATTTTTTTTTATAAATGTTGATAAAAAAAATTATCTGGGACAAATTACTTGAAAATTTAATTGAAGGGTCCACATAACTTGTTCTAACTCTCATTCAAAAATTATAAAAATACATAGTCACAATTTTTTTTTATTAGCATTTGAAGTTCAAATATTGACAAAAATTCGTCAAAATCATGAATATTTTTTACTATTTGGTAGTTAAAAATTTATAAATATTTTACTATCAAAAGCTAAGAATTGAAAATGTAATACTATGCTGTCCATAAGTTAAGCTTAGAATAATTATAAAAAAAGTTTGATGATTATTCATTTTAAAATATTTTACGAGTGTTTAAAGTTTTAATTTTAATTTGAAATCAAAAATACACGTGTAATATAACGTTTTACTAATAAATAATTTTCGATTTTTGTTATTTTTAAAAAATTACTAAACGTAAGATCTTGAAACTTTTACTTAAATGTTTGAATTTGTTTTAAAATAGAATATATGACAATATTTAAGTATAATATATCCTAAACTGATAAATCATCTTCGTTCAGAATCGTTTTTCGTATACAATGATACCTATCATTGCATTCAAATTTAACCTACCATAGTCTGAGGTCCACCCTACCCCCTAATATACAGCAGAGCGTAAGGTTAAGTTAAAGTGGGTATCACTTACCCGCTTTTTGATTTTTTTTTTTTACCACAATAAGTACAATTTAATTATAAACCTTATATTAAAATTTGAAGATTTTTTGGAATGCCAAATTTTTTTATCGGCATTTCAAAAAAAAAAGCTTAGAGAAGTCGAAAATTTATATTGTCTATAAATAGCTTAAAAAATTCGAAATATTTTAAAAAATTTATCGTAAACAGATAACGCTATTGTAAAAATTTGATGAAAATTTCAAGTACCTATATTTTAGATATATTTAGAGATTTGTTTTTAAGTTACGAATTTGATTTTGAAGAAAATTGGTTTATCGTACTAATTCCCGTTTTTCCGTTACCTTTTTTGCAAGTTTTTCCTGACACTTGAAAATGTTTGCCTCCCCTCCCCCCAAGTACCAACTAGATGCGATTCGTGGAAAATTGAAGCACTCGGCTACTCCAAAACGTGATGATGGACACAAAAAAAATAATTATTTAATAACTAAATTAAGTTGCCGTGGTAACATGGTACCACAACCTAACTATATTTTTGTCACCAAAATCTCATGTACTCAGTATAATATTTTTAATAGTATAAAATTTATGGTTATATAGCGAACAGCGATAATAATTATTTGCGATGTCTGAGGTTTCAATTAATTTGAGTTTTTTCTTTTTATTTAAAATGTCGTGCACGGCGCGTGCTATAATACTAGGTTTTTTTTTTATTTTCTAATGTAGGGTGATTACACTGAAAGATGGCAAATAAAAATGTTTAATATTTAAATATACCTAACATATTATTCTTATTAATATAATTAACATTTCTTCTTTATTTTATAATACATAACAATAAACGTCCAAGTAAATTATCGAACAACTGCCAGAAAGTATAATATATATTATCTAAATACTAACCATAGATAACATATTTCGTTATTTTATTTTTTTACTAATTCGTAAAAATTATTAATAAACCGGTAGCGGGTCGTTCGATCGCACGGCGTACACACTACAAAGCACAATACATACATATATGATATATTTTATACGAATACGGGTGACGATTGGTTCGGATTGAAACGATAATCTAATTATAAACCAGTCACTGTGAATATGTTTGTATAATATATTCGTACGTACCAAAAGCAAGACGCAAACAAATTAAATAGTTAATTTTTTACATTATTTTTTCTCATTATTTGTATGTTGTATAATAAAAAGTATGAATTTTTAAGTTTCATTATTTGCTATTGCTTTTTATAATAATATAATTTAAATTTGATTGAACACGTTAGTTTGTTGAAGGAACTTAATTATATCTATATAATAATTATATTTAATTGGTAGAGCAAATTTATTCAAAAATATGGTGATATATTATATTTTAATAAAAATATTGTATTGGTACTATTTACTTGATTAGAACAGTTTATTAACATAACCAATAGTTATTGTTTAGTATCAGTATGTATGATTTATTTTTTTAGTAGTTATGTTAAATAATGTACTTAAAAATATGTTTTCTCGTTAATAAGTTTAATGGGGCGGCAAAATAAAATTTGCCTAGGGGTGGCAATTGTGTATTTTATGTAAATCTGTCTCTGCAGTATGGACATAGGTATAAACCTACATATGATTTTTCAGATAATCTAAAGATTTTGTAGCAAACAAATTAGTTCTTACTTGCGTGCTTCCTCATCATAAATTTGAGACAGTGGAATCAAATCCGTAGCAGATCTCATTTCCAATCGCTTTTTAAACTGTGCCATTCTAACTACATTAAAATCCACATCGTGGTTATGAATTTGGTTTTTAATAATTTGACCATTAGGAAGTCGCTTCACTGATGCCTTACAAAAAAACTTTTTTGCGAATTTACACTTGTAGTACCTATAAAGTTTAAAAAAATATTTATTAAATTTTCTTAAAATCGTTATGTTTTTGATAAATTAAGTATGAAAACTATGTAAACTCGGTACCCAGTTTTGGTACCTTCTAAATCCATCACTAAAGTTGAAATTATATAATAAGTACAAATTAATTATAAATAAGTATAAAGGTACTTAGTACTTACGTTACATCGTTCAGTCTTCCTCGACCACTCTTTACGTAATAATAATTTTCAAATTCCATTATGCTTCTAAAAACACCAACAGAATCAACAGTTGACAAAAAACAAATTGTTCTATCTGTGACGGATTATATTATGGTACTATTATAGGTGACGTAGACGCGGATACATCTATAATGCGCGTTTGGATTTCATATTCACTCATGTAGTGATTTTAGATTCTGAACGGAGTGATGAATGTATTGCTTTTACAATGATGTGTGTGTTTTTTTTTTTTTTTTTTTTTGTGTCTGACTCCAACATTTGGAGCAGTAATAATGCTCCGATTTTAGACTTCAGCCCCTCTTTGAATAGGAAATTGAATCTAGTTGGTACTTTAGGGGGGTCAAAATTAAAGTTTTCAAATAGTTTTCAAAAAAATCGAGAAAAACAAAAAAAAAAATGACAGAAAAATGGAAATTTTACGGAAAAACCACTTTTCGACAAAATCGATTTTTTGATTTTGCTGTAACTCAAAAACCAATCATTGTAAATACTTGAAATTTTCACCAAATGTCTATATTATGGTTATCTCTTTACAGTTAAATTTTCAAAAAAATTTGACCATTTTTAAGCTACTAATAGACAATTGAAATTTTCGACTTTTCTAAGTTTTTTTTTCTTCAAATGCCGATAAAAATTTTTTGGGTGGCCAGAAAATCTTGAAAATTTAATACAAGGTTACTTATAAGTTGTTCTTAAAGTGATAAAAAATAATCCGAAATCGTTAGTCACAATTTTTTTTTATAAGTGTTTAAAGTTCGAATTTATACGAAATATGTCAAAATTTAAATTAAATTTCATACGCTCATAATGCGAATGTTGGCCATAGTAACCATAGTAACATAATATAAAAACTATATTATTTGTTTCAAAATAGAATATTTGACAATATTTAAATATAATATAATATCCTAAACTGACAAATCATCTTCGTTCAGAATCGTTTTTCGTATACAATGATACCTATCATTGCATTCAAATTTAACCTTCCATAGTCTGAGGTCCACCCCACCCCCTAATATACAGCAGAGTGATACCCACTTACCCGCTTTTTAATATTATTATTATTATTATTATTATTATTATGTTTTTTATTATTCTATGTTATCGCCGTGGTCTGCAGTCTGCACGACGCACGGCGACTTTTTATATAATTCGATCTATTTTTATATTATATTATTTTGTGTAAATTGTCGGCGTGCGTCGGCCGACGATTCGGACCGACCACGACGACAAATGACAATTGAGATCGGTTATAATAATTATATGTTTTTTATGTATGTCTTGTTTCAGTAGTTGAGTACTTGAGTAGTCTTTCTGCACCCTTTCGCCGAGTTGGGCCGGGCGCGCAGAATGATTATAAATATACCATTATAATTTTAATTTTATTGTTTAATTCTTTTAAACATTTTGACAACAAATGAAGGTGACTACTCTCGCATCACTCAAAATTAAACAAGCCCGATCGGCACGAACGACAACGGTTATTATTTACATAGATTTTCCAACGTATCCTTAAACTCTGGTATTTATTTTTGGCGATTATACTTAATTAATAAATCACGTCCACCTTTGGACAAACCACCAAGAGTGAATCAAGCTTTACCTGTATGATTAAATGATGGTTATATACTTATATTGTTGGCGCCGTGTCCGATCCTACTTTTGGAAATTCGTGGTTATCGGACACGACTCGCGAAGTGTTGGAAACGGGAAAAGTTACCCGGTATATATATAACACAATGGCACGTAATTTAATATCATACGGGTGTATATAACACCACAAATAGATATATTAGACCAATAACAAATAATAAATAATTATGCTAATACATTAATTGTGTGTCTCCAATATTATATATATAATTATAACACGATACTGTCGCAAAGTGATGCCACGTATAAATATAACATTAGACTAACACGGGGCCCCGAAACATGGTAACAATAATAATATATAAATAATAATAATAAATAACATCAAAATATGAATTTTACAATAAATGACCTGATTCCGGTGGCGGTGCGATCCCACGATCCAAGCTGGCAAATTCACTGGTATGAATGTTTTGATGGAGTATGAATGGACGATGTAGCAAATATAATATTATAATATAAGTAACCACTAACTAATGACGCGATAATGTGTAATAACATTCACGTGGTTTTTGGTGTCACTGGGCAGTGGACAGCCAACCGGGCACACACGTACGCCGCGTAGAGCCAACGCAATAATAAAATAAAATCGACGACCGTAACTTTACGACGCGAACTTGCGTATAATAATAATAAAGAAAAGGCACGTGGCACAAAAACCGTAAACAAATCGGACACACACGATCATACAAAAAATATGCGCCGGGCCAGACGCCGGAGAGCAAAAGCCCAAAGCCGGCGCGAATAATAATTACGGACCACACGTTGACCGCACACGCGGTTTGGCCGCACAACACGGCACGAGGCGGCGAGCGGACGCAACGGTGCGTCGGGCTCAAACGCCAAGAAAAAAGTGTCATATAATATGTAAAGGCTGGCGGCACAGCATATATAAAAATTAGCACTCACGGCAGACGGTACGATGGCGAACTTCGAAGAGGGAGGGGGTAAAACCGGCCGGAGAAGATTCGCCACCCGTTGCATGATCTGGGGGGAATTGACGAGTTTCAATAATGCGATAATATAGATCCGCGTTCGAACATATATGCAATGGTCTGATCTCATAATCAAATAATATTAAGATATTTTAGGTTTTGAATGAAGGAATGTAATTGTTTTATATACAATATACATGTTTTATTAAAATACTAAGGCTTATATTTTTATAGGTAAGCGTTTGAAGTTTATATAGAATTTATATAAAACTCGTCAAAATTCCATATAAATTATAAAATTACTAACACTATATTAACGAAAAAAATTAAAGTATCTTATGTTGACAAATAAATCTTCAGGAAATGGATGGGGCTGGTGGGGGTGTTCATGAAATTTTTAAACAATATTTAAAAAAAAACAACAAAAAATATTGTTTAAAATCAATAGATTATTTTCTTTGCTCAAAATCTAAAAAGTTCACAATGATGTATCTCCTATACTCCCCGTGGGTAGGACCGGGGTGGTTAGTGTGAATATTTTTTTTTTACACCTGGGGTCTGAATTCCGTGTCAAGTATATACTCAAATTACTTAGCATTTTAGCATTACTTAGCAGTCACAGATTCGTTCGCTGCGGCGGCGGCCATATATAATGCATTATATTCGTATAATTTTATCACATTTTGGTTTAATATTAATGAAATAATAATAATATTATATTATAAATTATAATATAAAATTGTCATAACTGACATAACTCATAACTTATAAGTCAATCAACGTTTTCCGGTGTGCAAAAATCTGTATTATAGAGGTCACATAGGTAGTTATCACAATGATATGAAGGTAGTTGATTATAAATGCCTTTTTACTTCTCTGAGATGTTATATGGATACTAAATGGTTAAGTGAAATTGAAAATACGGTTGTATAATTAGCTAGGAAACTATTACAGAAAATAAAAAAAGGAACAAAAATACTTTATAACTAAATAAAATATTTAAATAGACAAATATAAATACATTAAAAGCTCTTTTTTTAATTTAAAACAAAATCTAAATAGATAGAATAAGTAAAAACATTTTAACATAAATACCTAACACATTTTTTAGTAAAAATAGTTGTTTACACAATAAAATGATTTTTAATAAAACAGATTATTTTATTATTTTGTAGTAATGCTAAATTATTATTTATTTATTTATTTATTAATATATTCCCTACCGTAAAAATTAGAATAATCAATGACAAACGTTCGTAATAATTTATTAGCCAAATCACTAAATAAAACAAGTTTAGCTGGAAATAAAAAGGCGGATTGCAGTATGAAAATATATAAAATGACGATAGATCTTTTTTAGTCTTCCTCTTAACATTAGTGCCCCGGTCTATAGAAGATATTCTGAATTCTGTCGCTTTCCAAAATTAAATTTCTTTTAATGATCTTGGTAATCTACAAAATTCTTAAGGAAACATATTATGTAAATTAGTATATGTAACAATAAAAATAATTAATATGTACCAAACAAATTATAATCAAACTACAATATTAAAATATGTATTTAGGTACCTGTTTTTCAGCCATAATTTTATAAAATGTTAATTAATCTAAAGCACATTCGTGTCTTGACGTCTTGTACACTTGTAGTTTTGTAGTATATCCGGAGTAATGCCTTCTACGTAGTACGACTATAGTACAATACGTTATACATTATACATTAGTACCTACGTACTACGTAATGTATCACAAATTCATAAATCATAAAAAAATAATGAACGCGCAGATATCGGACTGTAACTTTATTATGATATCTCTAAATAATAACTATTAAACTTTTTAGTGATGAAATATTGAAATGTATTTGGTATGTAAAAATGTTATTTCACATGCGTATTCAGAATAAGTATACATAGCGATGTTATAATACTAAGTATATGTTACTTTAACTCACTTTGTGCACCTAATTAGATATCGCACTGTAAATTTATTATGACATCCCTAAATAATATCTTTTAAACCTTAAACTGTAAAAAACATAACTATAGTTAGATGACAAAAAAAAAGCGGGTAAGTGGGTAACGCTCTGCTGTATATTAGGGAGTGGGGTGGACCTCGGACTATGGTAGGTTAAATTTGAATGCAATGATAGGTATCATTGTATACGAAAAACGATTCTGAACGAAGATGATTTGTCAGTTTAGGATACATTATATTTAAATATTGTCATATTATATTCTATTTTGAAACAAATAGTATAGTTTTTATATGTTACTATAGTTACTTTATAGTATTTGTTTATTAATAAAAAAAGTATTAGGCAACATACGCATAATGAGAGTATGAAATTTAATTTAAATTTTGAAATATTTCGTATAAATTCGAACTTTAAGCACTTATAAAAAAAAATTGTGACTAACGATTTTGGATTTTTTTTTTATCACTTTAAGAACAACTTATAAGAAACCTTGTATTAAATTTTCAAGATTTTCTGGCCACCCAAAAAATTTTTATCGGCATTTGAAGAAAAAAAACTTAAAAAAATCGAAAGTTTCAATTGTCTATATGTAGCTTAAAAATGGTCAAATTTTTTTGAAAATTTAACTGTAAAGAGATAACCATAATATAGACATTTGGTGAAAATTTCAAGTATTTACAATGATTGGTTTTTGAGTTACAGCAAAATCAAAAAATCGATTTTGTCGAAAAGTGGTTTTTCGTAAAATTGCCATTTTTCTGTTATTTTTTTTTTGTTTTTCTCGATTTTTTTGAAAACTATTTAAAATTTTTTAATTTTGACCCCCCCAAAGTACCAACTAGATTCAATTTCCTATTCAAAGAGGAGCTGAAGTCAAAAATCGGAGCATTATTACTGCTCCAAATGTTGTCGTCAGACATAAAAAAAAAAAAAACACACATCATTGTAAAAGCAATACATTCATCACTTCGTTCAGAATCTAAAATGTTTTGATATTTTTGATGCTGAAAAAATATTTTGTTATACCTACAATCTTTATTCTCAGTAAACAATTTTAATCTCTAAAAATCATTATTATTATTGAAAATATATATGTTAGATTCTGAACGAAGTGATGAATGTATTGCTTTTACAATGATGTGTGTTTTTTTTTTTTTTATGTCTGACGACAACATTTGGAGCAGTAATAATGCTCCGATTTTTGACTTCAGCTCCTCTTTGAATAGGAAATTGAATCTAGTTGGTACTTTGGGGGGGTCAAAATTAAAAAACTTTAAATAGTTTTCAAAAAAATTGAGAAAAACAAAAAAAAAATGACAGAAAAATGGCAATTTTACGAAAAACCACTTTTCGACAAAATCGATATTTTGATTTTGCTGTAACTCAAAAACAATCATTGTAAATACTTGAAATTTTCACCAAATGTTTATATTATGGTTATCTCTTTACAGTTAAATTTTCAAAATATTTTGACCATTTTTAAGCTACTTATAGACAATTGAAATTTTCGACTTTTCTAAGTTTTTTTTCTTCAAATGCCGATAAAAATTTTTTGGCCGGCCAGAAAATCTTGAAAGTTTAATACAAGGTTTCTTATAAGTTGTTCTTAAAGTGATAAAAAAAAATCCGAAATCGTTAGTCACAATTTTTTTTTATAAGTGCTTAAAGTTCGAATTTATACGAAATATGTCAAAATTTAAATTAAATTTCATACGCTCATAATGCGAATGTTGGCCAAATACTTTTTTTATTAATAAACAGATACTATAAAGTAACTATAGTAACATATAAAAACTATACTATTTGTTTCAAAATAGAATATATGACAATATTTAAATATAATATATCCTAAACTGACAATCATCTTCGTTCAGAATCGTTTTTCGTATACAATGATACCTATCATTGCATTCAAATTTAACCTACCATAGTCTGAGGTCCACCCCACCCCCTAATATACAGCAGAGCGATACCCACTTACCTGCTTTTTTAAATAATTTATATTCATTTCAAAATAACAATTTACATTTTTTTTTATTATTGTTATAATACATGAAAAAAGAAATACACAAATGTTAAAATTTAACTAATTATAGATAATGAATATTTAGTGCCGACTGCTGATTCATATTCATCAAGCACATAATATATAAAATAAAATAGATCTATCCTTTAAATATTGATTATAATTTAACTTACCTCTACATCCACAGGAGACTCGTCATGACCACTATGGTTTCCTTTTAATACAATTTCTCCATTATATACATGGATTCGGCCTTTACAATTTATATCTCTCCTACGACATCTATAGTATTTTGTAATTTTGTCTGCGCTCATTCTATCAAATATATATTGAAATCCTTCATGACAAATAACGTCTCTTGATCTATTAGTCTGAATTTCCATTTTCGAATCTCGAGCAAAAACGTAAATTTAAATAAAATGTTCTAGTTTAAAACGTTGGCTTAATCAGAATATCTGTACAAGTCCAAGGCTTAAACAATAATGATCAAAGATCGAAATTATTTCATTAAATATTACAAATATATCGCAGTGATCTATTTATATGTATAAAGGAATTATTAAATCCTTTGATGACACCGACACGACATACACGACGGGGAAAATCCTGTGTCCGAATAATTGCTAATTTCGTGTGTATTTATACTGCGATAAATCATTTATAAATACATAATAGAGATGTTTAAAATTATACATACAATTTAAATATGAAATTTTATAACGTAATATATATTCTATAATTTAAGATGTTATGTACAAAGTATTTGTCTAAAAAGTGTTTTTCATTACAGCTAAATAGATAGTGAAGGTGCAATGATAATTAATAATTATTATAGGGCTAGAATTTATATGGTATATAAAATGAAAAAATATGCATTTAATATTTATTGGTAGGTATGCAATTAATGTATAATAGAATAATCAAACTATCAGTAAGAGAAAACATCTTATAATGTTAAAAACAATTTAGTAAAGTTATTTTTATGTAAGATCAATCATTTTTATTGCTCTTACTCTTAATTTTTTTTAGTACATTCAAAGTATTTTTAATACCGATATTTATACACATTTCACATTGTCAACGATTAAGTCCTTGTCTCCCTGGTTTTATAAAATTTAAATTAGGATTGAGAGCTTAATATGACGTATGGGAGCGAAAAGGCTGAATTCAGACGAAGAAGTGAAGACTGTAGTGAAGGAGAACTTGGAAAAATAGGTGAACATACAATATATTATTATATTGTAACCCTAGGTCATTTTAATGGATGTGTTTAATTTGAATGCATTGCAAGGTATCATTGTATAAGAAAAACGATTCTGAACGGAGATGATTTGTCAATGTAGGATATATTATATTATTACCTTAGGGCTTAGGTAGTTATATAGGTAATTTATCTATATTTAAATATTGTAAAGTATCATTATTTTAAGAGATTTCGTAAAAAATTATATTTCATACGGCCATAACATTTTTCTACATTGACGCTAGTATTTTAACAGTTATTTGAAGAAAAAATTATGGAAAACCTTGTATTTTTTAACAACAATTTTATGGGTTTTCAACTTCAAAATTCCTTGCAAATTTTCGCAATTTTGACATATTTCGTAAACATTTGAACTTTAAATGCTTATAAACAAAAATTGTGACTAACGATTATTTATTTATTTTTTTTTTACTACGATAGGTACTACTTATAATACATACCTTGTATTAAATTTTAACGATTTTTCAACATACCAAATTTCTTTATCGGCTTTAAAAAAAAAATAACTTAGAAAAATTAAAAATTTCAATTGTCAATATAGATACCTACCTTAAAAAAAGTCAAAATATTTTAAAAAATTAATCGTTAATAGATAACTCTAATATAAACATTTGGTGAAAATGTCAAATATAATATACAATGAGTCGTTTTTGAGTTACAGCAAAACAAAAAAAATCAATTTCATCGAAAATTGATTATGCGTAAAAATTCCGGTGTTTTCGTTATTTTTTTAGGGTTTTTCCTGACGCTTTTGAAAACTACTGGAAAATTTTTACTTTTGATCCCCCAAATACCAACTAGATTCATTTTTCTTTTCAGAGAGTGACTGAAGTCAAAATTCAAAACGTGATGACAGACACAAAAAAAAATTTAAAAAAAACATACATCATTGTAAAATCAATACATTCGTCACTCCGTTCAGAATATAAAAAAAAAACTACCTACAAAACTTTGATAAAATCACAATTCAAGTTTGGTCCTTCGGCAAATAAATTAATAAATGAAAATTGGTTACATACCAATGGTGATTGACTTCTGAGATGAAACCAAAACAATTAAAAAATAAAGATTCCGTAATTTTGACTTCATAGTTCAGAGACATAAAAATATAATAAAGATTAATTTGAATATATGATATATCTATGAAATAATTTAAGATATAATATATAGATTACTCAACAAAGCATTTCTTTTGATGCCTTCGATGATTACTGCCAGTGATTTGTGTAAATTAATCAATTAGGTAACTTTAATTATTTTTAAATTATAATTTAAAAAAATGATCTCTAGGTATATAACAGAAAAAAAATTTTTAAAATAATTATTAGGTAATACTATTTAAATTGTTGGCATCGCCAGTATCTAAATTGTAAATACAAAATATAAATAATCTATTAAAAATTATAACACCTTATTAAATAATAAAATTAAAAAAACTATACTTACTTTGAAAGTTAATACCAATAATACCATTAATAATTTCCAATTGAGCTTCTTGAAAGTTTTAAATTACTTCTTCTACATAGAAAAATACAAGTAACTGAATATAAATAGCGACAGTTATACACGCAGTAACTATTGTGTTAAAAAATAAAATGAATAAGTATAATAAAAAATTATCCGTAAAAATCGTTAATAAATATTTTTTTTAATGGTAACAAAATAGTTATGGCTGTATGATAAATAAAATATATTATTAATATTCTATGTTTAGAGAATACATTAATATATGTAAATAAATATTTATGTATTTGGTATATAAAAAAATTAAATTTTTTTAATTTATCGATTAACTAAATAATGCACGTTATTGTTATTCTTGCACAAATGTGTACATGATTATTAGCAAATACAATTTAATTTTAAACTAATAACATTTACTTACGTATGTAATTAACCAATATAAACCTAGGTGGCTATTATAGGTATACATCAGTGGCGGCTATCTTATGGTCTATGTGTTGCTTGAGCAACACATGTAAAATTATCAAAAATTGGAAAAATATATGACCCACTGATTAAATATTGGTGATTTGTATTTTATAACTAATATTTGTAGGTTGTGGTGGGTGGTAGGTCATCAGAAATATTTTCAGCAACACATATTTTTTTGAGGATAGCCGCCACTGGTATACATAATTATATAACATAGTATAATCGACAATACAAAATAATTACCTCAAAGGTAGGTATATGTAATATGTATAGTAAATAAATAAATAATAATATATAAAGTAGGTAGTGCGAAAAATTATTATACATTATAATTTATATTAAGTCGAAAAAATAACAGTATAGTGTTTGTTGTATTATAGTAGTTCCGAGTTCGACGCGATTATTTTAACTTTCGACATCAACATTTAGTTTTTACTACCTATAACTTTTTTGTGTTTTTATTTGTTTATTTACTTATAATTTATAAGTACCTATACCTATCTTATAATGATTTATGTATAATATATTATGATACCATCACGCTCCAACCACGGTCAATGGGTTACCTCGTCACCAAATATAAATCATAAATACTTACCTACGACTTACCTATGTTGAATGCTGGTATTAAGAGAAGTCTTCTATGCCACTATGCATTAATCAATTTATTAATAAATACGTATACCTAATTAATTATGTTCTAAACAATGGTTTAACAGTGATAATTATTTAGATTCCATTTAGAATATTTATTTTTATTACCTAGAAAATAATAGGTTTTCCAAATTTTTTTTTTCATATTAAAAAAATGAAAATTAAAAACGTAAATTAAACCTGAGTAGTATAATAGTTTCATAGTTCTTATTACATAAATACATAATATTAAGCCGTAAATACATAGATCGTACATACAATATATTATTATGTTGTTATTTTTTCTTTCCAAAAGTGTTGTTTTGCGGGACTTTGTTCATATTATGCACAATTCATAGGCATAACTCGGAGGGGCTTAGAGGGCTTCAGCCACCCAGAATTGTTGGGTAATTGTATATGTGCTTATTATAAACATAAAACATATTAGTATAAACTTTATTTTTGCCTAATACAATATAAAATAGTATAATTGTAGAATCATTCAAGTCAGTTGTAAACACGTAAACACCATTAGAAATAATAAATAATAATTTAATTAAAAAATATTTGCTATAAAACATTTTAATCTAGCCCCCCCCTAACTTAAAGTAATATTTACGCCTATTAAATACACTCTAAAAAAGTCTTCTGCCCCAAAGTGTACAAGCAGCGTATGGCTGCTTATTATGCACAAACGGAAATTAAAGCTGCAAATTCAAGTGTGAGACCATGGGGGTAATAAAATGTACTTGATTGCAATTGAGGAACATATCAAAGTTATTGCAAAGTTCTCAGCGTTGTTCTATATTAATATTTAATGATATATCGTGGGGAGATTCTCTTCGTGACGAAACGGCTACGGCGAATAGTACGTCGGCGAAACGGCTGCGGCGAAATGTCCTAGACCCTTTTTACCTATTTGGTTCATAGTTAATTTATTCAATGAATGTTTCATACAAAAGTATTTTAAATTTAATAATGCTAAATAAAGGTTTTCGTACGTAGTTAATTGTTTTACTTTACTTTTAGTTATTATAAATATAATATATCTTTCCTCATGTTTAAATTTTACTACATCGCCTATCTCTTTATTAGATTTTAACATTTCATTATTTCCGAATTTTCTCTTTAATTCATAATTAATTCCCGATTTGAAATTATAATATTTTTCTATTTCTGATACTATATGCTATTCTATTGATGATTCCAATAAATCTCCATTTACTTCTTTTACATTTTTATTTGTTATTACGGTTGTTTCCGATTTTTTCAAAAAGCTGGTATAACTTTCGTTTTTTATTTCCTGTATATTGTACAGAACTACTCAACGCATCTACATTCGAATTTTGTACTCCCGGTTTATATTTTATTTCGTAATCATATTCTTCGAGTTGTATGCGCCATCTCGCTAATTTAGATAAAGGATCTTTTAAATTAAATAGCCAAGATAACGGTCTATGATCTGTTAATATTACGAATTTTCTACCATAAAGATAAGGTCTAAATTGTTTAACCTCGAATACTTTTGCTAAACATTCTAACTCGGTTGTTGAATAGTTCATTTCACTTTTATTTAAAGTTCTAGATGCATAAGCTAACGGTAAATCGCTACCTATTTTACCTTGCGATAATATAGCTCCTAAAGCTTTACCACTCGCATCGGTTGTAAGTATAAATTCTTTTGTAAAATCTGGATATTGTAAAATCGGTTCTAAACAAAGTGCGTTTTTTAATTTATCGAAAGCTGCTTGACAGTTTTCGTCCCAATCAAATTTTACATCTTTTCTCAATAAGTGTGTCATCGGTTTAGCTAACAAACTATATGATTTTATACATTTTCTGTAATATCCTGATAAGCCTAAAAATGATTTTATTTGTTTAACGTTCTTTGGTGTCGGAAATTCTAATACTGATGTTATCTTTTTCGGATCCGGTTTAATCCCGTGTTCTGAAATTATATGACCTAAGTACAAACATTCGCGCTTTAAAAATTCGCATTTATCCGGTTATATTTTTAGATTATGCGTCCGTAGACGTTCGAATATGTCTATCAATTTACTATTATGATCTGCTAAATTTTTCGCGTATATTATTATGTCATCCAGGTATACTAAACATTTAATGCCTATAATCCCTGAAAGTACGTTATTCATAAGTCTTTGAAATGTCGCGGGACTTGTTTTCATTCCCATAGTCATAGACTTAAAATGATAATGACTTTGACCAGTCGAGAACGCTGTTAATTCCCGAGATTCTTTTGCTAACGGTATTTGATAAAATCCGCTTGCTAAATCCAAAATAGTAAAAAGTTGACATTGTCCTAACTGGTCTAATATTTCCGTAATATTTGGTAACGGGTGAAATTCATTTAGTGTTACTTGGTTAAGCGCTCTAAAATCTATTACTATTCGAAATTTATCTTTACCAGAAGAATCTGATTTTTTCTTTACTAAAAGTAATGGTGCATTAAAAGGTGACATTGAACGTTATATTATATCGTCATTTTCCATCTTACTTAATTGTTCCTCAATCTCTTTTTGTTGAGCTTGTGGTAACCTATATGGTCTTTTATAAATCGGTGGCTGATTAGCCGGTAATATTATTATATGGTCTGCCGCGTTTGTAAATGTTAAATAGTCATTTTCTAAATGAAAAACGTCCGAAAAATGTTCGCATATTTCTAATATCGTATCTCGTTCTTCCTTATTTAAATGGTCACTTCGTATTAAATTTTTAATTTTACTTACGCGGTCGTTATTATCGTTAATCATTTTTATTTCGTGTAACTTATATTCTACATTATCTTCGTATAAAATTTTATTTAATTCGTCCTCGAAAATGTTTTGTGGTGATTCCGAAATATTTAATATACTTATAACTGTGTTTCCATTTTTAACTGTATTTATTATATTAGCGCAATATACGTCCTGTATTAATTCTTATTTGTGTATTAAAATATTTTTATTTTCCATATTAGGATCGGCTATTGGTATAGATACTACTGTTTCCGTTCGCGGTTTTAATGTAAAACATATTTTATTTAATTCGCGTTTAATATCGTTTTTAATCGTTAATATATTATTCGCGATATCTATTACTGCGTTATTTTGCAACAGGAAGTGGTGACCTAGAATCCCGTCTTTCGGTATTGGGAATTCTTTATTCACTACATGAAAATCGGTTTTTATTTCATTTTTATTTAATATTAATATTATTGTAATTTTACCAATTGTAGATACTATTTTGTCATTTATTCCTTTTAAATATATTTTTCCTTTTTCGTTTACTAAAGTTTCGCCAGTTAATTTATCTATTTTTATTAAATTTATTTCGCTACCGGTATCTAAAAGAAGACTAATATTTTCTATATTAAAATTAGGTAATTGAAATGAAATATGATTATCTTGTATTACTGAGACGATGTTGAAGCAACGTTGTACATTTGCTCCTCCGGTACGGCTACTATTTGGCTGATCGAACGGACGCCGGCGCCGTTCGATGCCTGCCCGTTTCCCGGCTGATTAGTATTATTACGCTCATTTCTTTGCCTACTATAACAGCTAGCACTATCATGTCCTATCTTATTACAATAAGTACAAGTTATAGGCGTTGCATTATTATTAACATTATTTTGTTGCATATTATTATTATTTTGTATGGGTTGACGAACATTATTATTTTGTCTTTGATTTTGTCTGCCAATGCGACAATCTCGCGTGATATGATTGTTTCTACCGCAATTAAAACATTCTGTATTATTTTGTCTATTAATATTCTGATTATTATTATTATATTGGTTATTATTAGGGCGCGGATTTTTATGTAAATACATATTTTTATTGAATGCAGATATCTTTGTCCTGATTAAAAATAAGCATGTTTCATAACACCCTGAATAAAATGACAATTTTTTATGTTACATATTTTCACATATTTGGTTGTAAATACATATTTCTAAATATTTTATTAATAAGTACATATTTTGCAAATATTTTATATTTTATAAATGTATGTACTTATCAAATTTCCAGAAATGTTAAAATTAACCATCTATCGACTTTATCGATGTCGTTAATATTGATTACGACTTTTGATATACTCATTTATCGACTTTATCGACGTTGCGCGTCGTAAATTTGATGTCACCATATCGGTTAGTGTTAGTATTATTCAGTGTGCTGTTGTGCATGTATATTTATTCGTTCCGCGTTCGTACGTGTTTTTTTACGTTGCAAGTGAGTTTATATTTGTTTAATTGTGCCTGTGCGTGTATAACACTGATAAAAAATATGCCCAAAATTCCTTCAACAAAAAAAGCAAAAGTAGCTCAATACCTTTTAGAATTCCCTAATGAAACTTTTAAGAGTGATGGGCACGTGTTACTTTGTGTAGCTTGTGGACAATCTGTATCTTGTTTGCAACGTTCTTTAATAACTCAGCATATAAACACATCAAAGCATAAAGAAAATAAAGTGAGGAAAATTAAATTCAATCAGAATTTCATCACCTCTTCATCTTCGAATAGTAAGTCAACTTTTGATACCGATTAATGTACCCACTTACTAAATTAAAAAATCCAACTTTTAAAATGTTCTTGGAAAAGTACACTGGGCAAGCTGTTCCCGAAGAAAGCACTCTTCGAAAAAATTACGTTGAAGTTATTTATAATGAAACTCTTTCTAAAATTCGAGATATCATTGGCAATGGTCCTATCTGGGTCTCAGTTGACGAAACTACAGATGTAGATGGTCGCTATATCGCCAATTGTATAGTAGGAAAATTAAATTCCGAACCTTCCAAACCAATTGTTTTAAGCTGTGGTGATACAAATCAATTTTAAGACCTAACCGCCGCACATTTAAATTTGAAAATCTCCAAATGTACATTGTTTCAAACTGTTTCGATAATGATTGCAATGAAGATGAATAAATTAAAGTACAAAAAAAAAATATGTAATGTAACAAATTCTACGTATATATGTATTATTTTTTTTAGATGATTAAAAATTAATTTTTTTTTTTTAACAAAATTTTATATTACGCAATCTGTTACAATTAATGAACAATAAGCTTAAGTGATAAAATAGAACAGTAGACAGAGAAAGACAGAGGGAAGAGACCACCCATCGGAGGTACTTCAGAAAAATTAATTAAATTAATAAAATTAATTTTTTGTTGTTAAATATTTCATAATTTTTAATACATATTTTGGCAAAAACGACAACATAAATATTTACATATTTTGACTTTTTTATTACATAAAAATCCGCGCCCTAGTTATTATTATTACGCGGATAATTATTATAGTTATTGTTTGGAATATTACCGACTCTGTTAAAATTTTGACCGTTAAAATTATTATTCCTAGGTAAATTGTTGCCGTTATTATTGCGATAATTATTATTAAAATTATTTCCGTTTTGTCCATAGTTTCCGTTATTTCCGCGATTATAATTTTGTCTAAAGTTATTGTTATAATTATTAAATTTCTGCGCGTTATTATTACCCTGATAATTTTTTTGCCAACGTTTATTATTATTATAGTTATTATCGTTTTGCTCCTTTTTTACATCATTCTGCGTTATTTCCGTATTATGATTAAGTTCGATTTCCAGTTGTCTGGCTATTTGCATAGCTACTTCTAAAGTTTTTGGATCTCTCGCACGTATTATTGTTTGTAAATTCATTTTTAAGCCATTGATGTATATAGCCAATGCCTGTTCCGTTATCGCTTGCCTAAGGATTTTCGCTTCCTCCGCGGGTTTATTCGCTACTGTTGCGCTACATAAATTATAATACAATTTTTCTACGCGACAGTTATAAGATTGTACATCTTCGTCATTTCGCATGCGTAAGGAGTTTAGACTTATTTGAAGTGTTTGCGGGGATAGTGGTTGTTCAAATGCATTTTTTTAAATAAATTTTATATTATCCCAAGTCGAAGTTTCTCTATAGCGACATACGTATAATGCCTTCCGTGTTAATTTAGTTGCTATAAATTTAGTTAATAATGGTAATTGTTCTTTTTCTATCGCCTCACATGCGTAATCGCATGCCCTAATAAACGCGTGTTGTATAGGCATATATATATATGTATAAGAGTATATACGTACGTAGATGCGCGTGTGCGTATACATGTGTGCATATGTGTGTGTATGGGTGTGTATGTTCATGTGCGTATCTGCGTATTGTGTGTGAGTGTAGTTATATAAGTTTTTTATATTATATCCAAAGGACTAGTGTGTAAAATATTGGAATGTGTTGACTAGGGCAAAATGAGTGTGAGAACACTTAGTTACCCACGATGGTCTACGTGACCAAAAAGGGCTAGATCAGCATTTCCGTGAGGCCTCGAAGAGACCATGACGACGAGCCCTGGGTGGGTCAGTCAGTCGAGTCTGGTCAAGAGTGTGAGCAACAGCCGTGTTGTTCAGCGGAGCATCTTTTTAATTAGTCTTAGCAGAACCTCTTATAGTTTTAATAATCAGAGCCTCTCAGAATATCTTATAATTATTAATGTGCAAATATACAATTAATTAGTGTTAAATTCAATAAAATAGTAATATTATAAATCACACAATTCTCGTGTTATTTATTTGGCACCAATAACAAAACGTTTGAACGTCTTACGTCGGTGAACTACACTTCATTCCAGAAAAGAAGAATTGTCATAATTTATATTACGACAGTACGATTTTGGAGATCACTAAGAACCTTCGTAGTCTATCGTCGTCCAAGTTCAATCAGTTTTGGTGTCAAAAACCGGGGACACGGGTAAATAATATTTCGTGTAAATATACGTCTATCGAGCGCCGGTATATCGCCGAACGAACGCGTTACGGACATCGTCCTGTAGCCGCCCGTTATCAAAGTCAGATCAGGATAGGGTATGCAGTGTCGCGCCGAAGCCGCCGCGGAGACAACCCGTTTACGTTATTATTACGCACAATAACGAATTAGTGCCCAGTGCGATTGGGAGGAGTCCGGTCGCGAGTATCCGTTGTTTTCGTGTTTAGCCGCCGTCGTCGCGATACACATCGTCGCTAGTGTCCTACGTAGGGTAAGGGAGACAATAGCACAGACAGACGAACTTTTAGGGTCCACTAGGTATTTCCTTAGGTATCAAGCAAAAAATCCAGAATCTCGACAAAATCCAAAATCTTAACAAAGTCCAGAACCTCAATAAAATCCAGAACCTCAACAAGATCCAGAACCTCAACAGAATCCAGAACAGCAACAACAATCAAAATCCACAGAGCTATGATGGGCTAAATCCACCTTGCGGGCCCGTGGCGGGCGAAGCCGATTGATGCACCAACTCAAGCTCCAGTCATATTGTCAAATCGTAACGTATTATTTTTTCCCTCGGCCCCCCTTTTACGGCACGATGTATAGGCGTCGCATGACGCGTGTCAATTTTCTTTCTTATTTCTCTTTTTTCTATTCCCTTCTCTTGTATTTGTCGCAAGCCCCTATATAAGCTTATTTATAATAATCAATATAACAGTTATTTACTATGATATTATATTATTAATATTATTTAATTTATTGTATATTTTCTTAAATATACCTCCCACAACATATTATGTCGCCGGTAACCCTATGGGTGTCGCCGTGGTATTATATTAATATTCACGGTCGATCGTCCCCTGTGGGCCGAGAAATTGTAGTATTTTTATACGTAAAACAATATATATATATATCAATAAAGCAGACTTGCGACACATATTTATTCCCCAATTCCCATCATTCCATTTTCATTGCCGTCATGCGTTTGTATTATTGTATTTTTAAATAATTATTATATTATGTTACCATAAAAAATGTAAAATCTTATTATCTTAGTCTATTATATAACTCGTATTACGGTACCAGCCATGTGCCCTTTTATTATATTTACAAAATGTCAACTCATATTTAAATTATTATTATTATTTATTATGCACGTTGTGCCTTTGTAAAATACAAAAACCTGACTTTTTCAAAACTCTAAATTATTATTATTACCATTAAAAAATCTAAAATTTCTATTTCCCCCGTAATTTCTTAAATCTTTGATGTTCAGTCATCATTGCGTGTAAAAAATCTACCAGTTCCACTGACCAGGTCCTCGGACTCACACGCGGTGCGGTTGGTAGGTCATGTGTGTAGTGTTCCCCTAACCACATGGGTGGTTTCTGCGGCCTTAAAAATCCGCAATTCCTCACAACCTCTTATAGTTTTAATAATCAGAGCCTCTCAGAATATCTTATAATTATTAATGTGCAAATATACAATTAATTAGTGTTAAATTCAATAAAATAGTAATATTATAAATCACACAATTCTCGTATTATTTATTTGACACCAATAACAAAACGTTTGAACGTGTTACGTCGGTGAACTACACTTCACGCATATACATCTTTTTCGTCAGCGCAATTAGGTATTAATGATGATATGTCTTTTAATAAAAGTTTAGTTTCCGCCATTTTTACTCTAGGTTTTCTTGTTACTGGTTGTAATTACGCGTGCACTATATTCGGTTTTGTGCGCGTACCTATAACCCTTTTTTTCAATTTCGTTAATTGAAGTAAATTTAATACTTGTATCTAATAAATTTTTTTCTACTATTTCACTTAAATATTTATTTTTATCAAATTCTTGCGGACTTCCGTAACCTTCCGCTGTAATTAATTCACTATCTGTTTTCTTTTTATCAGATTTATTTATATTTAATTCCACTTGAATTCCTATTTCTTTAGATTCACTATTAATTTTTTCTTCCGATAATCTATCGTTTAATTCGTCAGTTATACTTCCTTCCGTATCCCTATTCATAAATTTATTTTTATATTACTCATTAATTACCGAAAAAATAACTATTTTCAAATTATTTGCAATACTAATTGCCTATTCTACGTATATATTTAAATAAAAATTAACTTATTTAATCCTTAATAATAAATTACGGCTAAATTAATATATAATATTTTTTGATTTTTTTTTTATATATATTTTTAACTAAATTATATTGATTTCTAAACTTAATAATATTCTATTTTTTTATATATTATTTTTTTAACTTAATTATTATCGTTTTTCTTCCAAAATTATTCTCTTATATTTTTCAAATACTAGGCCTTTGCCTCTAAAATTCACAATTATTTTCTTCAATTATTTTTATTCAACACTATAGGTCTTATTTCTTGCCTAAAAATTCACAATTATTTTTCTCAATTATTTATTCAACACAAAATAGGACTTTCTGCCTAATAAAATTCACAATTATTTCTCAATATAAAATAGGTACTTTGCCTAATAAAACTCAAATATTCTCAATATAACTCAATAAAAACTTAGGACTTCACTGTCTTTGATAAATTCACAAAATATAAGGTCTTACCACTTTGCCTTCTAATAACTCAATAATAGGATTTAAATTCCTTAAATAAAATTCTCAATTGTGATACATATATTTCTCTAATAATTCAACTTCTTTTAATTCTCAATAAAATATTTTCCCGTATTTTTCAACGTATTATCCACTTTTTATTTAATCTCAACAATTATTTATTACGTATTATTTTCAACGTATATTCACTTTTACTTTTATTTATTCTCAACAAATTATTTATTCCGTATTATTTTCAACGGTTACCCTTATTATAAATTTTTCTCTCAAAAACGATAATTATTACGTGTTAATTTCAACGTAAAACCCTAAAAAATTTTCTTAATTCTCAATAAATTATTTACTTCTTATGTTCACTCTTTTTTTTTCTTATATTTATTTAAATCCTCAATTAATATTTAATTCTATTCTAAAAATTCACTTTTATTTTCTAAATCTGAAAAAATTATTTTATTTTATTCACGTTTAATTTTCTAAGTCCGAAAAATTATTTTATTTTTTTCTTCTATTTTCAACTATCATTTATTTATTTCTATATTATCTTTATAGTTAATTATCAATATTAAATTATTGATATACTTTTATAATAAAAAAAAAATTTAGTTATTTTGACTGTTAGAAAAATTTCTATGTTACTTATTATTTATTAATTATTATTATAACTGTTTGCAATTATTTTACTCAATAAAATATTTTATTTATTAATTATTGTTTATTTAAATTTCCTTTATTTTATTCATTAATATTTAATTTAATTTAATTTAATTATTTAAACATAAAAAATTTCTTAAGTATTATAAAAATTATTTACGTATTATTTTATAACTTATTATTTATTAAATGTTTAATTTATTTTATTTTATTTAATCGCAAAAATTTCAACTCTAATTTTTATTTTAATATTTATTTAATTATTTTTTTTATTACTTAGAAAATTATTATTGATTGTTAAAAATGTATTATTTTATTTTACGGGGAGAATATATATTTACATAAATATGTAAATATGTATTATGTAATATGTATTTTTAATATATATATATACACCTTCACAATAAAAATTTTACGATGGAATATTAATTCCAAAGGAGACGGATCAGAGCTAGCACTTAATAATTATTTTACATTACAAAAAAAAAATTATAACTTACACTACGACGGCTTGAGTTGTTGATGGTTCCATTTCTAGTTGTTGAATTTTTTTTTTTTCGACTTTGATTCTGTTGGCTCGCTACGCGTACGGTTCTTCCTCGGAGTCGTTGAAGTTGACAGTGATCAGTTGCTCTCTTCAACAGTGATTCGTGATTGAATTGCCTCCTCGAATTCTTCTTTGAAAAAATTTTTCAATATTTCTAAAAAATTTCGAAGTTGAAAAAAATTATTTTTTATTTAAAAAAAATAAATCCAGCCGAAGAATTCTACTTGAAAGAATTCCAGTACCGACTGCGCCAAATTTGTAGTGGGCCAGCAGCTTGTCGAAAAGATACAGGTCTTGTCGAAATATTTCTAAGTGTTTTATTAAACTGATTGAAAATTATTCTAAGTCCAAATAATTAATTTAATTGAAAATTATTCTAAGTTCCAATGAACGATTTCTGGTGCAAAGTGACGTGAAGGTGCTTGCGCTAACTCTGGAATATCACGTCTGCGGGAGTCTTCTTCTGGGCCCCCCTTATATAGTCAGTGTCCCCTGATCTCCTACCCAGGTCCCTTCTGGTCTATTCGTAATCAGGTCATTCACTTCTCACGCTATTACTCATTTCAGAGGATGCGCGTGCATGGTGACGTCCGGCGACCGTCCGCCCACATGCAGATGGTCAACCACAAGCGCTGTATCCGAGTTCTCGGAACTCGCGATACGATTTAAAATTATATTACATATAATTGTGTGTTTTATGTGTGGGTTAGGTTTGACGTACCATTAAGTTTATTCGTTTCCCTGTACGCGGGTTAGAGTCAAAAGTTGTTTTATTTCTATTGTTTTCAAGGACTAGGTAACACCCTCTATGGCATGATGGCTACACACCTCATATTGTTTGGTAGTATGTTCATTCCTACGTCTTTTATTAATATTCATGGGCGATTGTTATCTTAATAGTTAAGCCTACAATGTGTTGCCCCCTTTATATATTATATTATGGGTATAGGATATCAGAGCACGTAGCAGTATCTTTAGATCAATTTTGTTACCCAAATTGGTGGTTTTAATGCGGTCAATTTTACAAAAAGAGTTTTTGTTAGAGTATTTACCAACCAATTAGCAACTCAATACTCTTGGACGGGGTTTAGGAATAACAACCCATTGAAGCAATTACAATTAATTGCAATTATAAAAGGTAATTTATCTACCTAGTACCTACTTATATTTTTAATTTATTTACCTATAAAAATTTAAAAAATATAAAATATAATAAATAAATATTATTAGATAGAAAACTTTGTCAATTATGTTGTTTTTTAATAATTTGATAAATCAATAGATAATTGTATACTTTTAAAATATTATTCTAATAAAAAAATTTAAACGGTGTCCTGTAAATTACATATTTTACAATTAACAATGGGTTTAATTTTTTCTTATATTATTTTTCAGATTTATGTTTAAGGACTTTTACAGTGACAGATATGGAATTTGAGAACAACGTAAAAAATTGGTTCAAAAATGGAAGTTTACGGCTATCAAGCCGTCTATTTAAGTTTTTTATAAATAGTATTTTAAAACTATCTAAAATGTGGAATACATGAATAGAATACATGCATAATGTCTGTTTAGGGGTTATGAAAAAATTGTTAAGTTTTTGGGTAAAAGGTAAAAAACCAGTACGGCTTGTAAACCCTGAAAGTATATCTGAAGAATTATTTAACATTAAATCTTTTATGCCTGCTGAATTCAATCGTTTACCAAGACCATTAGACGAGTTTGAGTACTGGAAAGCTAGTGAGTTTAGGACTTTTCTAATATACACAGGACCAATTGTTTTGAAAGGTCGTTTTATAAACATTTTATGATTCTATGCTGTGCTATTAGATTATTAATTTCTCCTAAAACATGTTATACTTACAACAGTGTTGCTAAAAACTTATTGAAACAGTTTGTAAGTGAATATCCTTCTCACTATGGTCCAGAATATGTAGGATACAATGTGCATGGATTAATTCATATTGCTGACTTTGTACTCATACACGGATGTTTGGATCAATTTTCTGCATTCAAATATGAGAACTATTTGCAATTTGTAAAAAAAAGTTGTAAAAATGCTAGGTATCCTCTAGAAGATACTTATAACCATGTAATAGAACAAATAAATATTGAATCTACTTCTGTTAAACTCAACTACCCCATTCTCAAAAATGAAATAAATTATGATGCTTCAGTAAATAACTCTGTTTATGAAACCGGAACAAATCTAGTTTAGCGCCCACCCGAATTTTTCACTTTTTTTTTTGAAACCTAGGTAAATCAACGTTTTAAAAACGATGGTTCAAAAAAAAATTGGCGGAAATTAATAGTTTTTGAGCTACAACTTTTTCAAATTTGAATTTTTCGGAAATTTACTTAAATAAGTTATTTAAACACTTTGTTAAACATTGCCCTGTGGCGCAGTGATCTGAAAACACAGTGTGACGCGTACTGTTACAAGTTCGGACCCGGGCAATGAAGGTTTCTTTTTGTTTTTTTTTCAACTATTTTTAATTTGGTCCGCGCAATCCATATCACTAATTTTTAGGTTGATAATAAGACTAATCAGTTGTAACGCGTGTGGTCGACTGTCGTCGATATAATACATAATATTATAACTGTTACTAATAAATAATAATACTGTTAATACTTCTGCACAATCAAAAAAATAACAATTTTCGGTGTTTTACGTATTCGTTAAACGCTCTATTTTACCTAATACAAGGAATATAATACTTTAAAATTAAGTAAAATTTATATTTTATATTTAAGTTTTACAAATATCCAAAATCTATTTCTGACTCTATATCTTCTTCAGATTCTGATGACTCGGTCAAAACTTCATCACTAACATCACTATTAACTGTTTCCGGTGTAGTAGGGTTGTACAACAATGAACTTAAATGAAAAAACTCATCTAGTGGGTTCAAATTTGAATTTCGGCAAGATTTTAAAAACATGTGTTTAGCCAGATACCCAGCGTAAAAACGTTTTTTCCTAGAGTACTGACTAATAGATGCCTTAGCATGACGCCACATCCCCTCTACATTATTCGTGTGCGCACCGGTATCAGGATTTTTAAATTCTATTGAATGATTAACTGTTAAGTGTTCATAACCCTCGTCTTTTAAACAGTCATAACTCTAAAATTGAATATTCATGATTAATATTGAAGAATAAAAGAATAAGAATAAAACAAGTCAACATACTTTCCAACAATCACTAATGATTAATGTACCGGGCAAAATCCACTGTTTAATCAGTTCCAGCAATGTGTTTTTGTCACGACGTTCTACGGGTACTAAAAAACATTTGCCTGTTATCCGCTCTACTCCACCAAAAACCCATTGCCCCTCTACTCGATGGCCTCTATAATATTTTCGTCGACCGAATTTCGACTCATCGATTTCAACTACTTTTCCAACACCGCCTTCGTAATAAATATAATCAATAATAAAAAAAATACTGTCGCTTTATGTATATAAAATAAAATAAAAAATTACCAATTTTTTCGTGCCTCAATATCATTCCATCGAAGACTACTTCCCGATGGAAAGATGCCCAATCGACAGCTGATTGTTGCGCTATGTTAATTTGTTTTTTTAATAAAGGAAAGAGACACATTCTCCGTCCACAAGTATGCGAACATTACGATTCGATAAATCGACAAATGCGATTTCTCAAAGAACGTGCCTTTCCTTATTGACTGTTTAAAGTCACACCTCACTTTTTTTTTATTAACTGTAGACCACTGTCTGCACCGGCTAACAAACCCATCAGCGTAGTCCCCGTGCTGGCACAATTTTGCAAAATGGCCATTTTTACATTTGAGGCTATTATTTTTGGCAATAAGACCCCATAATTGAAATTGTTCAATAACTGGCATTGACAACGGGTCGTCTTCATTAAACTCAAATAATTTAAACAATTTAACAACGGACCACGACATGATAAAATAAAAACTTCAAAAGTATGTAACTCACGTGTTACGAATACTGCTTTAGAAACAGTTATGAACCAAAGATAAGTATTACATTTTATTTACGGTCAAAAACATTATCCATCTTTATCTTAAATTATATACAATCCGCATACAAACATTTGCACGTCCGATAACGAGCATCGAATTAATGTATTATTATTGAATTTTTATAGCACCGAGTCACCTATATTCCTCGGAAAATCAAAAACGAAAATATCCCTCGATTTGCTATGCAACACCACCCCAAGTAGGTCACAAGTTTAAAAAAAATGCATTTTTATTGCACTAAGTCACCGAGCCGGGTCACTCGCTCGCTGCGCTCGCTCGGACAATTAAAAACAAAAATATCCCTCGATTTGCTATGCAACACCACCCCAAGTAGGTCACAAGTTTAAAAAAAAATGCATTTTTATTGCACGAATTTTAAAAAAAAAAAAAGACAACAATTTAACTCCGTTCGACGGGTCCGAACTCGTAACAGTACACGTTACACTATGTTTTCAGACCACTGCGCCACACGGCGATGATTAGATATGTGTTTAAATAACTTATTTAAGTAAATTGCCAAAAAATTCAAATTTGAAAAAGTTGTAGCTCAAAAACTATTGATTTCCGCCAATTTTTTTTTTGAACCATCGTTTTTAAAACGTTGATTTACCTAGGTTTCAAAAAAAAAAAGGTGAAAATTTCGTGTGGGCGCTAAACTAGATTTATACCGTTTTTTATTTTATCTAGGTATAGGTGTACGGGCCGGGTACGAAACAATAATAGGCCGTGACGCCCGGTCACCAAAATACTTCGCGCTGCACTCACACACCGACCGACCTATGTAAATGTGTATATAGGTATAGCACTCAACAGGAAGTGGACAGGTTCGCCGAGCAAAACCTGAGAGTGCTAGTATGTGGGTGGTGTGTGTATGTGTGTATATGTGTGGGTGTGTGCTTAAAAACTAACGGATAGGTAACTGGTAAAAACGGTAACTCAAATGTAGGTATGGTAAAAATATATAATGTAATAATAAATAATAGATTACGGCCCTTTTGGCCCAACAGGTAAAAAATATATAATAATATAATATAAAATTGCCGGTTCGGCACAACCAAATAACAAATAATAATATTATACAGCTAAATAATGTGTAGTATTGTATAATAAGTTTATGATAAATAATATTTTAAGTAATAATAAAAAACTCACAATTTGTGGAGCACTGCTGGCCAGCCGCTACCTATACAGCTATAATAAAATTGACACATACAACACGGAAAATAATGATATATAAAACAAAAATCAAATAAATAATTGGGACGATTAGCGTCTTAACAAAATACAATTGATACGGCGATTCGCGCGCGTACACAATATAATAATAAAATTAGTGGCGATTTGCGCCCACGACAACAATAATATAAATAAGTGGCGATTCGCGCCCACGACAACAATAAAATAAAAAAGTGGCGATTAGCGCCCACGATGAATAATAAAACAGTGGAGATTAGCGCCCAAGACGACAATATATTTTTTCGCGTTACAAAAACGACCGTACGGTACAAATGTACAATAGAGACTGACGAAGAATCACGGCGGCCGTGTTATACTGCGCGTATCGGCGAACCAGTACGACCGCAGATAACACCCCAAGTAACAAAAAAATATTTTTTTAATGTTCTTAAAAAGATTAAAAATAGGATTTAAATAGCTTTCAAAAATATTTCTAAAATGTTATAATGGCCAACTTTTCATATAAAATACAATGTTAAAAAAACATATTTTAAATATTTTTTTAATATTATTTCTCCAATGTAATTTTGATAATAAAATATTATTAAAACATTTTTATCCAATAAATTAAATATTTTTTTAATACCATTTTAATGTATCTATAATCTTTTTAGTCAGTTAAAAACTCAATTTAAATATATTTTTGATATGAAATTCATAATATCAAAATAATAACTGAATAGTTAGCAAGGTAGTTAGGTAATTAATGATAAATATGTAAAAAAAAAATGATATTTTTAATGAAAACCTTTTAATTGCTCAAGTTGAAATATAATGATATATAAATGTTAAGTAGGTACATTATATGTATAATAACTAAAAAGTATAGTAATACATTAAACAATTTAAACAATATTTTAATAATACATATACAAGAATACAATATAAATGTTTATAAATATATGTATTATAGTAATAATATATAAAAGAAAAATGTTTATGAGACTTTCATTTTCAAAATTTTACAATTTTATAGATATAATATGTATTATGGTAATAATATATATAGAAGAACAATATCTTAAATGACTCATTATTTTAAAAATTAAATTGATAAATACACAATGTACATTTTAAAAATATAATAATACATGTTACTATATATATATATAAAGGTGTGTTTCATAATAGTATAAGACATAATAGTAATAATAATACCTAAATAAATAAAAAAAATTACTTCTGTTCTTTTTTTTTTACTTAAATTAAGTTTTATAAATATAATATAATGTATTATAGAAATAATATATAAAAGAAAAATTTTTTAAATGATTCATTTTTTAAAATATTAAATTTATAATTACATACAATTAAATTTAAAGAAATATAATAATAAGTATTATATAAACGTATATTATATAATAATAGTATAAAAGTTAAAACATATTATTGAAAAAAATACTTGTAGGTATGTATCTTCTTTCTTTTTATTTGAATTGAAATATAAAATAATATTATGTTAAAATGATATTATATTATCATCTGCATTATTATTGTCTTCATCATGATGACTCCTTTTTTTTTGTTTTTCTTTGCTGTAAACATACAGAACAATGAGGACAATTTTAAGGTTTTACTATTTATATTGCTGTATCGGTTATACATTGTATAAGTGAGTGTACTGTGTAGTATAGCGTAAACCGTATGCACTAAATAATTAATAAACATAAAAAGTTGACTAAAAGATTTTTTTTAGCAATTTTGATAATGTTTATTATACCTAATCATTTTTACCAACATAATAAATGCTTCAAAGTTTTAAATACATAAGTAGTTCTAAAAACATCTAATTAATATTTGTATGTACCTACACATACAAACTCAAATAATCAATACTTGTATAGTATCAAAACAATAAAATATGTAATTTAAAATTAATTATTTGCAATTTTTTATTTTTATATTTAAAAAAAAAATAATTAACTAATTATCTTATTATTTAGGAATATAATTAAATCTGTGTAATAATGATTTAGATATTTAGAAAATATTAAATTAAACCAATAATTATAGCAATCTTGTTAGTCAACAACTTTTTAGTGTCAGGAAAAATCATATTAGTTTATCTTATCACATATTACTGTTTCTTCAATATTAATTATATTTTTGATTTTCTAACAATTAAAAACTTGGTTATTACTTTGCAATCCTTGTTGGTGCCTGTGCCAGCCATGACATAATACTATTAATGATGTCATTTCTGCAATCTTTTTGATCGGGAAATTTTTGTCTAACCTTAAAATAATAACAAATAATTTCATAACTATTTCATTACTAGTACCTATATAAAATATCATATTTAAATAATACTCTGTACAATATATTATTGGCGTAATCACAATAATATCATCTAATGAAAAAATAAAAAAAATACCAACCTATAATGACTACAAATTTTAAACTCTGAAAATGGTTTTTTATTTTTTTGACCTTTCCAGCTGTAATACTTGAGGAGCTCATCAGAAAACATTATTTTTAAGATACTATAAGTGACTTTCGAAATATTTTTTCCTTCAGAGGCAAAAACTAGTGTTGATACCTGTGTAAAACAAAATGTATATAATATACATACAATTATGCCATATAATGCCCATAATGATAAAAAAAAGAAATACAACATACCAATTTGTTTGTGTAACTTAAATCTTCATTTTGCAACGTTGATTCTATTGCTAAGAGTTCACTTTCAGATTTTAATGGAAAACATGATAAATAGTGTTCTTCAGAATTTGTATTTGTCTGACGATTAGGCACCGGTTGATCTTCAATAAAGGATGAAACATCTTGTTTAACATACTTTATATTAGACTTTACTCTATTTATATCAGCTATAAAAACATATTATGTATGGATTAAAATATTACTCTTGTAATATATATGTACCTATAAATATAATTTATCAAATAGTATTCAAATTAGTTCTTGGCGCAGTTACCTGATAGCTTACAAAGTTGATGACCAATAGCTTCTAATAAACTTTTATCTTTGAAATCAAAAGTACAAGAATGAACAACTTTTTTGGCTAGTTTACATTTTTGCAAAGTTTTTGATGGTTCATCTGGTATAGGAGTTGAAAAGGGAGTACTGCTGCTAGACTGTACTGATGACTTATTGGTAAGACATAATGTATCAAACTCATTTCTTGGTGGAGAAATATTGTCAAAACAATTGTTGGTCTCATTAAACAATTGTGACTGATCTAGTTTTAAAAATTAATTATTATTAACTGTATTATAAAATAATATGATTGAAACATATTGTACACAGACTAAAATAGCTTAGTAATAATAAAAAAAAAATAATAAAGTTTTTTTTAGAAAATTCAAATTACTTTTTTGTTTCTTAGGGAATGCAGGGTATGGTGTCGGCTTATCTTTGAAAAGAATATCATCCTCATCAGAGTGTGAAGAGTAATATTGTTCTAATGATCTTTTAGCTTTAACTTTTCATCTTTGTCCACGGCCTCTTTCTTCAACTTCTGAATGGAGGTTGGAATTCTTATTTAATTTATACATCAGTTTCAATCCATATTCATAATTGTCTAAATTAATATAAATATTAAATTTATGTACATTGCATAATACATTCATACTATAGATGCATAAATTTATAAATTACCAATATTTTCTTCTACAATGTCAATCCTACATTTTTTCCACTTATTATAATCGGGGATTTCTTTTGATTTTGCATATTTTTTAATTGTAGATATTTTGAAATCCAGTGGATACCAACAATTTAATTTATTAATTATCCAACCATTTGGTATTAAGTCTGGACTTTTTTCATCTACATCATCTTCATTATCATATAATGATATTAAACACCACATTCTGACAACAAATTAGCCATAAACATATATTTCAATAAAATGTTAGTCTAGTAGTGGAATATAAAGAATAATAACTACTATATAGGTAATTAAACTACTAATAATGATTAATCTACTAAACATTCAATTTTTGTATTATAGCAAAAACTAACCTTCAATACATTATTATGTTTAAACATATAAAACGATAAATTTTAATTAATATATAATACTCCTAAACCTATCACAAAAAATTTAAATACCTAATGTAACTTGGCCAGAACAAAAATAATTTATTATATATATATTTATTATTATTAGCTGTAATATAATATTATGAATAGGTTATAAATAAAATTATTAGTAAAAAATAATAATAAACACAAAGTAACTATTTATTAGAGTGTAATAACGGAAATACAATAAATGCATTTTTGTGAGAAAAAAATACATATTTATTAACAATTTTATCAACTGGCCAAATTCGCATTTCTGATAACTTTTCAACTTCATATACTCCAATAGAGGAACTTTCACATGGAATTGAATAAAAATTTTTTTTTCTCAGAAACATTCTACCAATAATTACATAACTGTTCATGACTTGTGAAAAACAAATATTGTCCACCATTATAATATCACCAGAAGCTGAGCCACAACAATTATCAGGAGAACTAATTTTGATTTTAAAATCACTAAACTGTATATTTGAATATTGTGGATTAATACACGAAAGAATCAAAGGACCATTGCAATGCATTTTTGAGCAAATAGGGTATTTTTGAAAAGTCTGAGGATTGAGTGTTGAATTTACTGTTAACAATTCAGCCATTCTATTTCCTATTTGCTCTAATGGTTTATTTTTTCCTCTTGTCATTCTTTTTATTTGTTGAAGATAATTCTCATAGGGAAAAGCTGATATAGTATCCAATTTAAGCATAGGAATTATTGGTGCAAAATAGTCAGCATCATCGACTAGATGAATCAAATTATGAAAATTATGAGTAATGAAGCTTGGGTGATATAAAATCATAAATGACTGCACAAAATGTCTTAATAGTTCTCTTGAATAATCTCTTAATTTATGGTTTTGAATACTGGTTTGATTTAACAAAATAGATATAGCTACATTTAATGTCATAAAATTGTTGTATTTTTCTTGGTCTAAAATGCCTTTTAAAGCAACTGGACCAAGATACAGTAAAAATGACCGATACTCAACAGCTTTACATCTTAAAAGATACTTTAATTCCCTCGGTTTTCTTACAAATTCTACCGGTAACCTTGCACTACACATAAAATCTGAGATCCTCTGAACTAATAGCCGCGATAGCTTAAAAGGTAAATCTCCATCATACCAAGTTAAGAGCATGGTCCGCATCACTCCTAAGTACACCAAATGCATTATGTCAAGAATAATTGAATGTACAAAATCAATTCCAGGTATTTTTACCAAACATGTGTCAACTAATCGATAATTTAGATCAATCCAATTAATAAAGTCATCACTTGTTCTAGTAGGACAATTAATATCAGTAAAAACACGCTTATTATTAAGAGTAGTACCTCGAACGGTACACCTGGTACAGGAATAATACCCGCCATGACCTTTAATGCCCAATATATCTTTTTTAGCAGGTGCATTACAAACAAAACCGAGAATTTTAACTAATATATTAGTGCCATTAGCAGTTAAAATACCTCTTTCTGACAATTCTATGATTTCTAATACAAATGGAGTTAAAAAATTATCCATCTCCTTAGGTTTTTGATAACCATAGTATAGTCCAATAGGAAAAACTATTTTTTGAAGTTCAGGGACATTAACAATTGAAACTAATATAGGAATTGCTTGGCCTGGAGAACTTTTAAACAAAGGAAGTCCATCAATGTTTATTAATAAATATAACTCATGGACATTACAATCATATGATGAGATCAAGCGTTTTAATTGAATTTCCAAACCAAAATGAATATAATGTCCTGGTTCAACTGTTTTTTTTTCAAAAACTATACTTGTTTTTAGCAAAGTTCTTGAATCTGAAGGTAAAATGTCACTTAAATTTCCAATATTTTTTTTTAAGCCAACCAACAATTCTGATAGAGCACTAGCAGTAATATTATGCTTAACAGCCCAAACACGCAAGAAATTTTTAATTGAGTTTTCGTCATTTTTAGAATGGTCAACAAATTGTCTAAGAAATAAATTATTAGAATCAAAGTCCAATAAAACATCTTCATCAATTATATTATGTTCACCAGATGAGGTACTTGATAATATTTTTTCATATTCATCATTGTCAACACTTTGGTCTGTACAATTTGAAAGTATCTGGTTGAGTGAATTTATAGGTGCATTTAAAACATCCTGTTCATTTGAAGTATTTAATTGCTTATTGTTATCATCATTAGAAGAATTATTAGTATCTGAAGAACAACAATGGTCAGACAAACAATCCTTATTTTCGGCCAAACGCCTTCTCTTACTTCTGTTTGACAGTTGATGGAATTTAGAAAAAGGTTTGGGCATCCTAAAAACAAGATAATGACCGACACAATGAAAAAAAATTCACAATCTTATATGTAAAGAAAGGAGCAAATTTAAAATGCATAATATAAGTGGTCAATATTTAAAATTACTTAAAAATGCAAATGTAATTGACTAATCAAACAGAAAGCTTAATTTAATTTTTTAAATATTTAGAAAAACTATAAACACCTAAGATAAAAAATGAACAGATACTAAAAAATTAAATTCTTAACAAATTAGGTAGAATACTACAAATTAAATAATTAAGAGCAGTGGCGTGGCGAACTTAATTAAGTTATGAGGCACAAGTTATATTGTCAAACCCACCACCCACTCAACCCATCACAAAAAGCATTAAAAATTTTTTTAAGAAAATATATATTTATTCATTTAAATAATAATGCGTTTTTTAACACATCAGATGATCTTCCCAAGAGTGTTATTGTCTCTTCATAATCAATTTTGATGTCCCTTTCACAGCTCAAAAACATTAAACTTTCCAAACGTTCCTGGCCCATTGTAGAACGTAGACGTGTCTTAATAAGTTTAACCTGAAAATAATACAATAATTGTAATTAATAATAAGTAAGGAGCAGATGTTAATGCATTTATCACATTTTTTAATAACAGCCAGTACTTGGTTTCTAATATATACCCAAGTATATTATTTTAAGATTAACAAAAAATTCAACATTTAATTTTTAATTTTAATAATAATGAATTTAATTTAATTATTTATTATTTTAAATTATTATTAAATAAAAAATGTTATTGATGCATATTTTTATACTTTAAAGTGCATAATTGCATGCATATTTTAAATGTTTTTAGAGCATAAACATCTGCTCCCTAGTGATAAGTTTAATTTATAAAATACTGTAATTGTATATTTCTGAAAAGGTAAGTTATTATAAATACTATGAGACCTTCACAAAAACTTAAACTCTATTTTTAATTTTAAACTTTCACCCCATAAAAGTTACCAAGATTTAAAATCCAAACCTTTATAATACAAAACAAGACAATTAAATATATAGATATTAATTAAAAGCTTAGAGATTGAGAACATTTATATTTTAGAAGCAGAAGAATATTGATTTTTCAAATCAAACTTACTTTAGAAAATGATCTTTCCGCAGATGCAGATGTAACTGGTATAGTTCCTAAGACTTTGTATGCTATATACAAATTGGGAAACGCTGCTGACAAATCATACTTGGACAATGTATAAAGAATAGTACTAACACCAATTTTTGTCATATTAATTTGTTCATCTTGAGTTATATTTTTTTCTTCTTCTTCACAACTTTCACTCGATGATATAGATTCTGGGCAATGTAATAAAGTAGGTAAATCTATACCTGATGTCAGATCATCAAAACTTTTAGAAAAAATAATGTATTCATTACGTAGTTGATTTATATCAATTTCTGATAACCAAGCCACTAGGTCAGCAAAACTATCTTGTGGAAGCTGTTGATTTTCATTTTTAAATGTCCTTAATCTTTCAGGGGATAAAAGTGTAAAATCTTTTAATATATTGTTAGAGTCATTGAATCGAGATTGAATTGAAGTAATTACTTTATCCAAAATTGCAAAGTATGTATGACATCGATACTTGTCGAATGATGAGCTCTGTATTTCATCTGAAGCTTTTTCTCCAGGTAAAATTTTTTTAGCACGTTTTCTTGATTCTTTAAAGTTGACCTCTATTAGTTTATGATGGTTAGCAAATTGTTTTGCTTCCTCTACCAGTTCCTCATATTTTTTGTCACTTCTCATTTTAGCTAATTGTTCTTTAGAAGTATTGATTAAACGCAGCGCTTCAATAAAGTCTACTGATTTAGATTGTAAGTAATTCGATAGTGGTGTTGTAATTGAAAATATTTTTCTTAATAATATCATTGTTATAACAAAATCAAACGATGATATTATGTTCAAGAAATTGTTTGCACCAGATGATGTTACTCTGTCAGTTGATTTAAGTAAACATTCTAAAGTTGCATATAATGCTTTATATTTTTCAAAGATAACAATGATGACACGGTCATGAGAAGTCCATCTCGTTGTGGAAAATGATTTTATTCTACGTATTCTTTCAGTAGGATAAATTAGTTTTTGGTACTTAACAAACTCCGATGTTCTCTTTCTAGCTCTCATAAATCCAATTAATGCTTGAAGATCACCAAGAAATTGTCTAGTGTGTACACTAGAATCAGCTGTATCTACGATAACTAAATTTAAGCGATGTGCAAAACACCATATGTATTTCGCCCTTGGATTTTCTTGCTGAATCAATGTGCGGAGACCTGAATATTCGCCTTGCATCGATGCTGCTCCGTCATATGACTGAGCATATAATTGTTCTTTCCACTTCAAATCATATTTTTCAGAAATATTACAAAAAACTTCAAATAATCCTCTACCCGTTCCATCTTCAGCTGTTACCAGAGAAATTAGTTTTTCTTGAATAATCCCTTCAAAAACGTATCTAGCAATCAAAGTGAATTGTTCAAGATTGGCAACATCAGTGGTAGTATCAATTATAATAAAAACATTTTTGACATTTTAATTTCATCGATTATAGAAGAACGTATTTGTTCTTTTAAAATGTTTAGTAAGGTATTCTGTGTGACATTTGACATGAATGTAAGACGGTTATGAGATCTAGCATTTATTTTATCTAGATGTATTTGTAATGGTGCATGGTAGTTTGCTAATAAATCAACTAATTCCAAAAAATTTCCTTTATTCAGTGATTTTCTACTTTCATCATGGCCCCTCAAAGCTATGTTTTGCCGTGCGGTATATACAAGCGCATCAATAATGATTTTCACTACTTGCCGATTTTCAGCTATTTGCCGATTTGCAGAAAGCACTAAGGGTAGCTTTAAATCTAATCTAAGGTTTTTTGAGAAGAGGCTCCTACTAATTTCAGAATGCAAATGATCTGGGAGTATTTCATGGTTTTCTATAATTCTACTAATATTTTTCCAATCTCCAGAACCATTTGAAACAATAGTAGTTTTCTTTGCCTTTGGCAACCCAAACAACTTGCATGAAATACAGAAAATTTTATTTATTGAAGGAGAATAAGACAACCACCAGCGTTTACAAGGAGCTTGATTTAGTACTGTTTTGTAATAATAACTTCCATGAAATGAGCGAAATTTACCATTTTTTTCAAAAGATTTTGGAAATGTTTTATTTTTTAATTCTAAAGGATTAGGTTGACATGGTCCTAATTCAACAAAATATGATAATTGATTAGAAGATACATTTTCTGGAATAAGAGCTGGATCATTATTGAATGTCTTTGGCATATATTCTTCAAAGTAAGAGTTGTTGTTGTTATTAGAAGCATCAATAAAAACCTCTCCTATATATTACAAACAATACAAGATTTAGAACATTAAAAGCAAGTTACAAATGCCACAAAAGCTAAAATAATATTAATTTCAACATGATTTTATATTAAATTAATTGGTCTTCTAAATATAAAATAATAAACTAACCAATATAATTATAACATTTTAAATAGATATGACAATCTTCTTAGTAATAAAAAATATTGTTAATCAGTCTTTCATGTACATACAAATAATATAATTTATAAAAAAAAACTTAAAAGCATTATCATAAATCATGTAATAAATTAATAAATGCATTTCTATTTAAAATTAACATTGCATAAATTGAGTATAAGTGCATCTTTGCATAAATTAATTATTAATTGTGTGATAAAAATAGTAAAACCATAAAAAATGAATTCTTTGGTTCTATAGCTAAATAAGCAATGATGACTATCTATTTATAGTGTAAGTACAATGTATTAAAGTTAATATATGGATATTTATAACAATTATAACTACATTTCCATAGAATTTATTTATTAATCCAATATTTGTATCAATATTTATCAATATTTAGTAATCAATAAATTTGAAATTAATACTAACCTGTGGGAATGGTATCTTCAGTAACAATTTTTAAATCAATACCTTCATGTTTATTATATAATGATCCATCAATATTTTCACTGAAATCTTCTATTTGAAATTTCAAAATACACATTTAATATACTATTATATTATATAAAATCAAAACATTTTATTAATAATATATTACCTGTATTGTTACATTCGATTTTGTTTTCTTTACTGATGTTTGTTGTTACAACAGTATTATTAACAGGTATTTCTTTAATAATTTTACTAAAATCTTTGATTCAAAAAATAATTATACGATCAATATTGATTTTTAAATAATTAATACTAACCTGTAGGAATGGTATCTTCCGTAACAATTTTTAAATCAATACCTTCATGTTTATTATATAGTGATCCATCAATATTTTCTCTGAAATCTTCTATTTGAAATTTCAAAATACACATTTAATATACTATTATATTTTATTAATAATATATTACCTGTATTGTTACATTCGATTTTGTTTTCTTTACTGATGTTTGTTGTTACAGCAGTGTTATTAACAGGTATTTCTTTAATAATTTTACTGAAATCTTTGATTCAAAAAATAATTATACGATCAATATTGATTTTTAAATAATTAATACTAACCTGTAGGAATGGTATCTTCCGTAACAATTTTTAAATCAATACCTTCATGTTTATTATATAGTGATCCATCAATATTTTCTCTGAAATCTTCTATTTGAAATTTCAAAATACACATTTAATATACTATTATATTATATAAAATCAAAACATTTTATTAATAATATATTACCTGTATTGTTACATTCGATTTTGTTTTCTTTACTGATGTTTGTTGTTACAGCAGTGTTATTAACAGGTATTTCTTTAATAATTTTACTGAAATCTTTGATTCAAAAAATAATTATACAATCAATATTGATTTTTAAATTAATACATGGATATTATACAACAATATTTAGTACAGTACAGTCTTGACTTTCATGACGGTCTGACGTGCGTTATTAGTCGTGTCTTATCGCTGATTATTGTCCGTGCGTCTCGTTAATCGTCTTTTTTCCGTCTTGAAAAGTATTGTTATCGTCTATCATTATTGCAAAGTGTTTCGGGCATTACCGCTTTTGTCTTATGCTTTAAATTGTTCAAGCTAAATCCGCCGCATATCTTATCTACTTAACTGCCTTATAGCTGAGCAGTGATCATATGTGCGTTTTACCTGATTAATTTGTACGTGGTATAGCTGCCCGTCGTACATCTGCTCCGTCATATCGTGTTGTCTAACTCAAACCTACCGGGCGTCTAGTGTTAAACTGGTTGCCTATTCATCATTATAAGGTACATTATTTTATTTTTTGTCAAATATGCCTACAACGCCTATGACCACTCGTTCAAACAAAGGATCCAACTTGACATCCATTACTAAGAAGGTAGTTACTTTAGATGATATTTGGAAATCCTTGGTTACTATTCAGGAGAGTGTTTCTTCTCATGATATAAAACTTGAAACCATTGTAAAAAATATAGAAGGATTTGAAATTAGTCTTAAATCATTCTCTACTGCTATTGATAATCTTACCACTGAATTAAACCTCGTTAAAGAGGAAAAAGCTTCTTTAGCTATTGAAGTTAAATCACTTCATGAAAAAGTCAGCAAGCTGGAGTCTGAGCACCATTGTGGTCCTACCACACATGAACATAATATTTTTCAAGAGTCTCTTGAAAGGATGTCAAAGGCAAACAACTTTATGATTTTCAACGTTCCCCCTTCGGCTAATGAAAATTCTGAAACTTTAAATGTCATGGTCGATGACCTCTTCCAGGACTTAGCAATCCAATGCCCCTATACCTCAGTTAAACGAATTGGCCCCGTGGGATCCCGTCCTCGTCCTATTGTTGTTCAACTCAACTCCCAAACAAATGTCCATATGGTTCTTAAATCTAAACGGAAACTACGGAATTTTGAGCGTTGGAAAAATGTATGGATTAACGAAGATCTTACTCTCATGCAACGGAAGCAGCTGTCTGGTCTCCGCTCTGAACTCAAGCGTCTTCATGACAGTGGTGACCATGGCTGGGTTATAAGAAACTCATATGGTTCTCCAAAACTGGTTCGTACTAATCCTGGGCAATCAACAACGGAAAATACAAAAAACTAATTGGTGGCCGTGGCGGTAACAAAATCAATATTGTAAATAATACTTGTTTGTGTGTAAATAATTCTCTTGGTTTTTATCAAAACTGTAGAGGACTTAGGACTAAGTTATTTAATTTTAAATGTAATACTTCCTGTTTTAACTATCCGTTCATTACGTTAACTGAAACATGGCTTAATAATGATATAGCTGATGGTGAACTAAATTTGTTTAATTATAATATTTTTAGATGTGACAGAAATAACACCACTAGTGGCTGTTCTAGGGGTGGAGGGGTCCTTGTCGGCATACGTATTGATCTCCCATCATATCTAATACCTGTTACTTGTTTGGATATTGAGGCTTTGTTTGTGAGCTTTACTCTAAGCGGAAAAAAGTATATAATTAGCAGTGCTTACCTACCTCCAAACTCTCCTCCTCAATCCTATGAGACCTTTATGTCTACTGTTGAAAATCTACTTTCAATTTATTCTGACCATTTGTTTATCTTCTGTGGTGATTTTAATCTTCCAAATGTTTCTTGGTCAAATGACAACCATGGTCTGATTTATTCTTCTACCTCTGGCTATCCTATTAATTGTCTTCCAGAGACTTTTGCAGCAAATAACTTCTTTCAGATCAACGACATTTTTAATAAATCTGGGTCGCTATTAGATCTTATTTTTGTAAATCTTAATCAGTATAAGGTTAAAGCTGCATTGGTCCCAGTGGTACCTGAAGACCGCTATCACCCTGCGTTGTCCATAGACTTTATTCCAGTGACCAATATACCACAAATTGATTCTTCTCATTGCTACTTCAATTTCCATAAGGCAAATTATCCTCTTATAAATGCATTTTTATTATCTTTTAATTGGTTAGAAACTTTTTCTAATTTAGATGTTACTTCTGCTGCATATGCACTTTTTGATGCGCTACATTTATCCATTCTGCGACATGTCCCTAACGTAAAATTTTCTCGATCTAATTTTCCTTCGTGGTTTACTAAAGAACTAATCAATCTAGTATTTCAAAAAAGAAAAGCTCACGCAATCTTTAAGAGTACTTGCAAGCCAGATGATTATCAAAATTTCAGTTTTCTTCGGGCTAAATATAAACACTTGAGTAAACAATGCTACAAAAATTTTATCAGCTCTACCGAAGAAACTTTTTGTGCTAATCCATCTAAATTTTGGGATTTTGTTAGAAAGAACAAAACAGGTCAGTCTATTCCCAGGACAGTCACGCTCAATGGTATTATTAGTAAAAATAATAATGAGGCAGTGAACTTCTTCTCTTATCATTTTAATTCTGTATATTCTAGGTCAAACGTCAACTACAAAACTGAGTTATCCCAATCCCTTATTCATGATCTTCCGAGCAACTGTTCTTTTGATATATCAGATGTTGAAAAAGGTTTATCACGCCTGAAGGGAAATAATTCTATTGGCCCGGATGGTATCTCAGGTGATTTCTTATTCTCAATCAGATCGTCTATATGTTTCCCCTTATGGCTTCTATTTCGAAAATCACTTGACTCCGGATCCTACCCTGAAATACTCAAACTTAGTTCCATAACGCCGATATTTAAATCTGGTGATATTTCTAATGTAGCTAACTATAGGCCAATAACTATCATTAGTCACATAGGTAAACTATTTGAATCCTTAGTCTTAAGTTCTATCCAAGCTGCAGTAAATCAAATCATAATAGATGAGCAACATGGGTTTCGCCCTAATCGGTCAGTTAACACATGCAATCTAGTGTTCACTGATTATGTGTTTGATGCCTTTGCAAAAAAGAATCAGGTCGATGTCATTTACACCGACTTCAGTAAAGCTTTTGATAGGGTTAACCATGCTGTTCTTATGAAAGTCCTTGCCAATAGTGGTTTTGGGGAGCCTTTGTTATCATGGTTCAGCTCTTATCTATCCGATCGCAAACAATTCGTAAAAATATTTGGTATCAAATCACAGGTATTAAACACGCCGTCTGGGGTACCTCAGGGTGGCCATCTTTCCCCATTACTTTTTATATTGTTTATAAATGACATAAAGAAAGTTATTCGCCACAGTAAATTCTTACTATTTGCAGATGACTTAAAGCTATTTCTAGAAATTCGCTCAGAACAAGATTGTCAATTACTTCAAAATGACTTGTATGCTCTTGATGCCTGGGCTGTAAATATTGGTTTAAATTTTAATGTCTCCAAATGTTGCTCTAAATCTTTTTATAGAGGTCGGACTCACTTGGAGTTTAAATACTCACTTCGTGGAACCTATCTTGTTATTGAATATAATACTGTGAAAGACCTCGGAGTTTTCTATGACAGTAACTTAAATTTTCATAACCATATAGATGCGACATGCTGTAAAGCCTTAAAAGCTCTTGGATTTCTTAAACGGGTCTGTAACAAATTTAAGTTGATAACTCCACTAAAAGCCTTATATTGTGCGCTCATCAGATCTATTCTTGAATTTTCTGTAATTATATGGAACCCTCACAACGCAAACAATATGAATCAACTTGAAAGAGTCCAACGGAAGTTCTTGAGTTTTTCTGCATACCTATTAAATATTGAACATAGTCCTCATGATTATGATGCAGTAATGGATAGGCTAGGCTTACAGTCTTTGGCCGATAGACGTATCACCATTAACAAGGTCTTCCTAGTCAAACTCATTAATGGGTTGATCGACTGTCCTGAACTTCTATCCAAAGTAAACTTTAAAATTCCCTGTGTCCAGGTCCGTTCTTCCTATCCTTTCAGTATTCCACTGTGTACGACTAATTACTCACGTAACAAACCACTAAATAGGATGATGCGTATTGCTAATGAGGATCCGTCTTTTAGCTTTTAAGTTTTTCAGTTAAGTTTTTGTAATTCTTTTCTTTTGTCTTATTTCTTTCTCTGTTTTATTTGTTATGTCTACTACACATTTCTGTATCCACTTATAATATGTAAATTTGTTTTCTGTACTTTGGGCTGCGGCCCGTATTAAAATAAAATAAAATAAATAAATAAAATATTTCACCTTCATAGTCATCATACTTTATGATCTCAAAAATGGAGGTTATTATTATTCCCAACAGTTATTAAATTTGAAAAACTTACCATTATCCTGATGAGTTTTTTGTTTTTTTGGAATCAAAAATTCTGTCAGTGTTCTGTTGTTAGAACTTTGTGATAATTTTCGCTTTTTGCAAGCATTAACATGTCTTTGCCAATTAGTAGTATTAATACTTACATCACGAATGCGACCACAACTGACACAAGTTGTAAGCATTATAAAATATAAATTGTGATTACTGATTAATGTAACGACTAGCGAAGAATGAAAAAAGTGTAGGGAAATAGTGAATTAGTGAATACTAACCAATAACCGATTTCTATAAATAACTAATAAGAAACTAAGATAATAATATTACAATAATAGTGTTAATGATAATTTTATGTTATCATTAGGTACAAAAATACTGTGTGGACACATTGCTAATCAGTCTTGCCCAAAGACAATAATTAATCATTGACCTGATATACCACAAATCACAATATTATTATACATTAATATTATATTATACAATATTATTATACATTAATATTTAATTGTACAATAATTGTAATTTTAATCTGTACCGTATGCCGTGTGGCGACTGGCGAGTGTTAGTAGGTACTGCACGTCTGCACTACGATCCAATATTATAATTACGAGTATTTAAATAAATGTATGGTAACTTAGCAAATCTTTTCTTAGTGTGAGATAGGACCCAAGTCCCTAGGACACCCACCCCCCCTCAAATTGAGGCACGTGCCTCAGATATAGCCCTTCACCACGCCACTGATTAAGAGGATATTATAGAGTAGTATTTGATATCTCTCTCTCTCTCACTGACCCACGCACGACATAAAAAAAGTTTACATTCACAACAATGATTAGAACCATATTAATTTTTCAAATTAAAGTGAAATGACTTCTTATAAAAATTAAAGGTAACACTATTACATCTAGGCATGTATTAGGCGTTTTATTATATTTTAATTTTAAAGTTAGTCATGAGTTTTTTAAGATGTACAACTACTTACTTTAATTCTCACTTTAATTATTTAACAATTGATACCTAGATAGTATTAAACATAATAATATTGGTTAGAATAAAAAAAAAAATATATTTTTAAATATTATACTAGATTAATAAATAATAAATAGTAATAATAGTTTATTGTTAGATTAGATATGTATAACATTATTACCTGTTTTCGTACTTGGCACTTTGAAAACTTTTCCAAGTTTGATAGCCAATACAGCCGACGATTAGCAGTTTGAACAGACAAAGTAACGAAGAGTATTGCCTCGTTTACATTCAGCCATTTCCGCTGCTCCTCGCGCTGCTGTTATAATTCCCAAAATACTTCTGTGGCAGCGTCGTAGGCAGTAAGTGTTTACATTGCCCTGCTAATAATAGCACCTTAGCCGGCAGCGCGAGCGCGATTGCGTGTTTACATTCAGTTGCCGCCAAACGCGTGTCAAAGAACATACACTTGCGTATTTTTTATATTTTATTATTTAAATTTTGATGCTCAAATAATTTTTTTAAATTGTCAATATGCAAGCTGATTGGAGCAATGAAACAACCATAAAATTTTTAGAATTATATGAGGGTGAACGAGTTATATGGGATACAAAAGATAAATACCATAAATTAAAACATAAGGTGCATGATGCGTGGAAAAGAATTAGTTTTGACACGTCTATTCCGATTGATGAACTTAAAGCCAAAAAAAAGTCACTAATGGCTACATTTAGGCCTCTGCTAAAAAAGAAAAAAGCGTCAATAAGATCTGGAGCGGGCGCTGACGACGTGTTTCAGCCAATATGGTTTGCATATGATGTTATGGAGAGATTTTTGGGAACAAATTATGATGTCGAAGAAACAATAAATACCGAGAAAAATACGGAAGATGAGGTGAGTGAAAATACATTTATTTTAGTAAACATAAGTGATAAAATATTATTATATTATATTATATTATACAGATAAAAAAATATTAATTTTACATCAATAACATATAAGTAAAAATTATGTGAAGTGCATATAAGTGTTATAATTTAAATTTTTAATATATAGTAATACCTACTTAATTTAAATTATGTAAATAATCAGCAAATTCTGATCGAATTTCCATAATATTGCTTGATGTTCGTCTAGCCACATTTGGTATTGGCCTTATACCTGACGATTCGGTGTGGTCTTGTCTCCAAGTGCCATTAACAAGTTGTCCGTCCATTATGTAATCGAAAGTTCCTGGAGGTGTGTAAATGTTCCGAGAGGATTCACTTTTTCTTAAAAAATTATGCAGCAAAATACAAGTCATAGTTACATTTGGTACATTTTTTATATTGATCTCCATCGGTTTCTTAAAAATTCGGTAAACAGATGTCAGCACCCCAAAAACATTTTCTACAATAACGCGAGTACTTGAAAGTTTTTGATTGAAAGTACGTTTAGCCGTGCCTATATCGTGGTTACCAGGAAAAGGTTTCATAATATTTTTATGTAATGCGAAAGCACCATCACTTAGAAATACATAAGGCACGTTCATTTGTCTTCCAGGTAACGGAGTATCTGGTGGTAAATTAATATTATTTGAGTCAATTTTTTGCCAAAGTAAAGAGTTTTTCAAAATTCCACCATCACTAATGCGTCCCTGGCCACCGATATCGGCAAAAATAAAACGATAATCGCTATCAACCAAAGCCATTAGTACGATACTATATGTACCCTTATAGTTATAAAATTCGGAACCACTGTGGGCTGGACATTGCACTACGATGTGCTTTCCATCTATAGCCCCAACACAATGGGGAAACTTTCTTCTAAAACCCTCTTCAATGATTAACCACTCCTCTGGTGTTTGTGGTAACTGAAATAAAAAAATATTGAGTCAGTCTATATCACTATGTATACATAATATAATATATATTAATATTAAAATATTAAAAATATATATTATTAAAATAAATCAAAAATGCTATTGCGTATAATAAAATTCATAGTATAATAAATGATATATATATAGTAATGTAATATACCTACATAAAAGTTTCGAAAATAATCATTGATATTTTTTTGTTAAATATTTTATAATTTTTAATAAATATTTTGGCAAAAATAAGAACATAAATATTTTTATTTTTTTATTTTTTTTATTATACAAAAATCCGTTTACTAATAATATAATAATGTTAAAGATTGTATTAAATTAAAATGTATTATGATTGCTAGAAAAATTATTAATTATTATTTAATAATTATTAATAATAATATATTTAGACTTTACAAAGTGAAACACTGATGCCACCTCCTTCAACATCGTCGAATCAGTCCAGTTTTGAAATGACTGCCCCATCGCCACCACAAGAAAATCCAAAGAAAACTATTACACCAACCAGAACCAATGCTACCAAAAAAAGACCTATTACGGACCACTATTTAGATGAAGCTCAAAAAAAAATTAATGAAAGTTTTGATACTTTGAACCATGTGTTAAAAGTAAAGAAGGTAGATGAAGATGAGTGCGATGTATATGCAAAACTTTTAGCAAAAAAGTTAAGAAAATATCCGGACAGAATGCGAGACCAAATCATGTACAAAATCGACGGCTTTCTTTTGGATAATCCCTACCCTGATGAACGACCATCAAGCGCCTACTCATCATATCATTATTCGTCAACACCATCTCCACACTACCAAAATACTCCATCTCCACACTACCAAAATAATCCATCTCCAGCAGTGATGTGTCACATGTTAACATGCCAGAAGGGAATGAATCACAACCTCAGTCTCTAGTAGACTTCAGTATGCCGCTGCAAAGGAACGTATCGCAAGGAGCCATGCAACCTACCAATTTAATTGAAAATGCATACTTGAACGCTGTTACAAAATATTACTAAATTAATAAAAGTTATGAAAGTTAAAAAGTTTAAAAAAGTTTGTTTTTGGTTTTGTTATTAAAATTATAAATGTTATAATTATACAAGTTAAACATTTTAATAATATTAAGGTCTGTTATTAAATTCATTTTGTAATTTTAAAAGCTTAATGTTTTGTACTTTTATTATTAATAAGTAATTAAATAAAAATTAAATGTATTAATATTTTTTACCTTTATTTGGTCATTGAGAACAACATTAATAGCTTTGCACACTTCAGACACGATTAATGAAATGGCTGGTGTTGAAACCTTGAATAAATAATGAAGACTTCTATAGCTATCCCCTGTTGCTAAATACCGTAAGGTAATTGCCAAACGTATTTTCGGTGGTATAGGTATTCGCAGTCTTGTTTGTTTTTTTATCATTGGTTCAATTTTGGCCAGAAGAAATTTGAAGTCTGCAAGTGACATTCTACAAAAATTGGTAAACTCACCAGATTCCTCACTAGTCATCTCATTGAAAAAACTATCCATACTATTTCTGTAAAATTAAAAATAATTACGATCAACTTTTTTTAAATTCTGAACAAAATTGTTGTGGGTGAGTTGCTTAATTATATTTTTCTTCTCTTCTACATTAATTTTTTCTATTTTAACAGGTTAAAAAATTTACAATATTAAAACAAGTAAGTACTTACAGTGTTCTATTACGATGAATTGATATCATCCACCATCTCCTCTGGCGACGACGGCGTCTATTTTCAATATTTTTCCTTTTTAAAATATTCACATAATTATTTAAACTTAGCAGACAGAGCGCCGAGGCTGTAATTATTTCAGCATCCTCCATCTCTCAATGTCGAGTCAATGTACACGCACGAAAGTAAAAAAGTTTGCAAAAGTCGTTCTTATACGCACGTTTTTAGTTTGTTATTTTTTAGTTATTATACCTTGATAATGCAAGGGCTGAAACCGATCTCAAGCAGAATATAAACTCACAATCGCGCTAGCGCTGTCGGTTAACCTGCTGATTGCACTGCTCAATTTACCGCTCTTGACGGGAGCGACGGGCAGCGTCAATGCGAGGAGCAAGGTTAGCGCGAGTAACGTGCTTACATACTCGTGCTGCCCACTTTCATGCCCACTTCCCTGTTCACTGCCACGAAAATGGGCTGAATGTAAACGAGGTATATGGAATAAATTTTATAAATTCGAGTAGGTACAAAGTAATACGAACGGCATTATAATTTATAAAAACATTATAACTATATTTACACAAAACGTGAAATGCAACTTCGGAAAAGTACAAACCACGATGACGATGTACATTTTGAGTCATTTGACAGAAGACAAGACAATACAGAATAATACTCGGAATAATATTATATTATAATGGCTTCAAGACATTTAGGTTAAATAGACGTATTAAACCACGGTTACGGCGAACACAATTCAATATTATTATTATTATTTTCATTGTCTGTTTTACCCTAGAACAATTGGTTTTACCAAAAATGAAACATCAATAATATTGTAATGTAACGTTCTAAATTTATATTATAACAATATTATGATAACCGTCAACCGTGGTGCGTATAGTGGTAGACACCGTGCAACGTTTCGTAACGGTAGTACCGTTGCAGCAGTATAATTAATTCTATTGCCTTTCATTAGAGCGTCATCCTTATCACTTAAAATCATAACATTCTTATCTACATTTGACTATTGGTCTTTAATAGTTTAATTACTCTTTATCACGGATATAGATACTATGGTTGCACATCGAGCACGGACATCACGGCTCTGAATGTTCTTATCAAAAATGAATAGAATGTCGTGTCATACTAGCGCTCTCTATAGCCACTATTATTGTTATTAGTTATGGTAACCACGAACTACTAGTATTTTTGTAGTGGTAACATCACAGTCTGTGGTAACATGGTACAAGATTTCTATAATAATCACTGTAGAGGGCACTAGTAGTACGCGACTTTTTGTCAGATTTGATAAGAACATTCTGCGCCGCTCAACGCTGTGATCCAATATAGGCCGTCGTGCAACCATAGTATCTATATCCGTGCTCTTTATTAAGAATTTATTAATTAATAATGTAACGTATTTTTATATTAACGTGTTAGACATTGTTCTTGGTTCTAATGTTTTATTATTTTATGTCTTGATGTATTCAGTAGCGTACCCAGGATTAAGTATTGTAGGTCAGCCCTGCTCAAGAAAGGACAACTGTCATAATATGACTGTGTTATCAAAGTCCAAACATTAAATCCAACAGCGCTTCTTTACCAATATTCCTAATATGTCCACACAAACAGAATTTGATTTTATAAAGTTATATAGGTAATATTATGATAGTTACTAATGGAAGTATTTTAAATAAAAATTTTCCAAATGGTTTAATGTAGCTATACAAAAATAGATTGTCATTTTACAGAAATTTCATGCAAATTAAATATCTTTAACATATTGTATTTGTGATTGTTTTCTAATATAATATTTTCTTTCATAAAAGAAACACTACACATCAAGAGGTCAAATAAAAATAAAAATTGTAAAATGATTATTTGTTTAGATAAAATATTATACTTATATGAGAACAATTAATAATATTATAGAGGTCACATAATTATGTGATGAAAACGTTTGTCAGCTGTCTCATTCCCCTGGTCAGCCTCTGGATGTATTACATAAGTATTAATTAGCAACTTATCTACAAGAAAAAAGGAAATATCATGTTAGAGCTGTACTGCAGTATAGCACCGACTTGTACCTATTTCATTTAATTGGGCAAAGTAAACAAATTAGCTATCACCACCACCCAGTCATGTTTATATTGTAAATTCAACTATCCCAAAGTCACCCATTTAAATACATCTTTAATTACTCCTAATGATAAAAATCTATTAAAATAAATATTAAACAAATTGCACAAGTCAAAGGGAATTCACAGGGACTTATGTTCACCGATACATTTATAATAGGATAATATTTTTTCCTATTAATTTTGTTAAATATTATTATGTTAAGGTCAATTTATTAATAATGTTAATATTTATATATAACAGAGAGTACCTATATATTTCATCTACATAATATATTATCTTAGCAATCAACATTGAAATTAAACTCGAGAAGGAGTGTTCGCATATGATTTTTTAAATTATTTTACTGAAAAATTAGACTTTATTAAAACCAAATATTTCAGAAATAGTTCCATCCTAAATTGGAATTCTTGAAGACAATGATCTATAATTTGGTATGCCAGTATGAATTATAGTTTCAAACATGCAATATTTTTTTTTAGATAAAAATTTAATACTTTAGGTACCTTTGGTTTTGCCGCTTATTCTTAAATAACAACTACACAGGTTTTTAAACATATAGACACATAATTGTTGGAAATGTTTTGACCAAGTATAAAATATTGGTCTAATAAATATTATATAAAATTGGATTAATGATGACAATAATATATACTATATAGGTATAATGTACCATATAATATATAATATAAAAATATAAGTATTGGTACAAATGTACAATACAAATTATGATCATCGATCATATCATTGTAATTGTGACATTATTGTGTTCATAAGTATTTGATTTTATATTTATTTTATTTAGATTTGATTATTTTTACAAATAAAATGGTTTGCATGCCATAATCATATGTATTTCTACTCATTTATTATATGCATCAAGAATGATTATAATAGTAAATATAATCTATAATAATCTGCAATTATGGCAAACCATTTGGCATTTTAATAGTTAAAAACTCAATATTTGCGAGAACCAAAACTAAATTAATTGCATGTATGTATGAACTATAATCTACCTATATATATAATATAAATGAGTTGAAAAATAAACTGTATCGCGCGCTTACGCGTACGTATATTATATTATAACAATTATTAATCCAATATTATATTTTTAAAATATTATTAAAACTATAAAAAATAAACATTTTTACTTAATATTATTTTGTTATTTTAAAATATATAGAAAAACATATTAAATAATAAACATTATTTTGATATTTATTTTATCTTTTATTAAAAGTCTTATAAATATAACATTTATTTCATATAAAAAAAATATATTTTTTGAAAACATTATTTTTGAAATGTTGTAATATTTATTAAACGCATAAAAAACATTTCATTGTTACTTGGGACGCCGTCATAATTTACGTAATTGGATTATATAATTCACATGACAATAATATTATAATAAAAACACAAAAATAAATATAAAAATAGTGGATGTTTGTGTGTGTGTGTGTGTGTGTGTGTGTGGTGTGTCGGCCGGTCAGTGTAAAATTTAATCTAGGCGCAAGCAATAGGTATAAGTTCATTATTTTAATAACTATATGGTACAGTAACCTACTTACCAAATAAAAGTTTTTCGGATTACCTATATAGTAGTAGGTACATAATAATTATTACTTGTAACCGCTTGAATATAATAATGTTTTTTATAAGTATAAACCATTTAACCATATTATTATACTATGCCCAATCTAGCCTATAGCCTATAGGTACCTACAATCAATTTTAATCACTCTAAATGAACATAGTAACATTTGAACAAAATCGGTGACGCTAAAGCTTTGACCTACCGTTTTAAGTTAACAATTAAGGTAAAAAATAATAAACAATACAAATATTATATTTATGAAAGGTGAATATGTGAAATGTAGAAATTTACAGTTAAACCTCTAAATAGCAGATTCCAACGGGACTGACTTTCAGAAATAGGTGTAATAAAATGAGAACATATAATTAATATATGGTCGTTCACAAAAAATACTTAGGCAATTAATAGATGCCAGCTATTGTGGTATCGGTTGGAGGAGGTTTCACTGTATTCTGATGCGTTTTTTATAATATACCTACAGTCCATTGGCAGTTTTGATAAAACATCAAGGAAGGGGATATTTTCAATTTTTTGGACCCCCATACCTTCAAAAAAGTTTAAACATCTATAGTGAAAATAAAATAACGTACAGAATATAACAGTAAAAAAAGCCCACGGAAGGGGGGACGATCGCACCCATTACCCCTCTAGAAACCACCACCGAACTACCGAACTCGTGACTGAAGGAGCTGAATACACTATATAATATAACATTAATTATCTGAGTAGGTTGTCCCAGTAGGTTAGGTGTAGGTTCATTTAAGATAGGGGTGACGGGTTCAAATCCGTCACGCTCGACGAATATAGAGGAATTAAAAAATTATTTTGAATTTTTTTCCTGAAAAATTCTCTATGTGAACTCTATATGAAGTCAGTGCGATGAAAATGGGTGATGGCGCATGGAAGTTACAGTGTGACGTAACATACACCACTGTCTTGCGACATGGCATGCACTAACTTCACAATACGGGGCATTAAGCGTCACGGAGATATCTCAGAGAAGTCTCTGAGTCAAAATTATAAACTTCTCATGTCTCAATGTGCCTACTATGTAATATCTATGAGAGCATATTTTGCACACAGGGAGACCGTTTGAAAGAATATTTATGGATATAGTAGGACCTTTAATAACAACTGTCATGGGAAATACATATATATTGACTATGCAGGACGACCTAACAAAATTTTCTTTAGGCGTTCCATTGCCAAATCATACGGCAAATACTATAGCTGAAGCTTTTGTAGTAAATTTCGTATGTGTACACGGTATACCTGAAACTATTTTGACAGATCTAGGTACATATTTTCTTAGCAAATTTATCACAGAAGTATGCAAGTTACTAAAAGTCAATAAAATAAATACAAGTTCTTATCACCCACAAACTAAAGGTAGCTTAGAACGATCACATAGAACATTAGCCGAATATGTAAGACATTATGTAGATAAAGATCTAAATAATTGGGACCAATTATCAACCATATGCATTGTTATATGGGAGAGAGATTGACATACCAGTTAAATTAAAAAGTAATCCAGAACCGAGATATAATTATGATGACTATATATTTGATTTAAAACAAAAAATGCAAGAATCGCACAAAATAGCGAGAGAAAGGTTAATTAAAAAGAAAAGAAAATCTAAAAAACATTATGATAAAAAAGAGCATACTGAAGAGTTAGATGTAGAAGATTTAATATTACTTAAAGATAAAACGCAAAAGAATAAATTAAGTCCTTTATGGAAGGGTCCATATGAAGTTTTGGAAATATTAGATAGTGAAAACGTAATAATAAAAAGAGGTAGAAAACATGTTACTGTACACAAAAATGATGTGAAAAAATATCACGAAAAATCGGAAGAAGATAAAAGTAATTGATTAAATAAAAATAAATATAAATATAAAATATATAAGTAAATTAAGAAATAAATAATCATTATAAATTATAAGAAGTAAATAGAAAATAGTTAAATAAGTAAATTACTATAAAAACTAAATAAATTGCAGACTGGAATATAATTAAATAAAATAAAATATAAAATATAGTTTATAATTAAAATATAGTAAACATAGATATATGATAAGAGGAATAATTTTTATTCGTAGTAGGTAAACAAGAAAGATTTCTGGATCAATTAGGAATATAAATAAAACATAATAAGTTAGATTGATATTTCATATAAATAAGTTATAAGTAATAAGTAAAATATTATAGGTTATTTCTCATAGTGGCAACAAAATGTTTTGATAATGACGAAGATGATGAAACTGGTGATTCCACATATTGGATTGTGTATAATAAACCTCCAACTGTTTTATACAATATATCAAACGACCATATTACCTTTCAAAATGCAAATTGGAATACAGAGGAAATATACAATTTAGAAATTACAAAAGAGTGTAAATATAACTCGTTAATCTTTAACTGTAGTACAACTTTAAAACCTATAAATGAATATACTGGAGAAACAATGGGCTTTGAATTAATAAAATCGTGTGAAGTATACAAGAGACAATTAAAAGAAGGAATCACAAAACAAATCTCTTGTATGAAGCAAGTTGCACAAATATTTATTAAAAATGCAGATACAGAAAAAAACAATACAGACGTTAGAACAATTACAACGCCTATTAAACAAATTAAAGAAATAAGCAATATAACAAATATTCAGGGTCGGACTGGGCCGGCGAGGTACCGAGCAAAACTCGGTGGGCCGTTCATAATAATTGATTTATAGGCTGATTTATTATAATACCATTAATACCTATATTATATATTTTATTTAATCTTCTAGTTTTTAAATTTTAGTTCGCGAATGCGCGATTCATATTGTTCGGGCACGACATGAACCGTTACGCACGTACAGGCACAACAAATCGTCCAAATAAAATAATTTTCATAGGCATACGCAGCTCAAGGTTTATAGATAATCTTACCTATCTTTATCTATACACCTTGTGGCTTGTACGCAGCAGCAGCTGCTGCAGCTATAGTAATTCAGTGCAGTTTAGTGACTGATAAGTGATAACGGTTAGGTAGTAAATGAACTATGGTAGCTGGTTTATTGTTTTGATAACTGGTTATGCTGATAGTGGACATTGTCCCACACATGGCTAAATAAATAAATATATTACTTATTACTTTAATGATTAATCGTGGTTCGGCACATTATTCATTACGGATTATTATTTTGTTCTGTGTTATTATTTATTACATTAAAATATTAAATACATTATGGATGGAAAAAAAATTAAAGGTGGAGCAGAAAAAGTACGCGAAAAGAAAAAGCAAAAACTTCTTTCCGAAGCGAGTACTTGTTATAGTTTGGAAACTTTATTTACAAAAATGACGGTAAGAACATTATTTTTAGTTAATTACATGTATAATATATATTATGTTTAAAAATAATTTAAATGTGTTAGTTCAACTTCATATTTATTTTTTATCAGAAGAAAGAACTTGCATTGCCAATGACTACAACATCAAATTTAAGTGATAGTAGTGAAGAAAATATACCATCAAAGGTATTTTTAGTTAATTTCATGTATAATATATGTGTTTAAAAATAATTTAAATGTGTTAGTTCAACTTCATATTTATTTTTTATCAGAAAAAAGAACTTGCATTGCCAATGACTACAACATCAAAGTTAAGTGATAGTAGTGAAGAAAATATACCATCAAAGGTATTTTTAGTTAATTAAATGTATAATATATGTGTATAAAAATGATTTAAATGTGTTAGTTCAACTTCATATTAATTTTTTATCAGAAAAAAGAACTTGCATTGCCAATGACTACAACATCAAATTTAAGTGATAGTAGTGAAGAAAATATACCATCAAAGGTATTTTTAGTTAATTACATGTATAATATATGTGTTTAAAAATAATTTAAATGTGTTAGTTCAACATCATATTTATTTTTTATCAGAAAAAAAAACTTTAATGAACGTTTTGTATTGAATATAAAATGTTATGTTTCACTTTATCACTTATGTTTATTATGTCAATGTTTCTCAATATTAATGCTTGTATCAAATCAATATTGAATTAGCTGTGTTGTATTTATAGTATCTACTAATCTTATTATTTATTTATAATTATATTATTTATAATATTTTACTAATTTGTATGTGTTTGTTTATGGCAGTATATATAAATATTATTTTGTACTGGTGAGTATAATATACTTATATAAACTTAATCCATAATACTTAATACTCCAGGCTATGTTTTTATTTTATTATATATTTATAAATTTGTTTATATTTTATATAATAGATAGTCCATTAAATTATAGAATACTTAAGTAGGTTATTAATTGTTTCCATTTTAACTTAAATAATAACATTTATCTAAGAATTTTTTGATTTTTTTTCATTATAATGTGTTGCTTTCTTTTTTTTTTTAGATTTTGTGTTGCTGTTTTAATGTTTAGTTAGTTCATTGAATATTGCTTGTTTTTTTAAAACCATTTATTTTTTTACATTTCTGTGATATTTTACCTAAAAATAATAATGTAATCTTACCCAGGTTAAAAATGATATTGGAAAAGTTACTGAATCAACTAAACTTCCTGAATTATTAATGATAAATTTGTTTGAAAAACCAACCTCTCAAAATATTAACCAATATTTTTTGAATCATCCGAAGCAACCATACTCAAATATTTCATTTAATCCTTTAATTGCATACTTTCGCAAGGAACGAAAAGAAAATTTCAAACGAGAATGGCTAAGTTACTCAGAAGACAGACATAAATTTTACTGTACATTTTGCATTGTTTTTGGGAAAGATGAGAATAGATTTACCTTAGGATGCGATTCAAAGATTGAAAATAACCCATATGAGCGAATACGAGAACATGAAAATAGCTTAAACCATTGTCGTGCAACTGAATCATTTATTCTCCACTCTAACTCCAAAGATATATTTAATCATTTTAAAAAAGGAAAACAAATTGAAGTTGAAAAAAATAGATTGATATTACATAGAGTTATTGATGTAATGAAATTAATTGGTAAACGGGGTCTAAGCTACAGAGGTTCTCGCGACGGAGAAGCTGCTTATACATTGAATAATGATAACGTTGATCATGGTAATTTTCTTGAAATGTTATTGTTAATAGCTAAATTTGATCCAATTTTAAAGCGACATATTGATGAAATCGTTATAAAAAGCAATAAACAACGTGGTAGAGGTAATCTTGTGACTTTAGTTTCTAAGAGTACAGCTGATTATATAATTGATTCCATAGGAGATTTAATAAAAAAATCAATTTTAGAAGAAATCGGTAAAGCTGAATTTTTTTCTATTCAAATAGACTCTACTCAAGACATAAATGTTCATGACCAGTTGTGTGTCATAATCAGATTTGCATCTGATTCATCTATAAAAGAACGACTTATAGCAATGGTTAATAGTACAATTGGAACTGGTCAAGGTCTCTGTAATACAGTGTGCAAAGTTATTTCAGATTTCGGCCTAGATATGAACAAGTGTATCGGAAGTTCCACTGATGGAGCATCAAATATGAGGGGTGAGTATAATGGATTTAATGCATGGCTTAGTAAAGAAGCACCACAACAAGTACATGTTTGGTGCTATGCCCATATTTTGAATCTCATTATGACAGATACTACTAAGGTATGTATTGAAAGTATATCTTTGTTTGGACTTCTTAACTCATGCGCAGTATTTGTACGGGAATCATATGTTAGGATGGCAAAATGGGAAGAGAAAAGTAAATATCGATTCATTTCTGTGATTGGAGAGACCAGATGGTGGTCCAAAGATAAGTGTTTAAGTAAAATGTTTGGAATATTTGGTAATCCAGAGAGTTCTCTTTATGTTGACGTAATAGATACTTTTCATGAAATTTATTCATCTGATAAATTTTCTGTTGAAATAAGACATAAGTCAAAATGTTACTTGGATTCTTTGCTACAATATAAAACAATTGCTACTGCACATATTTTTTTGCGTATATTTATTTCTACTACACCACTCTCATTATACCTCCAAACTAAGGGAATGAATTTTATTCAAGCTTTTTCTATGGTCAAACAAACAATTCAAACTTTACAAAGTCAAAGAAGAAATTTAGAACACGTCCTTGAAGCAACTAATAATTTTATTAATTGGGCAAACAATGAATTTCATGAAAGGAAATTTAATTATAAAATCGAAAAATACTCAAAAGTTGGTCGCCAATCAAAGATTAAAAAGAAGAGATTTTTTGATGACATTACCGAAGATGAAGCAATATACAATCAAAACGAGAGATTCAAGATTGATGTATTTTATGTTATTTATGATCAAATTTTAACTAGCCTAATTGATCGATTTGAAAAGCATGAAGATTTATTTAGGGAAATATCTTACTTTGATCCTAATAGTTTTGAGTTAATAAAAAATTTGAAATATCATGATTTGGATTTTCTGGGAAAACGATTACAAAAATATGATCCTCAATTTAATCCTGGTGACTTATTAGCAGAACTGTTGGATTTTTCCAGTAAGTGGGATTCTATTAAAAGATTAGCAGATAATTTACATAATTCAGTATCATATGAAGACAGTTCGGAAATAATGCCCAATCAAATATTGTCCGATCATGATTCTCCGCCTGAGACAGCATGTAAAGATTGCATAATTTGTTGTTTTAAAGTACTTCATCAGTATCAATTACATATGAGTGCATACAAAAATTTATATTTAGCATATAAATATATTTTATCGCTATCTTGCACACAAGTGAGTTGTGAGCGAACATTTTCCAAACTAAAATATATTTTGAACAGGCTCAGATGTATGATGTCTCAAGAAAAACTGGAAAATTTTTTACTTATGTCGGTAGAAAAAGATATTTTGTGTAATATTAAGAACGATGATGTAATTGATTTAATAGCACAAAAAAGTAATTTGTTAAAGCAAATATTGACGGTCCAATAGTTAAGACTTTGAACTAATATATTGAGACAATTTAGGCTAAGATGATTTTATTTTTATGTCATGATAAGAAAATATGTTGTTAAATTAAATTTTAAACTTAAGAATAAACATGTTATTTAATTGAATAGAAATGTTGCTTGTTAAAATAAATACTGTTAATTAGTAAAACATAATTGAAAAAATACCTAATTATACTTCTTTAAAATATTTTAAATTTGTTCTTATTTTAATCTGAAAATGTTTACATAAATACTATTATGTAATATGATAATTCTGTTTAAGAAAAGTTGATTCCCTTAAATTTTATTTTGTTTTGTTTTCATGGAAAATACATACATACTAGATACACGATGAACTGAAAAGAGGGCCGAATTTATTTTATTAGCTCGGGCCGGACCGAATTCCCAGTCCGACCCTGCAAATATTAACATATACATTAATACAACAGAACTTAACATACATACCAATACAACAAAACCTAATACACATACTAATACAACAGTAGAATCAATCATAAACACCACAAATAGCACAATAAAATTGGAAAATACTTTTGCAAAAAGTGAAATAAGCAATAATAACATTACAAATAGAAATAATGTTACAAAATGTATAGACAATTTGGTACAAAAATAAAATAACTTTAAAAACGACCACTTCATTTGTATAACCTTGGGGATATTTTTAATGATCACTATATTATCAATAGTATACGTATTTTGCAAATACAAATTCATAGAACGATATCGATATAAATACGTTATGAACCAAATAGATCTAAGAAGGACTAAATTAAAAGAATTGGAGTTATAAGAACGAATTTAAACTTTCATAGTAATTTAAAGAAGTAAAATATAAATAAAATAAATTGATAAGAAAAAGAATATGAAGACTTTAGATGTAGATGAATTAATAAAAATAAAATTAAAAAATAAAATAAAAAATAAAAAATTTGAAAATTCATAATAATCATCATAGATAGATAATCATTAAGGCCATTTCTGAATAAATTTAGTATAAGTAGTTTATGTATACAGTTATGAAATAATAAATTATAAATATTATAGGAAAGGAAGAAGAGATGTAATCTATGTTACTACGCCAGTAGAACAGAAATTGAAAATGCCACTGGTAATAGGAGTAGATAGTACAACTATTCCAGATTTCGAACTAGAATTAGTTGAACAATTTCAGGGTCGTCATTTGACCCTTAGATTAAATAAAAACGATCAAATGATAGGAGAAATACTTGTGTGGACTATTAGTTACTACGAGTCTTTCCAAAGATTCGCATATAGAAGCACATTAGATTTCGCTGATAGAATTATTTGTGGAGAAAAACATGAGTATTACAGAACCCTACCTGAAGATGCTACGATATGTATGTCTTTTAGAGTCACTGCTATATGGGCATCTACGTGATGTGTCACGTACTCCCATTCCATTTGAATCAGAGGGGGAGTTTCTACTATTGGAAGAACTATGAATTAGAAATTGTACGACCAATGGGCAATGACCATTATATTATGAGAATTATTAACCTTATATTATATAAATTATATTATTGAGCATTGACTAATTATTAAACTCGTGTGTAGCTATTAAAAATACGTAAATAATACGTAATGTCAAATACACGAAATGGATTCATATCATATATTACCTATAATACATTGCATTTGGGTATAATATTTGATTGAATAAAACAAAGAGAAAGACAATATAAAAATAATGTGTACATAATAAATATTACATTAGGAAATAAAATATTAAAAATATAAATATAGACATGTTACTATGCAATATATATATACCCTTATACTTAATGGTTAGATTTACTTAATGTAACTTAACGGATACGAATCAGAAATACTAGAAAAATGAGAAAATTATAAATAAAAACCATACAAATATTACATTACAAATATATTTAATTATTATGTACCTTACTATTTTTTATTCTATGGCAATAAATGCATTATTATCCACTAGACTTTAACTTTCATATTATATAAATTAATTATAAACTATATTATTAACCACTAACAACTTAGTATGTAAGCACTTACCAATTATTGTATATAACCATATTAAAACTATTATTCACTAACCATTTATTTTATTGTATTAAGAAAAAAAAGAGAAAGAAAAGAAAAAATTTTGTAAGCACTAACAATTATATATTAAGCACACTATTGCTATCAATAAATTAGTATTGTATAACTGAAATGTATAATTGAAATATAATGAAAATGTTCAAATAATTGTAATATGATATTGTAAAAACATACAAAAGTAGTATATATGTACCATTCCTGGCGCAGCTCTTATTTTATCAGAATAAGATCATAAAATAATTTAAAACACAAATAAAACACAAAAATGAAATAGAACATAAAAAGATCAAAAAATAAATATTAAAATAATAGAACATAAAAAGATCAAAAAATAAATATTAACATAATAGATTACAAAAAGATCAAAAAAATAAATATTCAAAATATCAAAATAAAATGATCAGAAAAACTATTTCCAATCAATCTATCATAATTGAATACCTTAGTTAAAGGAATTGAAATGTATAATAAACAATGGATACAACTATCAAAGATTTTAATAAATTACAACAAAATGAAATGCAAAACGAAATAAGAAACTCTATATTAAATAATAAATGTTATGTACATTTTTGTAAATATGAATACTATGAAAATAATAATAAAAAAATTAAAATAATGAAATATAATCTAAATGCAATTCCTATTAAAGGAAATATTTTAATTGTCGATCATGGTAACAATATTTCTGGAAATGGAAAACATTTCTACATTACTAGAATCACCAACATGGCTCGAAATTTGTAAGATAGCTAATGATTTAATAATTACAACCGGTACTTTTTATTTCAAATATCTCCATGATATTTGTGTTGTTCAAGATTTAGGAAATATAAAAATATGTAGCCTTGGTATGGGAGGTACAGATTCCGATTCCAAAATGATTAGAATATAATTATATTGAATCATCAGATTTTTAATAGAATTGTTCTATTAAAAAAAAAAAAAATTTAAAAAATTTAAAAATTTTTGAAAATGATTTTACACTATGAGACTATGAGGGGGACTTTTAAAGAATTAAAATCAAAAACGTTTTATGTAAAAATGAACATTCTAACATAAATAGCATCGGATTTATACTTAACTGAAAAATATGAAGTAGGGGGTAAACTTTTAATATGTAGTGCAGATAAGCATATAAATCATATCTGTGCTGTTCCGACTTGAAAATATCAAATATTAAATGAAATACTAGAATTCAAAATAATAATAATAATAATAATAAAAAAAAATGGTAAAAAAATGCAAAAGTAGTCCTGTTGTACAGATATCTGAGAGCTGGCCAGCTTTTTTTTTTTTTTTTCCTCTCACTTTTTTACAGACATCTGTACAACAGAACTACTAAGATATCAAGTCTTCATCGTATCAACACAATGGGGGGCGGTATTTATTTATAGACTCCAGGGACCAGATGGGGGGGAACATTGTAATGACAACATAAGACTGTACCACAGCAGCAGTCCATCGGTAATGCATACTAATGAACAAACTACACATTGTCCACAGTGCTATAATCATCAGGAGAATGCTTCCCATCCGGTTTGGAACCTACTACGATTATGAACATAGTTGAACCAAATCAGTGATGAGAGTTCAGCGCTAAACTCCCACTACATGATTCGATCCAGCTATGTTCACTCTCAAAACACACGCCTTACCCACTGCGCCACAATACTCGGACAAGTTTAATTGTATAACAAACACTATTTAAATAAAAAAATATCAAAGTACTATGATGACACCCTGTAAATGTATACAATAAGTATTATTGTCATCCTATATATTAGATAACGAAAAAAAAAACGAATACAATTTATCGCTATAATGATAATAATATGTTTGCTATACATTATAATATTATTACAAATAAAATAGAACGAAAAAATAATAATATTTAATTGTTTCGTAAAACGTCCAACGTCCAACGTCCAACATAAAAACGTCCAACGTCTTACGTTGAACATCTACGTTGTTACGTTGAACATCTACGTTGTTACGTTGTTACATTGTTTTGAAAAAAAATTTTTTATTAAAAAAAAATATATATTTACTTATATAAATAAGAAATGGAAATGGAAAACTAACTTTAAATAAAATCAACAATGAACATAATTTTATAAAATGTAGTGATTTGGAACAAGGAAAACCGTACGTAGTAAAATGTTTTAAAAAAATTGATACAATGTTTGGTAAAAGATTATCTGTTGTATTAAACGATGATGATTTATTAACTTTACCTGATAGATATACAAACGAATTTACAGAAGAACAAATAACAATGTATAATGACAAAAATTCAAAAATTTAATTTAATCTTATTTATAATGAAAAAAAATTAAAAAATGGTAAAAAAATGCATGTTATTAAATTTGAATAAAATAAAATAAATTTGAATAAAAAATAAATTTACTTTTATAAATGGTATTTATAAAAGTTAAAAACGGCTGTATTAGGTTATCACATCCAAAATTCAATGCTAATAATAATTTTAAAATAGGTCTCGAATCAATGTTTTTAAAAGAGTTAAATTTGATAAATATTGAAACAGACTGTAAAATAAAAATTGATGGTAGAGTAGTACATATAAAAAAAGGTAAATATACTATTTCAAATTTAAATAAACTAATTGAACCGGTATTTTTATCATTTGAAAATAAAAAAATTCAAATTAAATCCCCATGTTATTATAATTTAGATGAAAAATTGAAAGAATATTTAGGTTTTCCAAACACAACATTTGATTTTTCATTAGTTGGTAATAAAACACTGTATATACCTACTCCCGATGAAAAATATATAAATATTGATAAAGAATATACATTTACAGTAGATAAAGATAATTCAATTTATAAAATACCTATTGGTATTTATTCAATAAAAGAATTAGAAACAATATTGAATTGTGATAAAAATTATGATAACACAAAACTTATATTTAAAAAAAATGTATTAAATATTAGTACTAATTATAAATTGTAACGAGAAATAATTACGCGAACTAAAATAATAATACCACTATCGCTACTGGTAGACGACGCTTTAACTAATAGTGCGCTGAACACGTAACACCACCATATTAGCTACGCGATAGATAGCGCTATTGTGCCAGTGCATTTAATCCGCGTGTGTGGCCAGCATCGTTATGCTAATTCAAAGTTTTTTTATCAACATTCGTGTATTATAAACACCAAGAGAACACATACAGAAACAAGTAGCAAATATCAAGATCACAATAATCTAAAAACAAGACATCATAAATTGATGAAATAAGACATCGTCGAAACAAACTACTGCTGAAAAGAATACGACGTTAATACACATAAGTATAGGCCGTCGAGACCTATGGAGACACCTTTTTTCCCCGATCAATATACTGCGTATAGTCGGAGATGGTACAGCGAGTCATAACGACCCTGTATCGTTGTCTCCCACATTAGCACTATATTGTTCATTGTGAAAACGCCGCCGATAGGAGTCAGCCGAAGCCGCGACCCATCCGCCACACCAAGACGCCGCCGATAGGAGTTAGCCGAAGCCGCAGCCCATCAGCCATTCCAAGACGCCACGGACCGACGAAGACGCTGCCAAAAGGACCTGCAAGCCGTCGCCAGCCTACGCTAAGGTACGAATTTAATATTGTTGTATACGGACTACGGCAATCCCGTAGTATACTACCAATACAGCGATATTCTTTCCTTTATATTGTGTACGGACTACGGCAATACCGTAGTAATATACCTACACTATAATCCAATATTGGTTGTATACGGACTACGGCTATCCCGTAGTACATTACCTATACAACGATATTCCTATTTCTTTTACTTTGATATTGTGTATGGACTACGGCAATACCGTAGTAATATACCTACACGATATTTTATAATCCAATATTGTTTGTATACGGACTACGGCAATTCCGTAGTATATTACCTATACAACAATATTTCTATTTCCCTTAATTCATCTATAATATTGCGTACGGACTACGGCAATACCGTAGTAATATACCTACACTATATTATTATTATTCCGTATCACCACTCTACTGTGAACTTTATATAATATGATATTTTATTTGGCTTTATGTGAATTATTATGCTAAATTTTATATATTTTGTCATGTGTTTTTTATATTATTATTTTATTGTATGCTCAAAGAGGCAATAAATATTATACCAAAAGAAAATAATGTAATTTGTGATTTAAATAATAAAGCATATGTATTTGGTAATCAAATAAAAGCAATTTAAGTCATTTCATTACAATTGGCGCCCAACTTCAAGGCTCGATTTGGAAGAAAATTCTACTTCGGTCCCGAGACGAACAGAAACTACATCTTTAAAATGCCACCAAAAAAGCAAACAATTACTGAGGAAGCATTTCAAACATTCAAAAAAGAAATTGAAAAAAATAGTCAATTTCTGGTACAACAACTATTAAAAAAAATAAACGATAATGAAGAAAACTACAACAAAAAGATTGCGGAAATTAAAGAAAATTACGATTTTAAAATCGAAAAACTTGAAGAAGAAATAAGAAAACTTGACAATAAAAATCAAAAAAATAGGGCACAGCTGTTGGAACATAATATACGAAACTCCAATATAGACATATCAAAACCAACATTCTATGGCAATCAAAAGGATCAACATCCAATAGATTTTTTACAAAATTTAGAGGAATATTTCAAAGTCAAACAAATAAGCAGAGAAGAAAGACTAATCGTCATACGAGACTGTCTCAGAAACGCTGCAAATAATTGGTATTCAACAATCAAATTTCAAATCAGAAGCTACTCCGAATTCAGAGATGCTTTTATCGACGAATTTTGGTCGAGAGAAATACAGATCCAAACATGGAGTAACTGTCTCAACACATCGCATATACCAAATAACATAACATACAGGGAACACTTCTCACAATGGGCATCCAGACTACGTCACCTACAAGTCCCACAATTGTCGGAAGAGGAAATAGTCAAAAATATAGCAAATCATTACCCGGGGTATCTCAGAGCTATATTGGTATCTTTACCGGAAAAATCAATTTTCAATGCGATGAAAGTACTTAGCACCGAAGAAAATCGTAAAGAAAAACCCGAGACAGGAAATACAGAAAATAATACTAGCAACCAACCACAAAGGAACAACAGCTGGAGAAACTTTAACGGTGAAAGAAATCCAAGGTACAACCAACCACAGAACAATCGGAATGACCAACCACAACACAACAATAATAGTCACCCACAAAGAAATTGGAATCAGAGGGGACAACAGAGAGAAAACAGCGGGAACCAACCGCAAATCAACCAAGTTAGTGTAAATGCTGTAGAAGAAATAAACGAAGACAGTGACGACCCACCCACGACACATGCTGTCAATAGTATACCTAATAATAACAGAATGATTAGTCCATATATACAATGTGAAATAGAAGGTGAGTCGATGCAACTATTAGTCGACACGGGAGCAACTATTAGTGTCCTGACAAAATAAATTGTGGACCGAATTATTCAAAACAATAACCGCGTACCAGTATTACCAGTCAACGGAGTCCAGATAAGTAACGCTGTCGGGAAAAAGATATGCAAAATATCCAAACAAATATTTTGTGAATGCAAGATAGGACCCGTAACCATTTTCGCGAATTTTGTGCAAGTAGAGAACTTAAACGAAAAGGGAATCATCGGTGCAGACGTCCTACGGCAATACAACACACAAATAAATTTCAAAAATAAAACAGTGACATGGAACATCAATCAAACTATATACCATACACCATTTGCGGACATTAGACCAAAAATCATAACTGAAGATCATCAAATGAACAGGATCCAGATTACCAACAATGATGACGAAAACAATCAACACCTGGAGGACAAACAGCAATTAGAGTTTGCCCAACTTATGAACCAATATCAGCATATATTCTCCGACCGTCCAGGAAGAATCGAACAATATCAATGCCAGATAAAAGTCAAAGAAGGTGAACCAGTTTACCAGAGGCCATACCCTATACCAATGTCTAAGGTCGCAAAAATGGACTTAGAAATACAGCGAATGTTGGAGTGGGGTATAATAGAAAAGTCTACATCCCCGTGGTCTTCACCAATAGTCGGTGTCGAGAAAAAAAATGGCGATATTCGAATCTGTATCGATGCGAGGAAAATTAATCAACGTATAATACCAGACCGAGAATGTCCTAGAAATATAGAAGAAATCTTATTAAAATTTGAAGGAGCACAATACCTAAGTTCTATCGATCTCACGGCTGGGTATTGGCAATGTCCACTACAACAGGAGTGTAGAGAAGTCACGGCATTTTTATACCGTGGAAGGAACTTCCAATACAAAGTACTACCATTTGGATTGGTTATTCGGTAGCGGAATTCCAAAAAATGTTGGACAAAGTTTTGGGACCAGAAATACTAAACTTTATAGCCATATATGTCGACGATATACACATCATGTCGAAAAGTTTCCGAGAACATATTGAGCATCTATCACAAATATTTCAAAAGTTCAGTGAACATAATATAACTATTAACGCATCAAAATCACATTTTTTCCAATCACAAGTATTATTTTTGGGTCACATCATCTCCAAAGACGGCATACAGATGGATCCAAACAAAATCAAAACGGTTCAAAATTTTCAACCACCTCAAAACCGGAAACAAACTCAAGCTTTTTTGGGATTCATAAACTTTTACCGAAAATATATCCGGGACCTTTCCGAGATGACCTCAAAGTTGAGTAATCTACTAAAAAAGGGGACTCCTTGGAAATGGACCGACCAGCATCAAACCGCGTTCATAGAAATAAAAAGGGCATTTTTGGAAGATATAATCATACAATATCCAGACTTCCAGGAATGTTTCTACCTATCCACCGACGCATCACGCACCGCCATCGGTGCAGAACTTTTCCAATTAGATAAAGAAGGCAAACATAGAACTTTAGGGTTCATAAGTCGGACACTAAAGGATGCCGAAAAGAACTACCACACCACAGAACTAGAACTACTAGCAATAGTTTTCGCATGTAAAAAATTCCGGAACCACATTTTAGGATATCCAATAAAAGTGCTAACAGATCATAAAGCACTTACATTCTTACAGCAATGTCAGTTACTGACTGCAAGGCTCACCCGATGGTCTATCTTCCTGCAAGAATTCAACATCGAAGTTATACACGTACCCGGTAAGGAAAATGTTGGTGCAGATACATTGACCCGATATCCACAGGACGAACAGGACTTTGAACAGCAGAACAGTGTCAATATCACCATAAACAAATTAATATTACACAAATACAGCTATGAACTTCAGAATCAACTCAAACACTTGGATGAATTACAGGATCAGGATCCAAGACTACATCGTATTATTAATCGAATACAAAACAAACCAGACAAGTATTTTATTATGCATAAAAACTTACTATTTTCTATTGGACCAAATAATAAATATCGAATTATGATCCCGGATGTAATAAGTGACCAATTAATCAAAGAAACGCACCTACATTTTGGACACATGGGAGCATATAAAACCTATCACCTACTCAAGGACAATTACCAACTTCGTAATATGTACAATAGAATCAAGAAATACACTAAATCATGTGAGTTATGTCAAAAAAGCAAAATCAACAACCAAACGGCAAGAGGACCCACTATATCCACAATACTAGCTGAGCCAAAACACACTATATCACTGGACTTAATGGGGCCATTACCCAGGGGACAGTTGGGTATGAGATACATTCTAGCACTAGTTGACATCTTCTCAAAACATGTTAAATTGTATGCTATCCGTCGAGCCAACACGGACACAATACTTAACAAGGTACTACATGATTATCTACCGAAACACGGACCAATCAAGAAGATATTAACGGACAATGGTACTCAATTCACAAGCAATAAGTGGACAGAACAATTGCAGTCGGTAGGAGTTAGAACAGCATTCACCACAATCTACCACCCAGAGAGTAATCCGGTAGAAAGGGTCAACCGTGAAATAGGGAGAATTCTACGGACTTACTGCTATCACAAACACACCACTTGGGTGAAATGGCTAGACAATATAGAGTATTGGTTGAACAATACTACACACCAATCAACCGGATTCACACCCACACAAATACTAACAGGGAAAAAACTATTATTATGCATCGATAAAATCATACCATTGCCAAAGGATGAACAACCATCAGATGCCAACGTCATAATAGAATTAGCCAAAAGTCGAATACAAAAAAGAGCTGACCAACGTAACCGAATCAAGGACCAAAAGAAGAAATTTCCCAGATACCAAATGGGACAGCAAGTGTTGGTAAAAGAACATAAACTATCCTCAGGCACCGATAAAGAAATACATAAATTCTTCTTACTTTATCGCGGACCATATACGATCAAACAAGTCAACGAAAATAATACCATCATCATTACGGATGATCAAGGAAGACCACAAATACAAAACGTTAAGAATATCAAGCTTTACGTTCCTCCCGACCCAGGGAAAACGGAAGCAGAAGGAAGTCAATAAAATAAAATAAAATCAGTGTTTGTGTGTCTATATGTCTGTGTACAGGTGGTGGGTATATAATTAATGTCATCTATTAATTTGTACATGTTATCATTAGATGTATTCAGAACAGAAGAAAAGTCCATCAAATCAACACCAAGACCGCAAACACCTTCGCACCAAATGGTTGGACCAATTATTAGAATCTAGATATCGAGAACTTTTTGGTGATGACCACCTAATCGAAGATCTACCACTAGTCAACCAGTTAAACGACGAAAACCGCCAACAAATCAATGTATTGCAAACAACCACATTATCTACCGATCGGCAATACGAAAGAGCAATGGCCGAGTACCGGAGAGAAAAGGAAGCCGAGATAACCAAATACAACTTTCAAGTCGTGATGGAAACCCCGCCCACACTGCAATGCCAAGAAAAATCAATGGCGATCAAGATGTCTCCCGAAACTCCAGTCATAATAGACGAGCCTATGGAAATGACTATCAGTCATCAAGAGGAGATGGAGATTATCCGAGAGGTAAATGAAATTAAAATCGATGGCCGAACTGAGAGTAAGCGTCAACTGAAGAAGAAGTGTTGGATAAATCGTAGGAAACTGAAGCATCTGGCGAGAACCAAAAAGGAAAAACAGGATCCATCCACATCTACATCACAGACCCAACCATGATTACAATAACCAACATAGACAAAATCTACATCTAAAATAATTATTCTCTTACAGTTTTAAATCATTTTATTGTTTTTCGTATACCAATCTAAAAAAAAAAAAAAAAAAAAAAAAATGATTTAAAAAGGGGACAATGTAACGAGAAATAATTACGCGAACTAAAATAATAATACCACTATCGCTACTGGTAGACGACGCTTTAACTAATAGTGCGCTGAACACGTAACACCACCATATTAGCTACGCGATAGATAGCGCTATTGTGCCAGTGCATTTAATCCGCGTGTGTGGCCAGCATCGTTATGCTAATTCAAAGTTTTTTTATCAACATTCGTGTATTATAAACACCAAGAGAACACATACAGAAACAAGTAGCAAATATCAAGATCACAATAATCTAAAAACAAGACATCATAAATTGATGAAATAAGACATCGTCGAAACAAACTACTGCTGAAAAGAATACGACGTTAATACACATAAGTATAGGCCGTCGAGACCTATGGAGACACCTTTTTTCCCCGATCAATATACTGCGTATAGTCGGAGATGGTACAGCGAGTCATAACGACCCTGTATCGTTGTCTCCCACATTAGCACTATATTGTTCATTGTGAAAACGCCGCCGATAGGAGTCAGCCGAAGCCGCGACCCATCCGCCACACCAAGACGCCGCCGATAGGAGTTAGCCGAAGCCGCAGCCCATCAGCCATTCCAAGACGCCACGGACCGACGAAGACGCTGCCAAAAGGACCTGCAAGCCGTCGCCAGCCTACGCTAAGGTACGAATTTAATATTGTTGTATACGGACTACGGCAATCCCGTAGTATACTACCAATACAGCGATATTCTTTCCTTTATATTGTGTACGGACTACGGCAATACCGTAGTAATATACCTACACTATAATCCAATATTGGTTGTATACGGACTACGGCTATCCCGTAGTACATTACCTATACAACGATATTCCTATTTCTTTTACTTTGATATTGTGTATGGACTACGGCAATACCGTAGTAATATACCTACACGATATTTTATAATCCAATATTGTTTGTATACGGACTACGGCAATTCCGTAGTATATTACCTACACTATATTATTATTATTCCGTATCACCACTCTACTGTGAACTTTATATAATATGATATTTTATTTGGCTTTATGTGAATTATTATGCTAAATTTTATATATTTTGTCATGTGTTTTTTATATTATTATTTTATTGTATGCTCAAAGAGGCAATAAATATTATACCAAAAGAAAATAATGTAATTTGTGATTTAAATAATAAAGCATATGTATTTGGTAATCAAATAAAAGCAATTTAAGTCATTTCATTACAAAATATAATTTTGATAATGATTTATTAAAATGTTTAGGAATGTTTTATATTGTTTGTGCACCTATATTGTCTTCATATATGTTTAATCATGTAGAACGTACGTATGTAGGTGTTAATAAACCAAAATTGTATACACACTCAAAGTAATGAAATTGGACCTGAAGAAATAATTAATAAAACAGAAATAAATGGAAACTATTCAATTGAACAATTAACAAGTTTATTACCTTCGACTATCAAATTACAAAATGATAATAATTTTATTTCATTAAGTTCAAAAAATTATTTTTTATTAGACAAAAATTTAAAATTAGGTTTAGGGATTGCTAATGATTATTTATATACACATGTAGGAGAAAAAGATATATTAAATAATAATAATAATATAAATAAACAATTATTAGAAGTACATTGCAACATAATTGAAAAATCTGTTTCATCTATTAATGAAAAGATTATCGAAGATGAACTTTTGTTTGGTTTTTTATTATGATTCTAATAATCTTTTTATAAGATCTAATCCAATAATTTACAGACAAGTAAATGTACGCACTATCAAAAGATAGAAATATATATTATTGATCAAAATAATAACGTTGTTAATTTTGATGATTTTATTGTTAATCTTGATGTAATTGAAGAAAAAACAAAATAAATATTTTTTCAATAGAAATATTTCTATTGAAAAAAAAAAACATTATTTAACCATTAAAAGATTCTTCAATTGTACCTTTTTCAATATAAAATAAAAATTCATCTTCTCTGACGAAAAAAACATAACAAATTGTATTTTTAGGTAAATCTTCATTTAAATCAACATGTAAAATAATATTTTTCTTAGTTGCAGAAATATTTGTTGGTTGTCTACTCGTGTTAACAAGATATATTGCTCTAAATTTTTTAAAATCGTTTGAATTATTATACATTAACGGATGTTCTTGATGATTTTTAAGATAATTTCTTTTAATATACTCCATCAAACTCTCATAAGCTACACAAAATTTATCATTCTTAAAATCTAGATCTTGAGTTTCTTCAGGATAACGTTTTCCATTTATTTCAAACCAATAATTTTTTACATTACAATGATCAAATTCACAAGGATCATGTTCTTGTGTATTTAATTTGTTTGTTTGAAATACTACACCTCCAAACGAAGGAGAATTAAGACCTCGATATTGACTTGTTAAATCAAGCTTTATAGTTTTTCCTGATATATTTCTTTCTTCAATATTTTGCCATGACCTAAAATTAAAAGTATATAATTTTTCTTGAGACAATTTTGTTAACTCATTTATCAATAAAACTTTATGAACTCCATATTCAATAATTGGAATTCGAAGTGTAAATTCTTCAATAATAATCTTTCCATCTTCTGTTCCTGGTTTAACTTTTTTTAACAAAGCATCATCATCTGTATTTCTTGTAAAAATTATTTCCATATCACCTTTGAAAACCGGACATTTTACGTCTTTAAAAAATCCTAACCCAAATTGTGATAGTTTACCCATAGCATTAAAATAACCTCCGCCTTCAAATTTGCTTGCAAATCCTGAGTTTATAGTTGGTCCATTTTGATCTACTAAATAACTTACCACACCTTTAATTGTACTAGTTATTCCTACGTATTCGCTTTCATCCACTCTTTTACCATTTTTTTTTACTACAATATTAGAAAATAAATATGCAACAAAATTATCGATTAGTTGTATGTTTGTTCCTTTAGGATAATCTTTTCCATCTTTTTGCAAATATCTACCATAAATAAAAAATGTTGTATTTGCAATATTCAGAAAATCATCCATACTATCTATTCTAAAAGTTGTAGTTTTATTAGGTGTATTAAGTTGTGAATTATTCACAGGTAAAAAAGTTTTATATTGAGCTCTTTCAATATATTGATCATATTTTTTAAAAATATTATACATTATTGTTTATAATAGCAAATATATATTTTTTTTTTAATAAATGAATAAAGTTGTAGTAAAAAAATTTATTGAAGATGAAAATAAAGAACAATCTTTATTTGAAATACCTTCACGTGGTTTATTAGTAGGACCATCGGGTTGTGGTAAAACAACTCTGTTGTATAATCTGATTATAAATTATTGGATACCATATTTAAATCTATATTTGTTTACAAAAAATATTGATCAACCAGTCTATAAAAAATTTAAAAAAATATTTGATGACATACCTTCTATAATCACTCATTTTTCTAATGATGATATAATATCTGTAGATAATTGTGAACCCACTAGTTTAGTGGTTTTTGATGATTTTCTTTTAGAAAATCAAAAGTTGATAAAAGAATATTTTATAAGATCGAGATCAAATAATATTAGTGTTATTTATTTAACACAAAATTATACTTCAGTAGACATAAAAACAATAAGAAATAATTTGAATGTTTTAATTGTTTTTAATCAGTCAAATTATTATATTGAAAAAATATGGTCCGATTTGATTAGCAAAATAATACCAATAGAAAAATTTAAAGAAATTTGTAGAACTTATTGTATAATATATGATAAAAAAAAAAAAATTAAAACATATGGTTTTATAACAATAGACTTAATAAAAAATTTAATCTATGACAATAAAGGTAATGATATTTTAAATATCGATGAACGATGATAATGTTTTTTTTTTTTTGTGTAATAAATGGATATTACACAAATTAAAAAAAAATTAAAAAAAAAAAAAAATTTAAAAGTTACATTTATGAAGGAGCCATCAGAAACACAAAACAATTTTAAGAAAGGAACTAATTTAGAAAACGAAACAGAAATAATGAAAAAAATAATTCATATTAAACAAAATTTACAAAAAACTTATAAAAAATCAGATTTAGAACAAAAAGAAAAAAAATTAAATGTTATAAAAAAAGATGAAGATGAAGGTGAAAATAATATTGAAAAATTAAATATTCACCAATCTTCACCAACAGAGTTAAAAAACATAATTAATATTAAACAACAATTACAAAATAACTATAGAAAATCAACTTTAAACGATAAATATAAAGCAGAAGAAAAAGTAAAACATTATGAACCAATATTAAAAGCATTATCAAATGTTGAATCATCTGTTAATGATGTTAAAGAGGTTGCTATTAAAACTGATAATGATATTCAAAAAATGATAATACCTACTCCTTATAAACCAAGAAATCCAGAATTACAAAGATTAATGAGTACAGAAGAGACTTTTGGAACACCAAAAAGTTCTGGTAAAAAATCAATAACTAATTCTCCAATGCCTGCAAATACTATAAAATTAGGTCCTTATGCTACAAAATATCTACCAACAATAGAACCTAATAACTGTTTTGGAATATATTATGATAAAGATTTTGAAGATCACATGCTTGGGAAATGTATAATAACATTTGAAAATGATGATATAATTTTAAATGGAAAAAAATATGAAGGAACGATAGGTTTGTGGAGATTATTGACACATTCAGATGCTACCAGACCTGAATGTTATACAGATGATGATTTTAAAATATATAAACAAATGTTAATTGAAACTGATTCTATATACCAAAACAATAATAAATCGACAGGAAGAGCTAAATCAAGTAGTGGAGCAAAATATACAACAATGATTAGCAAGATTTGGAAAGAAATTAGTGAAAAGAAAAGGCCAATAACAAAACCAATAGGAGATGGCTTAGTAAAATACACAGATGATCATATTGAATATCATTATATTAATAATATGAAACAGTTAACAGATAGATTACAACTTATGTCTGCAGAAGAAAGAGCAATAGTTGCATTGTATGATAGTTATAAAGATAGTAAATATAAGGAAAAAATGGAAAAAAAAACAATTCGACACAATAAAGAAATGGAAAAAATAAAGGTTCTGGATTGAAGAAAAATCAAAAAAAAAAAATCGAAAAAATGAATAATTTTAATATAACAAAGTTTAGAAAAAATATTAAAAAATTTAAAGGAGTTTATTCAGTTTTTTGGAGCAAAGAAAAAAATATAAATATTGAACCGCTAAGTAATTTTGATATAAATCAATTTGGAAATAAAATAAAAAACTATAGAGGGTATTTCATGAGGGATGAATTACCTATGAAATCATGGGTAAATGAATGTGGAGTTCTTAATTTAAATAATTCTACTCAAAACGGTTCTCATTGGGTTGCATGGAAAAAAATAAAAAATAAAAACATATATTTTGATTCTTTTGGAATTCAACCTCCAAAAGAAGTTGTAAAATATTTGGGTAAAGATAATCTATGGTATACCGATAGAAAATTTCAAGATTATAATGATCCTCCTATATGTGGACATTTGTGTTTAGAATTTATTGACAATTATAAAAAATTTATTTAAAAAAATAATTTACCACGATTTTTTTTTAATATAAAATGGAAGATGATCTAATACATTGTCATAAATGTAAAAAAAGAACAAAAAATATTAATGCAACTAAAATTCAAACAGTTAACGGTCGATGGAGAATTTCATCAAAATGTTTCATTTGTAACACAAATAAAAGTAAATTTATAAAAACTCCTGAGATTAAACACTCTAATAACTCAATAATTTCTAATAAAAAATTAAATGATACAGATAAATTGTTATTAGCTAAAGAACTTCATAAACCAGTTAGAATACGATTTCCTAAAAGGAGAATTTTTACTAAAGGTATTGATGATTTATGGGGTGTTGATTTAGTTATAATGAGAAATTATTCAGATCAAAATGAGGGTTATTGTAATATAATAACTGTTATAGATACTTTTTCAAAATTTGCATGGGCTTTTCCACTAAAAAAGAAAGATGGAATTAGTGTTTCAAAAGCTTTTGAAAAAATAATAGAACAAGCCAAAACACAAAATCATCAAACACCAAAAAAACTTCACGCAGATAAAGGTTTAGAGTTTGTAAATAAACATTTTAAAAATGTTTTGAAAAAATATGGTATTCATATGTATCATGCACAAAACGAAGAAAAATCTGCAATTATTGAAAGGTTTAATAGAACATTAAACAAGAAAATGAGATTATCTTTTGAAGTTCAAAAATCTAAAAAATGGATAAATATTTTACAAAATTTATTAGATGAATATAATTTCAAAGTCATACATCGATCCATTGGTATGAAACCTTGTGAAGTAAATAAATCTAATGAAAACGATGTTCTACACAAATTATTTTTTATAAAAAATAAATCTAAACCAAAAATTAAATTTAATGTGGGTGATAGAGTAAGAATAAAAGCTTATAAAAAAACATTTGGTAATAAATATAGTAATAATTGGACAATAGAAATATTTATAATCAAAGAAATTTTAAACACAAATCCTATAACATATAAAATTATAGATTTAAACAATAAAAAGATTGAAGGTAGTTTTTATAACGAAGAGTTGCAAAATACTATATTTTAAATACTATTTTTTAATAGAAATTATTCTATTAAAAATAACGAATGTAAAAAAATAATATGGAATATAATAAATGGATGATTTAAATGAAATTGAAACTTTAGTGAAAGAGAATGATGATATTAATAAAATAGATAACAAAAAAACATATCCTACCAAAAATTGTGATAAATGTAATTTAACAATTGGTTGCAAAAGTTGGGCTTCTCATTTGAAATCATATCGACATCAAAAAAATGATAAAGATCAATCAATTGTACCTTTTAGATTTAATAAAACATACGATGGTATACCAATTAATCATGAAAAACAAAAAAATTATAATTATTTGAAATTAATGAAAAATGATATAAAAAAATATGTGAAAAAAAATTCAAAAAAAGATAATTTATATGTTAATTTTTGTGCTTTTGAATACTATGAAAATACTGAAAAAGTTAAATATAATCTACATAAAATTCCAATTGATGGAAATATATTCATTATTGATCAAGGGAACGATCAATTTGGAAATGGAAATCCTTATATTTCGAAATTATTAAATTCACCAACTTGGTTAGAACTTTGTAAAATAGCTAATGATTTAATAATTACAACAGGTGATTATACTCATCATTATCTAGATAATATTAAGATTGTTGAAGATTTAGGAAATATTAAAATATGTAAGTTTTTTATGGGATCTTAATATTAAAGGTGGACACTTCTTTCTTTTTTTAAAAAAGGACCTTAGTTAAAGGAAGTGATATACATAATAAATATCATGCTCGGATTGCTCAGTTGGTAGAGCATTAGACCTTTAACCTAAGGGTCCAGGGTTCGAGTCCCTATTTACTATATTTAAATACTATTTTTTAATAGAAATTATTCTATTAAAATAATGAATGTAAAAAAATAATAATATTCCATATAATAAATGAATGGTTTAAATAAAATTGAAACATTAGTTAAAGGAAATAATAATATTAATAAAATGGATAACAAAAAAACATATCCTAACAAAACTTGTGATAAATGTAACTTAACAGTTAGTTACAAAAATTGGTCTAGACATTTGAAATCTATTCGTCATCAAACAAATGATGTAGATCAAACAATTAAAACAAAATTTAATAAAACATACAAAGGTATAGCAACAAAACAAATAAAAACAAAAAAAGAGAGAATACCAAAAACAAACAACAAACTGTTGAATGTAAACAACACACCCTATAGTATGTAGATTATAAGTAAAAATATTCACACTGTAGTTCAGCAGACGCTGAATAGGCATTTTGTATAACTAGCATATTCTCTCTATGTAGTAGTCTGTAGGACGATTAGTCGTTGTTTTATATTACGCCTTGGAGCACTATAGTTATTCGTTTCAATTATACATATTATTATATTATTACATATATCCGATCTTATTATTATTTACCTTTAGCTTCTGTATATCTGGTGTACTTCAACAGGTTATGGGCCCAGTAGTACGGTAATTATAATAGAGTCGTGTATGTTTGATAATATAATTATTGATTTACGAATCGCGTGTTTGTGTACAGACAGTGTACAGCAATAATAATTCGTGAAGTATAGTGCAGTGCAGTGTTAGTGCATCGATCGTGTGAAGCGCAGAAACTGTGTTTGTTATTATTACATTTATAGTGTACAGACAGTGTACAGATAATTCGTAATTATGGAAAACGAATCTATAAAAATAAATAAACTAACAGGTAATGAAAATTGGGAAACATGGAAATTCCAAATAAAAGTCATAATGACTGCAGCCGATATATTTGATGTTGTGACCGGAAATTCGAAAAAACCTGTTCTTAACAAATCAAGTTCAGAAACTGAAGAAGATGCAAGAAAAAGGTATGGTGTAGATTATTCAATATATAAAAAAGCGGACAACAAGGCTCAAAAGTATATAGTCACGTCAGTGGATGAACAACCACTGCAGTACATAATGAATTGTGACACGGCTAAGGAAATGTGGGACAAGTTGCTTAGTGTATATGAACAAAAGTCGGACTCGAGTGTAACATTGATTCAACAAAAGTTCTACAGCTATGTTAAAGACCCAGTTGACAAAATGGCGATTCATATTTCGAAATTGGAGAGTCTTAGTAGAAAATTAAAGCAGTTAGGTGAACCAATATCCGACTCAATGCTTATAACTAAGATACTAATGACTTTGCCAGAAAATTACAAACATTTCTACAGTGCATGGGATTCGATACCAAATGTGGACAAAACATTGTCAAATTTGTCATCTAGACTCATGGTAGAGGAAACAAGGCAAACTCAAGGTTATGATACTCAGAGAGATACTGCAAGTAGTAGTGCATTTTCGGCAAAGAAATCCTATGGAACAAATAAAGAAAAACATACGAAAATTGGCAATTGTGAAAGTCAATGGAACAATGATAAAAAACCAGGCAAGTGTAATCATTGTAAAAAACCAGGGCATTGGAAACGTGAATGCCGGATTTTCTTAAAAGAACAAAAAGAAAAAAATAAGAGCAACTCAGGAAATGCGTTGGTTGGTGTACAATCAAAGGACATCGAAATCAACGAGTCGGAAAAATGGTATGTGGATTCAGGCGCTAGCGATCATATGACCAGCAGAAGAGAATGGTTCAGTAACTATGAGTCATTTGAAGTGCAGTTACCAGTACGTATCGGTGATGGTAAATATATTATGGCTATTGGTAAAGGTAATATAAATGTACAAGCGAGAATCGGCGATAAATGGGTTGACAGTCATTTGTCAAACGTTTTACATGTACCTGATCTGAAGGTAAATTTGTTTTCGTGTGGAGCATGCCTTGATAAAGGCATAAAAATGATGACAGACAGTGACGGATGTATATTTAAAAAAAACAATCGTATAGTTGCTATTGGAGTTCGTGAGAATAAAATGTTTTCAATGGTTCTGAGAACAAGACCATTACAACCGGCTGATCAAGCAAATGTTGCAGTTAAAAATCTCACGTTACTACAGTGGCATAAAATATTAAGTCATCAGAATGTTCAATATGTTCGGAACTACTTGAAATATAAGCGGATTCCATTCATAGAAACGAAAAACAAATTTTTCTGTGAAGCTTGCATTTATGGTAAACAACACAGAGAGCCATTCACGTTAAGTAAAACTAAAACTACAAAGCCAGGTCAGTTAATTCACAGTGATGTATGTGGCCCCATGGAGGAAAACTCACTTGGAGGTAAACGGTATTTTGTTATATTCAAGGATGATTTTTCTAACTATACGTATGTGTATTTTATGAGCCAAAAATCAGAAGTTAAAAATAAATTTGAATTATTTTTAAATACAGTCAAAAATCAGTTAAATATTTCAGTAATTACTTTAAGAAGTGATTGTGGTCTGGAATATAAAAATACTGAAGTAAAAACCTTATTGGATAAATTAGGAATAAAACATGAGACGAGTGTACCATACACACCCCAGCAAAATGGCAAAGCGGAAAGATCAATGCGAACAATTGTAGAAGCGGCCAGAACTATGTTATATAGCAAAAATTTATCTAAGACACTTTGGGCAGAAGCAGTGAATACAGTCGTGTATACAATAAATCGTACAGGTAACACAGGTCAAGAAGAAAAAACACCTTATGAATTATGGTTCAATAAAACACCCGATATAAATCATCTGAAAATTTTTGGTACCGAAGTATATGCACATATACCAAAAGAAAAACGAAGAAAATGGGATCAAAAGGGTAGAAAAGGTATATTCGTTGGATACTCAGAAGAAACCAAAGGATATCGTATATGCTTTAATGGAAGAGAAATTTCAATAAGCAGAGATGTAATATTCAAAGAGTCAACAAATCCATTTACAGCTACACAAGTAAAAATCATAAATAAAGAAGAAGAGGAAGAAATAAATTTGGAAGGAGAAGCTGAAGATGAGGAAGACAACAACGACGACGAAGAAAAGTTGGATGATGATGAACAGATAACAATAGGAGTTGAAGAGCAAACAAGAATGACACTCAGAGACAGAGGAAAACTCAATAAACCTGTCAGGTATAGAGATGCGTTATTTTCAGCATGTAATGATCCAGTTACATTCGAAGACGCTATGACAGGTGACAATTCAGATAATTGGAAGGCAGCAATGAACGATGAAATATTGTCATTGAATAAGAATGAAACATGGACACTTGTGGACTTGCCTAAAAATAAAAAACCTATCAATAATGGTTGGATATACAAGACTAAATACAAAGCGAACGGAGATGTCGATCGGTACAAAGCAAGGTTAGTGATAAAGGGATGTGCGCAAGTTCATGGAATAGATTTTCAAGAAACATTCTGCCCAGTAGTGAAATATGATTCTATTCGAGTAATACTTGCGATAGCAGCAGCCAGAAAATTAGTACTCAGACAATTTGACATTAAAACAGCATTCTTATATGGAGATCTTGAAGAAGACATTTATATGAAACAACCAAAAGGTTACGAAGATGGAACACATTTAGTATGCAAACTTCAACGGAGCCTATATGGGTTGAAACAGGTGCCCAGGTGCTGGAACAAAAAGTTCAAAAATATGCTGATGAACTTTGACCTAAAAGAAACAAAAGCAGATCCTTGTGTATTCGTAAGTAATAAAAACAATCAATTATTAATTGTCGCTATTTTTGTAGACGATGGGCTAATCGCAGCAACAAATAACCAGCTGGTGGACATAATGGTGAAGTATCTAAAGGACAACTTCGAGACGAAGGAAGGTGAACTTGATCATTTCTTGGGTATTGAAATTGATCAGAGACCTGATGGTTCAATTTTCATACACCAATCTTCATATTGCAAGCGCATTTTAGAGAGGTTCAATATGGAAGAAACCAAAGTCTTGCATATTCCCAATATTCCCACAGATCCAAAACACTCATTAGATCCAAATTTGTCAGGATCATTGGAAGCAGGGGAAGTGTTGAATGTAAACAACACACCCTATAGTATGTAGATTATAAGTAAAAATATTCACACTGTAGTTCAGCAGACGCTGAATAGGCATTTTGTATAACTAGCATATTCTCTCTATGTAGTAGTCTGTAGGACGATTAGTCGTTGTTTTATATTACGCCTCGGAGCACTATAGTTATTCGTTTCAATTATACATATTATTATATTATTACATATATCCGATCTTATTATTATTTACCTTTAGCTTCTGTATATCTGGTGTACTTCAACACAAACAAATAAGAACAAAAAAAGAGAGAATACCTAAACCACATAAGGTTTTCAATTTTAGTGCAAAAATGTTTGAAAAGAAAGATAATCAACCTATTCGACCTATTATAAAAATTGAAGAAACTGCATTTCAAAGTAGATTAATAACTTATATTATTAAAAATGATATGGGTATTAAAGATGTACAACTATTTTTAAATCGTTTAGATAACCCAGTAATAGGACGTATTAAACAGGCGTTAACAAAACTAAATTTAAAAGTAAATATTATGTTTCTTGCTATATATAAGAGAGGTAGTGAAGAAAATATGGAATATAAAGAATATAATTTTAAAACACAAAATGAAATTTTAACACAAAATTCTAACTTAAATGATTTTTATACAAATGCAAAAATTAAAATTGTAAATGAAATAGAAGATTTTGTGATGAAAAATTCTCAATGGAGACTTGATCAAATTTTGAGTTTGGGAATAAATAAAAATGTTCCTTTTAAAGGGTCTTCATATATTCCATTACCTGAAGATATTAAAAATAAACATGATATTATAAATGTCTAAAATGAAGATGATAAATGTTTTCTTTGGTCAATACTCTCTGCTTTACATCTTTGTAAAAAAGATCCACAAAGAGTTACGAAATATAAAAAATGGGAAAATGAATTTGATGAAGAATTAAAAGATATACATTTTCCATTAAAAACCACAGACGTTCCAAAATTTGTTAAAAGAACAAAATATATTTCTATTAATATTTACCATCTAGAAAAAAAATCAAAAAATAAACATATAATTGTACCATTAGAAATAACTAAAAATGAAAAAACTAATCATATAGATTTGATGTATTTAAGAGAGGGTATTGAAAATAAAGGTCATTATTGTTGGATTAAGGATTTATGGAAACTTTGTGGAAGTCAAATGACAAAAGATGGTCATAAAAGATTATTATGTAAAATGTGTTTAAATAGTTTTGATACAGAAAATAAGTTAAATGACCATAAACATTATTGTGCTAATAATAAAGCTGCTAAAATAGTTCTACCAGAACCTTATAAAAAAACTTTAGAATTTGAGAATTATAATAATTCTTTAAGAATCCCTTTTGAAGTTATAGCTGACTTTGAAGCTACACTCCAACCAATATACACATGTCAACCAAATGATACAGAAGCTTTTACAAAATGTTATCAAAAACATATACCTAATAATTTTTGTTATTATATTAAATATAGTAATGGTGATTATAAACCCCCTGTGGTATATTCTGGTCCAAACGTAGCTCAAGAATTTATGAATTGTATAAAAAATGAAGAAAAAGCTATTTCAAAAATATATGATAAAATAGTTCCTATGGAAACATTGAATGTATAACAATTAAACAATTATTATAATAAATCTGATAAATGTCATATCTGTGAAAGATATTTATTAGAATTACCTCCAAGGTTAGAGAAAAAATTTAAAATATTTAACAAGGCTATTGAACACTATACAAATAATAAAGATATTGAAAATATTAAAAAATATAAAGATAAACTTGAAGATGAAACAAAAAATATAAATATAAATATGAGAAAAGTTCGCGATCATGACCACTTAACTGGAAAATATAGAGGAGCGGCTCATTCTATATGTAATCTTAATTACCAAAATCCACGTTTTATTCCAATTGTTTTTCATAATCTTTCAGGTTATGATGCCCATCTATTTATAAAAGAATTTGGGAACGATAATAATTCAACAAAATTAATTCCAAATAATGAAGAAAAATATATTTATTTTTCAAAAATGATATCACGTGTAATAACTAAGAAAGGTAAAGGTAAAGACAAAGAAGACAAAGACAAAGTAATATTTACAGAATTAAGATTTATTGATTCATTTAAATTTTTACCTAGTTCTTTAGACAAATTAACAAATAATTTAAGAAATGATTCGAAATTAAATTTAAGAAATAAATTTAAAGAACTTAGTAAATATGTTCCTAAAGAACATTTAGATTTAGTTACAAGAAAGTTAACTTATCCCTATGAATATATGAATTGTGAAGAAAAATTTAATGATACATGTTTACCTCCTATAGAAAAATTTTATAGTTCTCTCACTGATAAAAATATAACGATAGAGGAATATAAAAATTCACAAAAAATTTGGGAAGTGTTTAATATAAAAAATCTTCGTGAATTCACTAGATTATATAATATGATTGATGTTTTATTGTTAACAGATATAATAGAAAATTTTAGAGATATTTCTTTAGCAACTTATAAATTAGATCCTCTGTGGTACTACACTACACCAGGATTTGCGTGGGATTGCATGTTAAGAATGACAAAAGTAAAATTAGATTTATTAACAGATATAGATCAAATATTGATGTTCGAATCTGGAATTAGAGGCGGTTTATCTCAATGTAGTCAAAGATATTCAAAAGCAAATAATAAATATATGGGAGATAAATTTAAGAAAAAAGAGGAATCAATATTTTTACAATATTTGGATGCAAATAATCTTTATGGGTGGGCAATGAGTAAATATTTACCTACTGGAGATTTCAAATGGGTTGATAATCTGAATAATTTTGATGTAATAAATATTTCTGATGAATCGTCTAATGGTTATATTTTAGAAGTAGATTTCGAATATCCTAAAGAACTTCATGATCTACATTCAGATTTCCCTTTAGCACCAGAAAGATATTTTGATAACAAACAACTCCCAAAATTATTAACAACTTTGTATGATAAGAAAAAATATATAATCCATTATGAAACTCTAAAATTATATATTAAACTAGGTTTAAAATTAGAGAAAATTCATAGAGTGTTAGAATTTAGTCAATCTCCTTGGTTAAAAGTTTATATTGATTTTAATACTAATCTTAGATCAGAAGCTAAAAATGAATTTGAAAAGGAATATTTCAAATTAATGAACAGCAGTGTTTATGGACGTACAATGATGAATGTTAGAAATCATGTTGATATAAGATTATGTACTGATCCACTCTGCCTAGAAGGATTAATTGCAAAACCAAATTTTGATAAGAGAACAATTTTTACAGAAAATTTAGCTGCAGTCCATATGAAAAGAACACAAATATTTTTCAAACAACCAATATATATAGGAATGTGTGTTTTAGATTTATCTAAATTATTAATGTACGATTTTTATTATAATTTCATAAAGAAAAAATATGGAAATAGAGTTAGATTATTGTATACTGATACAGACTCATTAATATTAGAAATAAAAACTGATGATTTCTACCAGGATATAAAAATTAATTTAGATAAATTTGATACATCTGATTATCCAAAAGATAATATTTATGGTTTACCTTTAGTTAACAAAAAAGTCTTACGTAAGTTTAAAGATGAGTTGAATGGAAAAATTATGACAGAATTTATAGGTTTAAGATCTAAATTATATTCACATCGAGTCTTAGATACTGAAAAAGAAATTAAAAAAGCTAAAGGTGTTAAAAAAAATGTTGTAGAAAATAAAATATGTTTTAATGATTTTCAAAATTGTTTACTAACAAAAGAACCAAAATATGTTAAACAAAATTTATTTAGAACTAAGAAACATGATATTTTTACTGTAGAACAAAACAAAAAAGCTTTAAGTGTTTATGATGATAAAAGGTTTATTTTGGACAATGGTATTGATACATTAGCTTGGGGACATTATAAAACAAATATAGATAGAAATAATTTTGTAAACCATCTCAATACATTAATAAAAAATCAAAATAAAAAAGATTGAATGTTAATATTTTTATATAATATGTTTATGTCTAGTATAAATAATATTAATAATTATAACATTTCTATAATCAATTATAGAAATATCGTTTTTCAATTTTCAATTATTAATATCATGAAAAATATTTTTGGGGAATATAACATTTAAATTTAAATTATTAATATTATTAGTATTATGAAAAAATATTTTAATTATTATTGCATTTCAATTTTTCTGATCTTTTTGAACATTGTTTTGTTTGTGATCTTATTCTGATAAAATAAGAGCTGCGCCAGGAATGGTACATATATACTACTTTTATGTATAACAAAAAAATCATAAAAACTTTTATACAAAATCAGTCATATAAATTTAACATAATAATATCTTAAGAACAAATCAAAATCTTATGTTTGTAAAAAGTAATAATAATAGTATCACAGGATTCCTTTTCCTATTTATTTTTTTTTTGCTTGAGTTACATAAAAATATTAATAAAAAATAATGTCATCATTCATCAATATTTATGATCAGATAGATCAGGATTATTATTTGTATTGTCTTCAAATTGTCTGTAGAACCACATATTATGTTCAGCTGGTACATATTTCACAGCTAGTTCCTGAACGTCTTTTAACTTCGCTGCTTTAATTTCTAGTGCTCTATGATACAGTGTTAGAATATTTTCAAATGAGCTTTTATTGTCAATTTTATGAAGTACCTACCTATGTAATGGTCTTTACCAGTAGAATTTGCAGTAATACTGCAAAATAATCCGTCAATTGAATAATCTATCTGGCGATAAGACATAATAGAAAATTTATCTTTTTTTGAGTTTGTAATGTACTTTTTAAAAAATGGTTTAAAATACTCGGAGAAATTTAAAATCATATTTTTAGTCACGTTAATGACGTAAAATTTGTTTGGTTTGGTTTCTTTTACTATTGTTTGATATGTTTGTGGCAAAAATACTCGTTCTATTTTTTCGTTTTTTTTGTTCAATTAATCCAAAACAATGATCGCTCGGAAGAAAACTGTGTCCTGGCTCAGGATACCTTTGTGTTATATTTTCTTAGTAAAACGCTTTATACCGTATTACAGAGTAGAGGTATCGAATTATTGCATTATTTTTATTTTGCGAAGAGCAGTTATCAGAAAAAAGATAAAGGGTTTTCACTCCTTGTTGAAGTAGATTTTCTAAAATAAATAATAATAAATACATATATTATACATGTAAAATCCATACTCTCCTCTGTACACAAATTATTGTTACAGAAATTATGTAAGAAACATAAAATAATTAGATAATTATATTATTTAAATTAATTATATTTCTAATGTTTTATATAATATCTACCTACCTAATAATTAATTATGTTTCTAATGTTTAAAATAATATCTACCTACCTAATAAAATACATGTAGTTATATATATTATTTAATTTTTTTAACACAATACATTGCAAATTTAGTCATATATTTTGTTTGTTTAATTTATTTAATAATAATATATAATATTAATGAGTGTGTTGGCAGATTTTAGTATTTAATATTTAATTTTTAAATACACATAAGGTATATACTATAATGGTCAAAATCAGATTGTCTACACAAGTGGCTTTATTACACGTAAACTGATTTATACCAGTGATGACTGATAACTTGACATTAAAAAGTCAATATTATAAATTTTAAAAATTTTTACTTTGCACAATTTTAGATTCTGAACGAAGTGATGAATGTATTGATTTTACTATGTGTGTTTTTTTTTTTTATGTCTGACGACAACATATTTTGTAGCTGTAATAATGCTCCGATTTTTGACTTCAGCCCCTCTTTGAATAGGAAAATTCATCTAGTTGGTACTTTGGGGGGGTCAAAAGTAAAATTTTCAAATAGTTTTCAAAAAAATCGAGAAAAACAAAAAAAAAAAAGCGGGTAAGTGAGTATCGCTCTGCTGTACATTAGGGGGTGGGATGGACCTCAGACTAGGGAAGGTTAAATTTGAATGCAATGATAGGTATCATTGTATACGAAAAACGATTCTGAACGGAGATGATTTGTCAGTCTAGGATATATTATATTTAAATTATATCATATATTCTATTTTGAAACAAATTCAAACATTTAAGTAAAAATTTTTCAAGATAAAGTAAAAGGAAGTAGTCAAGTAATTTTTTAAAAATAACAAAAATCAAAAATTATTTATTAGTTAAAAGTTATTTTACACGTGTATTTTTGATTTCAAATTAAAATTAAAACTTTAAACACACGTAAAATTTTTTAAATTGAACAATCCTCAAACTTTTTTATAATTATTCTAAGCTTAACTTATGGACAGCATAGTATTAAATTTTCAATTCTTAGCTTTTGATAGAAAAATATTTATAAATTTTTAACTACCAAATAGTGAAAAATATTCATGATTTTGACGAATTTTTGTCAATATTTGAACTTCAAATGCTAATAAAAAAAAATTGTGCCTATGTATTTTTATAATTTTTGAATCAGAGTTAGAACAAGTTATGTGGACCCTTCAATTAAATTTTCAAGTAATTTGTCCCACCTAAATTTTTTTTATCAACATTTATAAAAAAAAAATAAAAAAAATTTGAAAATTTCAATTGTCTATAAATAGCTCAAAAAAAGTCAAAATGTTTTGAAAATCAAATCACGTAAAAAAAATGGCAATCTAAATAACTGGTAAAATTTTCAAGTATTTACGACTTATACTGTTTGAATAACAACAAATATCAAAAATCGTTTGAGGCTAAACCGTTATTTAACGCGGTTTTGTAAAAATTTAAATTTCAAACACTCATAAAAATTTTTTGTCTGAATCCAGTAGAGTTTTTTTTAAAGATAATTGAAGAAAAATGTATGGAGAACCTTGTATCAAATTTTCAAAACTTAGTTATAAAAGTAAAAAATTTTACGAATTTTCAACCACAAAATTACTTGCCAATTTTCGCAATTTTGACATATTTCGTATAAATTCGAACTTTAAGCACTTATAAAAAAAAATTGTGACTAACGATTTCGGATTTTTTTTTATCACTTTAAGAAAAACTTATAAGAAACCTTGTATTAAATTTTCAAGATTTTCTGGCCGGCCAAAAAATTTTTATCGTTATTTAAAAAAAAATACTAAAAAAAATTAAAAATTTCAATTGTCTATAAATAGCTCAAAAAAAGTCTAAATTCTTTGAAAATTTAACTGTGTATGGAGAACGCTAATATAAACATTTGGTGAAAATTTCAAGTATTTACATCTATTATTTTTTGAGTTATAGCAAAATAAAAAATTCGATTTTGTCGAAAACTGGTTTTGCGTAAAAAATCCCGTTTTTCCGTCATTTTTTTTATGTTTTTCCCGACTCATTTACAAAATATTGAAAAATTTTGACTTTTGACCCCCCAAAGTACCAACTAGATTCGATTTCCTTTTCAAAGAGGGGCTGAAGTCCAAAATCGAAGCATTTTTACTGCTCCAAATGTTGTCGTCAGACACAAAAATAAAAAAAAAAACACACATCATTGTAAAATCAATACATTCATCACTCCGTTCAGAATCTAAAAATGACAGAAAAATTGCAATTTTACGAAAAACCACTTTTCGACAAAATCGATTTTTTGATTATTAATAAACAGATACTATAAAATAACCATGGTAACATATAAAAACTATACTATTTGTTTCAAAATAGAATATATGACAATATTTAAATATAATATATCCTAAACTGACAAATCATCTTCGTTCAAAATCGTTTTTCGTATACAATGATACCTATCATTGCATTCAAATTTAACCTACCATAGTCTGAGGTCCATCCCACCCCCTAATATATAGCAGAGCGATACCCACTTACCCGCTTTTTTCAAATTCTAATGATTTAAATACATTTTCTAAAAGTTCATTAAGAGGACGCTACACATAAATCGAAACCTATACAACGGCCGAGAGAACGCGCTGTTAGGTGTTTTCGCGATCCGCAAGCACGCGACGTTTAAACCACGCCCACTACTAGTCGGCGGCCCGCCGACAATTGTGTTTATTCGGGAGCGACGTTTATTATTGTTTGAACCTTCGTCTATGACCGATCGCGTAAATATACACGTAAATGCAGCTGTAATATTTCAAATATCCACAGATACCTATACCTACGCGATTTGTATTTATTACATTATTAGGTACTTACTTATAATATTTATATAATAATAATACTTAATTTATAACAATAACTAATTAATCTATTATTTATTAGTTTATTACTTTAGTATCTAAATATTAATTTTGTAGTAGGTAGGTACGTAAATTTATGCGTACATTTTACGTTATACTTTTGTACATGTACCTGCTGGCTACTAACACTTACATACTTTTTAGGTAATTCAAAGAAAAATAGAATATAGAACACAATAATCTGTACCTAGTTAAACACTCTTAATAATTTACCCAATCATTTTGTAATCTAATATTCAATTTTAAAAAATAGTAAAAAAAAATTATTTCTTTTTCATTTTTAAATAATTATATCTTTATTCAATTATTTCTTTTTTTTAACCATTGATTTCATATTTTTTCGTGCATATATTATGTGTATTGGCTCTCTGATATCGGTTACGAGAAGTCTTAATTTGAAAAGTGGATTAACAATTTCCGGCAACATACACTCTAAATAAAATCTGTACAAAATATAAGTAAAAAGTTTTAAAATATAGGTACTATTACAAATATAGATTTAATAATAATGAAAATAATAGTTACAGTTTAAGTTTTTCTACCATATTATTTATCCAAAATTCTTCTTCATATTTTATTTCTTGGATATTAGTCCAATTTGTAGTGTATAACTTTGTATCGGTTAAAAAAACATGCGAATAAATTGGAAAACGAGATAGGTTTAATTGTACAAATGGGTAGACAGAACAAAAAGGTGAAGCGATCTATTGAGTTTGGGGGTACGGTATTAAAATGGATGTATGGAATAGCTGATGCTGACGATGTACGAAAATATGATAGTTCAATCAATAAATTAGAAAACGATCAGAAAGATGTTATGCGTATTGTTCATGATCAGATATCTATATTAAAAAGCACAATAATTAATTTTAACGATTCGGTTACATCATTTAATGAAAATAAGAAAATATTTGATGCAAATATGAAAGAAGGCGAGACAAAATTGAACGAATTGATTATTGAGATATCTAACGAAGACAGAAAAATTATTATTCTCAGTTCGATAAGTCTTATAGAACACCCTATATTTGAATTGGACATATTTATAAGTAGGTTGCAAAGAGTAATTTCTAACGTTCAGAATAATATAATAGATGCGTTTATAATAACACCCGACCAATTGCTATCGGAAATAAAAAATATAGAGACTATTCTCCCGGACGATTTGAAAATCCCTGTTAAATTTGATGAGTATAATATTCATGAAATATTCAAAATATTAAGTATTGAAATGCATACAGTAAATGACAGATTTATTTTTTCTTTAAAATTTCCACTGTGCCTTATAGAAAATTTCAACGTTTATTACATATTACCGATTTACATTCCAATTAATGAACATGGTCAATCTCTCCATATGACTAAAAATTCTATGTATTTGTTAATGGACAAAATAATGACCAAATATTTTATTTGGCCAGATTTAAATAATTGTAAAGTAGTGGATAAAATATTTGTTTGTGGATTTAATGAAATTATATATAATTGTGACACGGACCCCACATGTGTAACAGAATTACTAAAAAATTCTGTAACTAAACCACCTCAATGTGATACTTATATCTCTGAATTCAAAACAGAAATGTGGTATCCCTCATTTTTCAAATGAAAATTTTTCAAATTTGGTTTTTTGTATGTGATAAACCCACTACAATAACTATAATTTGTAATAAACAGTCTTTCACGCAAAAAATTAAAGTTAAAAGTTCTGGAAAGTTATACTTGAAGTCTGGGTGTATTGCTTACACCTCGAAAGGTGTACTACAAACTGAACAAAAATTAAATCAAACATATTTCTCAGTTCCAGTAGACTTATCTCTTATGAATGATTCATGCTGTAATGTTTTCAACTTTTCAAATCAGCCCTATCCCAAACCTATTCACTTCGATGAAATAAAGAACAGAACATTAAATTTAATAAAGAAGCGTTCAATAAAATAAATATCCAATTAGACCAACAAGATATGTTACTAAATTCACTTACTGTAAATAAAACGTATGAATTTATATACACGAACAAATATTTAGTTGTCGTAATAGTAGTATTTTTAATATATTTTATAGCAAAATTTTATTTAAATAGGAAAGCAAAAAAATCAGCTATAGAAAACATTAATTTAAGTTATAATCCTGTAAGTTCTAAAAATTAATTTATTGAAAGTTCTTAGTAGTTAGTACGTATTTATATACCTAATATTATGTATTATTATATTATATAATTATTGTCAAATACCATTTACAAATCACAACATTTATTTTTTGGAAGTCAATATGTATGTATTTTGCTTATCTTACTTTTTTAGATTCTGAACAGAGTAATGAATGTATTGATTGTATAAACACAATGATGTGTGTTTTTTTTTTTTGTCTGTGTACAGCATAACTAGTCGAAATAATGCTTCAAATTCAAACTTTGGGGGTGGTTTCCGATGGCAAAGTGGATATCCTTGGTGCATTATACAGGTGAAAAGTAAACATTTTCCAACAGTTTTCAAAAAAATCGAGAAAAACAACAAAAAAATGACAGAAAAATGGGATTTTTTACGCAAAACCAGTTCTCGACAAAATCGAATTTTTTATTTTGCTATAACTCAAAAACTAATCGATGTAAATATTTGAAATTTTCACAAAATGTTTATATTAGCGTTCTCCATACACAGTTAAATTTTCAAAGAATTTTGAATTTTTTTGAGCTATTTATAGACAATTGAAATTTTTAATTTTTTTTTAGTATTTTTTTTTAAAAAAACGATAAAAATTTTTTGGCCGATCAGAAAATCTTGAAAATTTAATACAAGGTTTCTTATAAGTTGTTCTTAAAGTGATAAAAAAAAATCCGAAATCGTTAGTCACAAATTTTTTTTATAAGTGCTTAAAGTTCGAATTTATACGAAATATATCAATATTGCGAAAATTTGCAAGTAATTTTGTGGTTGAAAAATCGTAAAATTTTTTTTCTTTTATAACTAAGTTTTGAAAATTTGGTACAAGATCCATACATTTTTCTTTAAATATCTGTAAAAAAAACTCTACCGGATTCAGACAAAACTTTTTTATTAGTATTTGAAATTTAAATTTTTACAAAACCGCGTTAAATAACGGTTTAGCCTCAAACGATTTTTGATATTTGTTGTGATTCAAACAGCATAAGTCGTAAATACTTTAAAATTTTACCAGTTATTGAGATTGCCATTTTCTTTTAGTGATTTGATTTTCAAAATATTTTGACTTTTTTTCAGCTATTTATAGACAATTGAAATTTTCAATTTTTTTTTTATTTTTTTTTATAAATGTTGATAAAAAAAATTCAGCTGGGACAAGTTACTTGAAAACTTAATTGAAGGGTCCACATAACTTGTTTTAACTCTCATTCGAAAATTATAAACATACATAGGCACAATTTTTTTTTATTAGCATTTGAAGTTCATATATTGACAAAAATTCGACAAAATCATGAATATTTTTCACTATTTAGTAGTTAAAAATTTATAAATATTTTACTATCAAAAGCTAAGAATTGAAAATTTAATACTATGCTGTCCATAAGTTAAACTTAGAATAATTATAAAAAAGTTTGGATTATTCAATTTAAAAAATTTTACGACTGTTGAAAGTTTTAATTTTAATTTGAAATCAAAAATACACCTGTAAAATAACGTTTTACTAATAAATAATTTTCGATTTTTGTTATTTTAAAAAAATTATCAAACGTAAGATCTTGAAGCTTTTACTTAAATGTTTGAATTTGTGAATTTGTTTCAAAATAGAATATATGACAATATTTAAATATAATATATCCCAGACTGACAAATCATCTCCGTTCAGAATCGTTTTTCGTATACAATGATGCCTATCATTGCATTCAAATTTAACCTACCATAGTCCGAGGTCCACCCCACCCCCTAATGTACAGCAGAGCGATACTCACTTACCCGCTTTTTCTATACTTACCTGTTACTTTTAAAGTAATTATTACTAATTTGTATAGGTATCTAATACACTAATTATTTTATGAGATAAGTTTTAATTTGTATACATTCTTATATTTTTAACACAATAAATAATGTATATTATATACAAATTATGTTTACATGTTTTTGAAGGGGTTGTCATTGATGTTTTATATAAAATTAGAGGACTCGATTTTCGATATTTTCAAAATCTATAAAATCGTTTAGCATTTTTTGTTTTCACTTTTTTGACTTGTGAATAATTGGTATAGTAAATTAAAATATCAGAAATCTAGTCTTGTACGTTAACAGATTCAACTCTCCTCTTCAATTTTTATAAGAGGTTTTTTGATCTAAAACCAGTCAGTCAGCCGTGTTTTGGAACTAAAAAAATAAGTTTTTACTCACAGCCGCGGCTGTCACGTCAATACGGTAATGCAGGGACGGTCGCGTGCAGCGCAATAAATCGAGGATAATTGTATTTTGTTTCATTTTACGTAAATAATAATCTGAACATAATAGGTATTTATAAAATTAATGCAACGACGTGCGGAGCGCGGACCGCTGATAACAGACCGACCGGTTTTGTCTTGCCCGTGATCGTGGATGTCGGAACTAGGAGGGGACAAACGCTGCCGCTAGAAACGAAAGCAGCACATGACGGCCGTAATTACAATTTTTTTTACCGTAAAACATGCCAATTTTGTTGGAATAATACGGCTTACAGAATTGTTTTAGAGCAAAATACCTTAATTAAAAGTTGTAGAGGAGAGTTATATCGGGTGACTTATAAGACTCGATTTTTGATATTTCATTCTCAAAATCGATAAAATCGTTTTGCGTTTTCTGTTTTTTTTCACTTTTTTAATTGTGAATAATTGGTATAAAAAATTAAAATATCAAAAATCGAGTCTTATACGTCACCCGATATAAATGTTTTTGTACGTTTTTTTCGCTGGTTTGGTGTCCTCTTAACAACAGTTACAACTATTCTTTCACATTCAGTTTTTTTTCTTCATGATACATAACACTAAATAAAGAAGGTTCCTGAAAGTCAGGAATATTATTTGTCATGATAAAACTAGCAGGTGGATTTTTTGGAGGAAACAATTCTTCAATTCTTTTGCCTCTGCAATATAAATCTTTTCCAGCTTTTGATATTTTGGGTGCACTCCACTCACAATGATGACTAGTTTTTGAATGACCATCTTCAATATTAATATAGTATGTCAATGCAAAAATATGTTTACATTTCTCTCCTAAACCAGTAGGGCATTGGCAAGATGCACTCACAACATTTCTATTAGTAGCATTTACCTATTATAAGTATAAAATTTTAAAATATAATATGTTGTTATTGTATTGCTATAATATTATATAGGTGCAAAAAATGTACAAAATATTTTTTTATAACATTATAAGTGCATATTTTTTGTTTTTTTTTTAATAAATTATTACGTATTTGAGGTTTTTAATTATGACACGGGCGTCGATGTTCGACTTGGCCGCGTGTCGTCTGAGTGATCTGGTGGTGGTGTGGGGAGCAGGAACAACACAAATTTGGTGGTGGTGAAGTCACTTTATTTTTGGCTTAATAAAAAAAAGATTGACAAGAAAAAAAAACAATAAAGGTCGCGCACGTCAGTGCCGTTTAGCAGTCGCGAATACACGAGCGCGGCGGCAACCGTGAGGTGCGTAGTTTTATCTTTGGTTTAATAAAAAAAAACTACAGAAAAAAAAAACAATAACAGTCGTGCACGGTAATGCGATAGCAAAGCTTTAACAAAAAAAAAAAAAAAACCAAATATCACACAGAATAAATGGAACGGCGAATTCACGTGGGTGACCGTAACAATGGCGTGTGTAATCGGTTGCGGACGGGGTGTTGTACGCAGTACGCGGAAAGGCAAAAGACTGACCTCCGGCCGTTCGGTACCGGTTTCCGTTACCGTTCCAGCGCTCCTGTGCCGTTGTCGGCCGGGCGCTGGTGTCGCCCTACCATGGTCTGGTGGTTGGTATGGGTCGACGCGGCGGGACAATAACATTTGAATTCAAATGTCATTTTCCCGGGTCCGCGTCATACTCCCCCCCCAAACCGCCAGTCACGGTACGGGCGTGTCTGGTGTGGTGTGCTTTTGTTCGGCCCGGTTTTTGGTCGCATTCTCCGGCCTGTTTAGGCGGTGCGAGGTGCTGCCGTGTCCGGTCACTTGTCACGTGTCGGGGAGGCCTCCGGTGAGGTCCACCAGATAGCATCTGGATCTGGATCTCGTTCCGAACGCCCTGGGGTCCTTTCCCGTAGCACGTCCCTCTCCTCCTCCGGTGAGATTTCCATCTCGTCCGGAGCGGTGTCGGTTGTGCTAGGGGTGGTCGTAGCGGTCGCTTTTCCAGTAGTGGCAGAGGCTACTGGTGGCGGTCCGTCTACTTCCATAGACTCCCGGGGTGCTGGCGGAGTTGTGGTTGGCTCGGGACGTGGGGCGTCCAATTTGACGTTGAGTCGGTGTTGTTGACTCAACTTCGCTTTTTTCGCCGCCACGTATTCCCTGAGCCGTGCCTTGTCTCTCTCCCGACGACTGTTCGACTTTGGACCGGCCGACGGTTGTCTCGGTGTGTGTGTCGGGAGGGTGGTTTGCGGAGTTGCGGTGCTGGTAGTCGCTGCTGCTGGTGTTGTTGTACGTATTGCGGCGACGAGGTTTGTCACGGTCGCCGATGGTGTGAACCTCCGTGGTGTTGGTCCGCGTGTCGTCACCTGGGCTCGCTGTTGTGCCGTGATCGTGTTTGGCTGTGCCTCCCGTGATGGATGTGTGGGTGATGGTTGGGATGCCCTCAGGCTTCGGTGGACGTCGGCTGTGCGGTCTTCCCATCCTCGGATATATGCCGCCCACAGTGCTGGGTCTCGCCGAAGTTGGTCGAGTGGCATCCGTCTCACTCTGACGGCCGTCCTGCCTGGATCCGCCCCCGTTGACTGTAGTATGCGCCTGCTGCGCTCCAGTAGTTCTGCTACCTGCTGGATCGGGTCGTTGCCGTGGTTGTTTCCGCTGGTGTTGTCCTCGGGGCGTGCCATGTTAGGAGTTGGTACTGAAAATACGGTTGTGTTATCTTAATTTTGTTTTACGCGCGCCCGTGTTGTGTGTGTGTGTGTGTGTGTGTGTTTATGTTGCTTGTTGTTCGGTCCGGCACGTTGCTCGTTTTAGACAAGATACGTGTATCTTCCGCGGCGGTTGTTGGTTGGTGAGGAAAATTCCTTTTCCAACCTGTTTTTCCAGCCTTACCGGTCCCCACCATTTCGGCGCAAAGCCGGCATGGAACCCCTGCTGTGCCTTCGACAGGTGATGGGCTTTGTAGTATACCATGTCACCCGTTGTGTATTTGGTGTTTGTTGGTGTTGTTGGTGTTTGTGTTTTAGATGTGATGTTTTGTTCGCGAAATTCCCTATCTCTGTCCGGCCGGTCAATCGGTGCGTATGTTACCCGTGTCACTGCCCAGTCTCCCGGTCGCTTTGCCTCTCTGCCGAGGACCAGCACCGAGGGTGGGTAGCCTGTCCGGTCGTTACGCCTGTTCCTGATTGCGAACAAGATAGGGGCGAGTTTCGTGTCCCATGTGTTGTGCTTACCGTCGATCAATAGTGCGCGCAGGCCTTTTTTTAGTTCTTGGTTACGGCGTTCGACTGGGTTGGCCCGTGGGTGGTATACCGGCGTTGTCCACCCCTCGGCCCCCCATCGTTCTATTGCGGCGCGCATGTCGTTCGATACAAATTGTGGGCCGTTGTCACTGAGACACACGCGCGGGTATCCGTAGCGTGCGAAAAACTCTTTTTCTAACGTGTCCGTTATGGATTTTGTGGTTGCTGTTCCGAGTGGGTACGCCTCGGTCCACCTGCTGTATAGGTCGGTTGCTACTAGTATATATTGTTTCCCCCTACACGTACGTGGGTATGGGCCCATTAGGTCTATACTGATGACCTCCCATGGTTGCCGCGGTACTCTGGATGTCGTCGGGTCGTCCGGCGACATGTTTAGCGGTTTTGTGCACGCGCACACATGACATGATCTAACGTATAACCTGACGTCGTTTTTCATACCTTTCCAGAAGTACCGTCGCCGCATGGCCCTATACGTTTCCTTCCATCCCGGATGGCCTGCTAGTGCGTGATCGTGGTGTCTCCAGATCACGTTAAGCGCATTTTGTTTCGGGATTACCACTGGTACATCGGTTCCTACCTTTACTCGCAATAGGCCGTCGGTGAACGTGTACGCGCTACCTTTTATTTTTCCGACGCTGTTGTGTGTATTGCGTTGGTTATTTTCCGATGCCCCGTTGTCGATAATGGACCGTATTTGTGCGTCTGTTGTTTGCCATTCCACGAGGGTGGTGTTTGTGAGAGGGAGTTCGTGTGTTGTGTCGACGGCAGCTGCCGTGGCGAACAAGTTGTCGGCCGCTGTGTCGATGGCTGCTGTGTGTGTTGTGGTTGGAGTCCCTACTAACCGTTCTTCGAGAAGTTCCTCGTCCAATGGTGTTCCGGGGGCAGGGTACCGCGATAGCATGTCCGGAGCTTCGTTTTGTACTCCGGGTATGTGTGTCGTGTGGAAGTCTAAGTTTGATAATTGTAGTGACCACCGTGTGAGTTTGGAGTTTGTGTCTTTCGCGCGGTGTAGCCACGTTAGTGCCGCGTTGTCGGTGATTAGCTCAAAGCGTCGGGCCTCTAGATATGGTCTAAACTTTTCCGTCGCCCAGATTATGGCGAGGCACTCGCGCTCGACCGCGGCGTACCTTTTTTGTGTCTCACTGAACTTTTTGCTCGCGTAGGCGATGATCCGTTTTTCCTCCGGGCTGTCACCCCTTTGGAAAAGCACGGCACCGGCTCCTATTTCGCTTGCGTCGGTTTGGAGGCAAAAGGGTTGTCCGTAATCTGGTGCGGAAAGTTTCGGTGAGTCGTATAGGGCGGTTTTTATTTTCGCGAATGCGTCCTGTTCGACCTCCGTCCACGTCCATTTCTGTCCCTGTTTGAGTCTATCTGTTAGGGGTGCTATGGTGTCCGCGTAGTTGTCCACAAACTGGCTGTACCAATTGCAGACGCCCAGGAATTTCCGTAGGTCCCTAACTTTAGTGGGTGTGGGGAAATTTTTGATGCCCTCCAGTTTTTCCGGTTGTTTTTCGATACCTTCGGAGTTTACTAAATGTCCTAGGAATGAAATTTCGGTCGATCCGATCCTACATTTCCCGGTGTTGCACGTTAACCCATACCTTTTTAGTCGCTCCAAGATTTTGTCGAGGTGGTGTCGGTGGTCGTCGGTATTCATTGAAAATACTACGATGTCGTCCAAGTACACCTGTACAAAATCGTCTATGTACCCCCTCAAAACTTCGTTCATCAACCTGACGAAGGTCATCGGACTATTTTTCAACCCGAATGGAAGTACTCGAAAGTGGTATAGGCCGCGGCGCGTCCGAAATGCCGTGTATTTCCTTGCATTTTGGTTTAGTGGTACCTGCCAATATCCCGATCGCAAATCTAGCACGCTGAATATGCGTGCCCCCCTCATTTGTCGGATGAGTTTGTTAAGGTCGGGCATGGGGTACGCGTCCGATTCGGTCACGTCATTAAGTCGTCTATAATCGATGCATAGACGGGCCGATCCGTCTTTTTTCTTAGCTAGGACAACCGGGGCGGCCCAGGGTGATGTACTAGGTTCTACTAGCCCCTGTTCTTCCATGTCCCTAACCATGTCGTCGATTATTGTTTGTTTAGTGTGTGGGTATGGATACGGTTTAAGTGCTATTGGTGTTTTGTTCTTAAGGAGTATGTCGTGTTCGATCAGTTTAGTGCGGCCTATCTTTTCGCTAAACACTTCCGGATACTTATTAAGTACCTCGGCGAGCTCAGCGCGTGTGTGTGTGTCGCCGTTAATTTCTAACTGAGTGAGGTCTGGTGGTGGTGTTTTGTTGTTTACACGACCTTTCCAGCATGCGGTTGTTCTCCTTTTTGAACCTAGGTGTATTGTGCACGTGGTGTAGTCCCAAGACACTTCGTTTTCCACGAGAAAGTCGTGTCCCAGTAGTATGTCGCAAAACAAGTTTTCCAGTGCGGCTGCTGTGAATGCTACGTCTAGGTCACCTATTCTGGTTACGAACGTGTATATACCTAGTGTTTGGACGGTGTGACCGTCCGCCATGCGTACTGATGTTGGTAGTCCTATCGCGTGCGTCCCGAATTTTTGTGCAATTTTTGGTGTTACATAAGATTTTTGTACCTGTGAATCTAATAGTGCGGTTACGAAGCCTGACCTAAATTCGAGTTCGACAGCTGGTGTCGGAATTTTGTCGGGGCATGTTCGCGTCGCGCTAGTGGACGTGGTTGGTTCGTGGTAGCTGGACGAGTGACTTCCGGCTGTGTGGCCGGTGTTGTTGGTGACGGGTTGAACCGCCATTACCAAATGTTTCGACTCGCCTGTCGCTATGTCACGAACTTGATCCACAAATACAGGTTGAATTTCCGATGTAGTGGTCAGTGTTTGTGTTGTTGGTGACCTATCACTATCGGGAATTATCTTATGTGTTGCGGGTGATATTTTTGAAGACGTTCGATGATTGGACTGTTGTGTCTGTGTGTTGTGCGAGCGTTTGTTGACAATATCCCCGCTGTTATTGCAGCTATTCAGTAGTTGATGGTTTGGTTGTGCGAATGTTGTCGATGAGACGGCGTGTTGGACTAAGTTCCGCCGTCTCATTCGTCATTTCCCGAAGCTGGTGGGTTGTTAGGGCAGTCGCTGTTCCAGTGATCCCCTCCACAGTACCTACACGGGTCGGGAGGTAGTCTTTTTCCCCCTTCTCTGTCCCGGTTGCTCAGTCTGTGAGGTGTCCTAGGTGTTGTGCGCTGCCCCCCCCTCCATGGTTTGGTGGGTTCTGATTTTGGTTTGTGTGTATTTTCGTTGTTTGACGGGTCTAGGACTCCGGCAATCCGCCGTAGGTCGCCGAAGGTCGCCGGTCGTTGCAAACGTATATGCGTTCGATATTCGTCGCGCGTTAGTCCGGCGACTATCCCTACTAGCTGCAGTTCCGTTAGGCCGGTGGTGATCCGTCGGGCTAGTTGGTTCTTTTGCAGTACAAATTCCGTCAGTGTTTGTGTGTGTGATTGCCGGGACGAAACTATATCCGCTCGCAGCTGTGATTGAATTTCCGCGTTGTCGAATTTTTCTAAAAATTCAACGCGAAATTCGTCCCAGGACAGGTCCAATAGTTTGACGGCGTTCCACCAAGTCATGGCTGTCCCTTTTAGCTGTGGTTCTACGGTTTTCGTCCAACCCGCCCTATGTATGTTAGTCTGCTGTAATATTGCTTCGGTGTTGTTGATATACCGTACGGGGTCCTCGAGCATCTGCCCACTGTATTCGGGTAGCGACGACCTCGCTGTGCGCATATCTTCGTACGGTATCAACGTGGATTGTTCCTGAAGTTGTGTGGTTGTGTCGGTGTGGTGGTATGTAGGAGGGGTGTATGCGAATCTGATTGTTCGGTTTCGGTGTGTGTCGTATCCGGTAGTCGTCTCGCCTATCGCGGAATATCTCACACCGTAGTCCGCGGTGTCGTTCGCTGTGCGTCGGGTCTCGTTACCATCCCCCCTCCTTGTGCTGTGTAGTTGTGGTGTTGGCGTACGGACGGGTGGTGAGTCCTCGTGCTGTGTTTGGTTCGAGTTCCTACCCGTCTGGGTCCGCGCGGTCACCGACGGATTCGCAATCGGTACTGTTATCCCCAACTCGATACGGCGCATGCTTTCCGCAATGCGACGTTAGTCCTCGCAAAAGCGGTTCATGCACGCCTCGAGTGTGGCCAGCCGTTGCTCCATGTCCGGACCGTGATGTCCTGCACGTACGAACGCGCTATTACTGGCTTTGGTCGCATTAGGTAAATCGTGTGTTGATGGGGAATATCTGTTGTTTCCTACCACTGTGGCCGGGTGTTCGTTGGTCTGAGTGGTATGTTTGTCCACCCAGCTACCCGTTGGGGCATTCTCTGTCGGTTCCGGGGTGTGTTCTTCAGTCTCAGTGGTGCCTCTCTCCTGTGGTGTAAACCTAACGTTCGTTGATGCGATGCCGTTGTTTTCTAGGTATTGGGCAAGTCGTACTTCCAGGTCGGATTTAGTTCCCCCTGCGTGCAGTCCGCGTTGTTCACATTCGTACCTTAACTCTGAAATGGTTAGTTGGTTGATGGATTTTCCGGACATTTTCACGCGAGGTAGGTTCTCTGTGTATTGTGTGTGGTGAATATGTCTGTGAATGTGTGTGTTGTTGTTATTCGCCGCGCGTGTATATATATTGACGGGGTGGTGGTGGTGCGAGAAAGGTGCGTGACCCAGATACTCGTTTGTTTGTTGTTATTGTTGTCAGTGGGTCACGGGTGTAATGACCGCACGTGAGTGTAGTGTATAGGTGCTGCGGGGTGTTGCTCCGTTCCCTACTCCTACCTGAGCCGCGTTTGTGTGTGTGGAAACCGGTCACGCCGTGCAGTGGTGATGCGGAAGGTTGGGACAGTGGTGTTACGTCAACCGCGCTATCTGGTGTCGTAGACGGGCTTGTGTGTGTCTCAGTCTACTCTCCGCGGGGCGCGCTCGTTTCGGTCGGTGCGCGTCTCAGGTGGTTATCCGTTGGGTGCGCGCGTCGCGGTCGGTGTGGGCGTCCGGTGTTATCGTGCTGTTACGTAAGTGTTTATTACGACGCACCGGGTTTTTCCCAACAACCAGGTTTTCCCCAGCAACGGGTTTTTCCCTCACACCCGCAGCAAACCACGTTTTTGCGGCGTGGTTTTCGCGCCACTTAACCTAATTGATGCTTTAAAAAAAACGAAAATGGTAGTATGGTAAGTATGTTTTCACTTACCGGTGATTCCTGTACGGGGAGCCAATTATGACACGGGCGTCGATGTTCGACTTGGCCGCGTGTCGTCTGAGTGATCTGGTGGTGGTGTGGGGAGCAGGAACAACACAAATTTGGTGGTGGTGAAGTCACTTTATTTTTGGCTTAATAAAAAAAAGATTGACAAGAAAAAAAAACAATAAAGGTCGCGCACGTCAGTGCCGTTTAGCAGTCGCGAATACACGAGCGCGGCGGCAACCGTGAGGTGCGTAGTTTTATCTTTGGTTTAATAAAAAAAAACTACAGAAAAAAAAAACAATAACAGTCGTGCACGGTAATGCGATAGCAAAGCTTTAACAAAAAAAAAAAAAAAAACCAAATATCACACAGAATAAATGGAACGGCGAATTCACGTGGGTGACCGTAACAATGGCGTGTGTAATCGGTTGCGGACGGGGTGTTGTACGCAGTACGCGGAAAGGCAAAAGACTGACCTCCGGCCGTTCGGTACCGGTTTCCGTTACCGTTCCAGCGCTCCTGTGCCGTTGTCGGCCGGGCGCTGGTGTCGCCCTACCATGGTCTGGTGGTTGGTATGGGTCGACGCGGCGGGACAATAACATTTGAATTCAAATGTCATTTTCCCGGGTCCGCGTCAAGTAAGTACCTATATTAAAAGTCCTCAGCCCTATTTACAAGTATTAATAGTTAACTTTCTTCTAATTTTACTACATATGGTTCTAGTGTAACAGATGTTTGTCTTATGACATTACAACTAATTAGGCAAATGTTTTCTGAACTTATTTCTTTAACATTGAAAACGTGATTACTTTCAACCGATTTTTTCCCTTTAAACTTGACGTTTTCCGAAAATTCGCCAAATTAATATTTTTAAATCCTGAATAAATTATTATAGAATTGTTCATAGTTAAAATTTATTGTGTTGTTTAATTATATTAAAAATAATTGCTTGTTAATTACATTCAAATACAAATAATAGGCAATAACAATAAAAATAGCATATTAATGATAGCATCAACAACAAATAATAGCCCTCCAAATTTTATATTTTTGTCTACTATGCGCGCTAGTGTCAATTGACTATTAGCTGCACGACGCCTATAATGAACGGTCGAAGCATTGTATCACGAAGGGGGCGTGGTTTTGAAGACGGTGACGTCATAATAGACCACTGAAATCATTATACATGTAAAAGAACAGTAGTCTTTTATTTCAATTTTTTTACTACACTATTTAACTTTTTTACAATTTTATTTTCACAGATATGTTCTAAATACTTTTCTGGGTGTCACTAAGACGTCCGATTTTTCATTTTTTTTTCTGAGAGGAGGGTGAAGGGATTGTATTTTTATGTTTCAATATTGTGACGACACTATTTAACTTTTTTACAATTTTATTTTCACAAATATATTCTAAATACTTTTCTGGGTGTCACTAAGTCGTCCGATTTTTCATTTTTTTTCGTCTGAAGGGATTGAGGGGGATTGAATATTTATGTTCCAATTTTTAACGACACTTTTTAATAACAATAATATTATATGCAGCATACAATGTTATTTGTCAAAAAGGTGATAGTACAAAATTATATATATATATAAAAAAAGCGGGCTAGGGGGTACCGCTCTGCTGTACATTAGATGCCGTGTGTGATAGGTATCATTGTATACGAAAAACGATTCTAAACGAAGATGATTTGTCAGCCTAGGATATAATTTCCAGTGGTTGGTGAAAAAGGTGGTTTATGTTTTAATGGCCTGAATACATCAAAATTTAAGTTAATTATTGTAAGTTAAGCTTATGAAAAACCTTGTATTAAATTTTCAAGTCTTACCTACTCATTAAAAATTTTTTATGAATTATACCTACAAAATAATTTACAAATATTCAAGAATTTGATACATTTTTGTCAATATTTGAACTTCAAATGCTAATAAAAAAAATTGTGCCTATGTATTCTTATAATCTTTTAATCACTATAAGAATAACTTATAAGGAACTTTGCATTAAATTTTCAAGTATTTTGATAGGACCAAAAAAAATTTATCGACACTTCAAAAAATTTTTTTTAGAGAAATTAAAAATTTCAGTTGTCTACAAATAGCTTAAAAAAAGTCAAAATATTTTGAAAATTAAATCACGTGAAGAAAACGATAATCTAAATAACGGGCGAAATTTTCAAGTATATATATCTATGACTTATACTTTTTGAATAATAACAAATATTTAAAATCGTTTAAGAATATATCGTTATCGTTATGCTATTTCGTAAAAATATAAATTCAAACGCTCTTAAAATTTTTCCTATAATGATGCTTCGAGTTTTCTCTATAATATACTTGAAGAAAAACTTATAGAAAACTTAGTGTTGTATTTTTAATCCTTAGTTATTAACACAAAAAATTTTATGACCTTTTTATTATTTTTATTCAATCAATTAATTTATTTATTTATTTCAATTATTTTTATAACCTCAAAATTACTTGCAAATTTTCGCGTTTTCGACAGATTTCGTAAAAATTTGAACTATAAACACACGCTTATAAAAATGACGGAAAAACGGGATTTTTTACACAAACCAGTTTTCGTCAAAAACGAATTTTTTATTTTAAAAACTAATCGATGTAAATACTTGACATTTTCACCAAATGTTTATATTAGCGTTCTCCATACACAGTTAAATATTCAAAGAATTTTGACTTTTTATGAGCTATTTATAGACAATTGAAACTTTCAATTTTTCTAAGTATTTTTTTTTTAAATAACGATAAAAATTTTTTGGATGGCCAGAAAATCTTGAAAATTTAATAAAAGGTTTCTTATAAGTTGTTCTTAAAGTGATAATAAAAAATCCGAAATCGTTAGTCACAAATTTTTTTTATAAGTGCTTAAAGTTCGAATTTATACGAAATATGTCAAAATTGCGAACATTTGCAAGTAATTTTGTGGTTGAAAAATCGTGAAAATTTTTTCTTTTATAACCAAGTTTTGAAAATTAGGTACAAGGTTCTCCATAAATTTTTCTTCAAATATCTGTAAAAAAACTACCGGATTCAGACAAAAAAATTTTATGACTGAAATTTAAATTTTACAAATCCGCGTTAAATAATGGTTTAGCCTCAAACGATTTTTGATATTTGTTGTTATTCAAACAGTATTAGTCGTAAATACTTGAAAATTTTACCAGTTATTTAGATTGCCATTTTCTTTACGTGATTTGATTTTCAAAACATTTTGACTTTTTTTGAGCTATTTATAGGCATTTGAAATAATCAATTTTTTTTTATTTTTTTTTATAAATGTTGATAAAAAAAATTTGGCTGGGACAAATTACTTGAAAATTTAATTGATGGGTCCCCATAACTTGTTCTAATTCTCATTCAAAAATTATAAAAATACATAGTCACAATTTTTTTTTATTAGCAATTTCAAATATTGACAAAAATTCGTCAAAATCATGAATATATTTAACTATTTGGTAGTTAAAAATTTATAAATATTTTACTATCAAAAGCTAATAATTGAAAATGTAATACTATGCTCTCCATCAGTTAAGCTTAGAATAATTATAAAAAGTTTGAGGATTATTTAATTTAAAAAATCTTACGAGTGTTTACAGTTTTAATTTTAATTTGATATCAAAAATACACGTATAAAATAACGTTTTACTAATAAATAATTTTCGATTTATGTTATTAAAAAAATTACTAAACGTAAGATCTTGAAACTTTTACTTAAATGTTTGAATTAGTTTCAAAATAGAATATATGACAATATTTAAATATAATATATCCTTGACTGACAAATCATCTTCGTTCTGAATCGTTTTTTGTATACAATGATACCTATCATTGCATTCAAATTTAACCTACCCTAGTCCGAGGACCACCCCTCCCCCTAATGTACAGCAGAGCGATACTCACTTACCTGCTTTTTTCTTACTACATATTGTTATTATTAGTTCATTTTTAATTAAATTATTTAAAATTATACGTATAGATGCCAGGTACTAGATTTGCTGTAGCTTTGTGTTCCAACAATTTACATGTGACTAAGAAAAAAGAACTTAACATTTCTTATCATACATTTCAATTAATAAAAATCAAATAAAAAAGGCTATAAATAAAATAGTTAATGAACTAGATGAGAATGTGTGTATAAGTGAAATTTTAAAAAGTGAATATGTATAATAATTACCTATAATATCTTATCAGAATGTGTATATGTTAAATGTTTTACTAAAATATATTCCACTAAATTTTTTTCTACTGTATAATATTGATTAATTAAGTCATATCTTTAATTGTATAAACATCTTTCTTTTTAAATTTTTTTTATTTTTACTATTATAAGAATTTTAATTTATATGAACTCCGTATACCAGATACGAGCTTAGCTCAGTTGGTATACGTATCAACCATTGTTAATGTATTCTTAATGTAATAATTTACTAATAGTATCATATAATTGTAATTAAACTTGGCTGAAATAAATAAATAAAAAAAATTTCCTAAAGATAAAAAATTGTGTAATCTTTGGATTAATGCTTGTCGACGAAAAGATGTATGGAATCCAAAAACGTGTACAATTTGTATTATTTATTTTTTAGAAGATGATTTTGAAGTAGATCTACGAAGTCAATTGATGAATATCAAAACTAAAAGAAAATTGAAACCTCAAGGTAATTATTAACACTTCATTATTTTTTAACTTATAATTTGTTTTTGTAATTTTACATAAAATATAAAAACAACATAAGTGGAATACGCTCCACATCTTTTAATACTCATTCGCAACTGGCTAATAGATACAGGTTTTGTTCTTTCAGATGGTTCCAATGTAAATTCAACACCATTAAAAGAGCTATTAAAATTAACCAATTCAGAAATTTCTATCTGTCATAAATTATCAGAAAAACATATAGAATGTGTAAAGACTGAAAGACAAAACATTGGATTAGCACCCCAACTACTATCTCACAGTGTTGCAACAGCTGTATGCCATTATAAGCCTGGATATAATAAAATATTATCTGCAAATACAGGGCGTTTTATTGAAATAATTAGTAATTGGTATGATATTATGAATTCATATACACCCACTGAAAAAATACATGCAAAGAAGGCATATGGGTTAAATCTAGAAGAACAAAATAAATGTTTGAATGTAATGTATGAATTAATATATTCAATGAAATGTAATGGAAAAAACACTCTACAAACTTTCCAAAAAGGTATTTTAATATTTATAAAATCAATTAAATTATTCTATGAAGATTTGAAACAGAAATACAATCCCAGATAGCAAAAAATAGTTTTTTCGATGTCAAAAAAATATTTTATTTTTAATGATATCATTGTATAAATGTTACAGTTTTATTATATTTTCATTAAAAAAATGTTATTTCATTGTTTATATAATATTATTTGGCCAACAGTTTGAGATTTTATAAACATCAAAAATAAAATATTAATTTATCATTATTTTTGATATATTTTTAGAATAATATACAAAGAATGTTAGAAAAACATTTATTATAATTATTAAGAAAATATATTTTTTTAAACATTTCATAATTATTTAACTAAAATTCTATTTAAATAAAACCTTAAAAATATAATTTTCATCATACCTGTAGTTGTGTTTATTTTGGTACAAATATGTTTAATAGATAATAATAATATGTGGACTGTGGAATTTTATGTTTTTTTGTTCTATATATAGAATTAATTCTAAACACTTTTTAATAATATGATTTTTGTATACTTAAGAGATAAGTGAAAATATACTTTATTGTTAACTCCATGGATTTATATATTAGACCAGGTCATCACTAAAATTAAATATAATATAATATAATTGTGCATTCAAATTTAACATCAAGATAATTTTGGTGGTCTCCATTATGCATGTTATCACTAATTAACTTTTTCAGAGACAGACTATTTTTTTAAAGTTATGATTACAATAATGTAAATAGCAGACATTTTAAAACTTAATTATAAATAATATAATGTATGTATGTATGATCAAATACATTAATATTATATTTTTTATTTTATATATGGATAGATTTCTTACACAATTATAATGCAATAAATTAAACACTGATTTTCAGTTATAATACTACTTCAACAGCAATTTAATGATAAAATAATTTTAAATAACAAATTTTAATATTTTAATTATATTGTATTATCTACAGCTTGGTTATTTTTAGTTTTAGGATAGTCTCTGAATTTAGCACCGGAAATGAAAATCCTTAGAGGTGTCTCAACTTCAATAGTATCATATTTATTGAACTTTTTCATAAGCTTGATGGAGTCTGGAAATAATTAACAAAATTTTTATAGTAATTTATAGTTAGGTAAATATTAGACAGACAGGATAATGGAAATTAAAAGATAAAAATAATAGTTATTATCAAATATCACTGAACATATGGTTAATGTGTAGAACACCTTTTTTCCCTTTTGTCCTTTATAACTAAATACATTGAGAAGTACATCTTTAAAAAGGAATCTCATTATAGCACGTACAGTACTGGGCAAGGAATCCTTTGCATATCGTTTCACTGTTTCAGTTCCAAAGTCTGCAATATAATTTTATTTTATTAAAAAAAATAATGTCATTATCTTTCATGTAAAGTAATTATTATAATAACATATTATGTTTTATTATAATATTCTATTATTAGTATTGAATGATGTTTAAATAATGAAAAAATACCTATTGTACAAATTGCAGATAGATTCCCAGACAAAATAATAGTTCCCAGATAATCAAATGAATAAAATTATCAATATTAATTTAGGTACCTATTATAAACTTACAATTTTTTTTCTGAATTCTGGATTAGAAAGTTTGGTTTCAAACAACGACAAATCTTCTTCATTTTCTAATGGAAGGATTTCAAATATTTCTTTTTTAAATGTATCCTCATCAGTAAACAGCTCGCCAAAACCATGCACAGTTTTTTCAGATTTATTTGTTAAATTATCAATTTTTTCTGATAGACATAATATCATACTTGATATTACATATAGTACGGTTCATTTTGTAGAGAAATTCTAAACATAACATATTATAGGTAAACATTATCATACAATATATTATATATAGTCTTAAAATTACTAAAAAATAAAAATGTTTTAAATTTATACATATTATATTTTATATCTACCTAATACTTTATCTTTTTGAACAGATTGATAGTCTGTGGACTACCTATGTTATGTTAATTTAGTTGAATAAACATTGAAAATATATCCTTTAGGTCTAGTAAACTTTAAAATTATTATATATTATATATTTATAATATTATATATTATATTTATTATATTATATTATTATAATTATTTATTATTAAAAGTATAAGTATAGACTTACAAGGCTTGTAAATTAATAGTCACCTTGTGTACTATAGGTTTTAATTTACTTACTTTTTATTGTAAATATTTGAGCAAGTTCTGTAAAAAAAGACATGACCAGATATAAAATTTTAAAAATTAGGTTCTCTTTTATCATAACTGGCCAACAAGTATACTATTCTAGATTTTTACAAGGTTTATTCATACCATAGGTTATGTTCTATAAAAATTGTGTTTTTTTCATTTGATTACTCTTTATTATTATTATTTTTACTTACTGTAAAAACTAATTATTTGAAATTATAATGTAAATTTATTTGATGTGTGTCTTTATGATAAAAATTCTAAGTATAAATATTAAATTTATTCTTTAAAGATAATACCAAATGTAAAATGTAAATAAATAAATACAAAAAATTGTTACTAAGTAGGAAACATAAACAGATAACAAATTAAATAATTAAATTAACTAGGTATGTTACCAACCGATTAGAATACATTAAGTTGAACCATAAAATATAAATTAATACCAAATTATAAAAATTATTAACATGTATTAGCCAATATTTTCAATAATAAAAAAGTGCAAAATTGTATGTACTTAACACTATTGTTAAGAACACTAAGACATGCATCAAAAAAGAGAATTGTCCTATGAAAAATAGTATATCTGGTCACCAATCATACATATACATTATACATAAACTTAATCGATAATTCATGTATCGTGTGCATTAGATTAGAATATGATGAAATATTAATAATATTACTACTTTTTAAAATATCGAATCAAATTCGATGCATATAATTATAATGAAATTAGAGATTTTACGAACAACATATAACTATAACTTATATTTTATTATTTCTTTAATTTTTCAATAGTAGATTGTAATTTGTATTTATATATATAAAAAAAAAAATATTAATTATCATAATATTTAAATATTTTTTTTAATTTCAGAAATTTTAAAATTACCGCCAATAACTGAGTATCTAAATGTCGAGGGAGATTATAGCTAATATGGAATCTAAAATGTCTTTGAGGTTCTAAATGTCCAATGGGATCTAGTTGACGTACGTGGATCTACTTGTCACGGGATCTAGGTGGTACGTAACCCTATTTTATATGTAATTTATATAGTAATATAATTTATATAAGTATCACTATGGTTATTAGTTATAATATTTATTTATTTATACATTTTAAACGGGTAGGTACCCTTTGGTAATAATAGTACAGAAAATGTAAAATTCAATATGACAAAATAAGAGTTAACAATGTTAGGATAAAATAATAATATTATTAATATTTAATTTTATTATACTATAAAATTGAAAATCTTTTTATAAAAGTAGTTATTATATTTTAAGTTGTGCATTAATATCAGAATCTACATTAGCAGAATATTGTGGTTTTTTGAATTTAAATTTTTTAGTTGATTCATTAAAACATTTGTTATATTATCAACAGGGCTTGGGACTTAATTCATCTGTATATTTGTTTAGGAAACAGATATAAAAAATCGGATTCGATACATATTTGTAAGTCCATAAAGTACCGAGCCCTGATTATCAATAATTAATAGACCATAAACAACTTTATCTATAGCTATTGAAATTGAAATAGTGTATCGCATTAAATTGTAATTAAACTGCACCGTAAGCAAAAAGGTTTATATTTAGTATTAATGTGGTCACTTTTTGATATTTGGTAGTTATAGGTTTTGTCAGTTAAATTAACAACAAGACTTATATTAAACAAATATATATTTTCACTAAATAAAAGATAATAATATTTAGTATTAAAATTACTTATATTTTAACAAATGTTCAAAATTTTGACCATTCACTTTTAAGCACATTTCCATTCGTTTCAATACTTCATGGTGGGTTACTTTTAATAACATTTCTCTAGGCCCTAGGGATTAATGAACAGGCGTCTACTATTTTATTTTTAAGTTCTTCTATAGTAACTGATGGGGTTATATAGACAACTTCTTTTAAGAAACCCCATAGAAAAAAATCTAAGGGAGTCAAATCTGGACTACGGGCTGGCCATTTAATTTCTGGACTATATGTACCTATTTATTAAAAATAAAAATTCTGAAATAATTAATTTGTCTTTAAAAACATGAAAACATGATTACCGATCCAGTTGACTCCAAATATTTGTGTTAAACATTCTCGAACTATGTTACTAATGTGTGCCGGTGTGACCAGTGAAGTTAACTCCCGATGATTTTTACTGGGGGGAGTAATAATCACCGGGAGTAATTATTTCCTAAACTAGACGGCGATTATTACTCCCTTTATATTTTTACTCCTCTTTATGTAGGGAGTAATTATTTCCTAAGCTAGCCGACGATTATTACTTATCAATAATTTACTGCTGAATATCAAATATAATAATTTATAAGTTCATAAGCTCATAAAAAAGTAATGCCCCGTTTAAGTACAATTGTTTTTGTTTGTTATAGGTACGAGTAGTAAAAATTATGTAAAATCTTCTATTACATTTTTTAATCTTAGGTATGAAAAGAAAAACTATTATGAATTTCTAACTAAAAAATTATTTACAACATTTAAAATAATTCTCATGGCTATTAAAAGCTGAGAAATACTCAAAATAGTTTGAAAATATTACCATGCATGAAAAATGGTCATTTTAACATTTGGTAAAAATTTCAAGAATCTAGGATTATTGGTTAGTAAATTACAACAAAATATCAACAATTATTGAAAATGAAAATTCGATAATTTATAGATAAAAATCCTATATCTTAAAAGTTTTAAATTCACACTTATAAAAAATAAATTGTGTGTAAAAATTAAATATCATAAATATATAGATACATGCAGTCCCAGTAAACATTTCAGATCCATGAGATGTATAAAATACAATATAATATATAATACAATCTAATTGTTGTATTTGGATAGATTTTAATGATTTTATAGATAACCATTGAAGTCTAAATAATATTACAGACGTCTACTCTAGCCTATAGGTAGGTTTTAGGTATGTATGTAAACATTATAATTATAACATAATTTATTATTGGTACTCGTATGTCTAATAGATACATATTTTTGTATATACCTAATAATAGTTAGATAATTTATTAGTAAAGCAAGGACTTTCACGCATTTGCATATTTTTTCTGGTTAACTTTTTAGTATGCTGCAGAGTAAGTATACAAAACATTTCACAAAGGACATATTTTTTGATTATAAGAGCATATTAATTTTAGTATGTAGTGCATATTTTGAACAAGGGCGTATTTGAGTTGAGATTATGTGGGGGTGCAAAACTAACAGCCGATTACCTATAGCTTTGTTCCTGTTACTCATTCGCGTTTCGCGTAAATAAATAAAAATAAAAGTATCAAATTGAATTGAATTAAATATTTATTTAACATTATATAATATATTATATTATATTATATAATTATATTATACAGGGTGATTTTTTTATCGTGAACCAGTAAATATCTCGGTAAATATTAGGAATTTTAAAATAATTTTTTTTTTAAACTTTCTAGGTTTTACTATTTTACACTGTGTTACAATTTTTATAATTTTAACTTCCTCCCTTATTTGATAAAAAACTAACAACTTTCGATTTTCAAATGGCAATACCTATTTTCGATTACGAAAATTTATAAACATACTGAAAAAAATAATTTTAACATTTATAGAATTTAATTTCAGTAATCCGTTAGCGACTTATTACCGTTTAAATATTCGTTAAATTTACTGCTACCGGAAAATTTATCAAACCCAACAGTAAAGACCAGAAGTAAAAACGAAATGATATCTTAATTTAACAATACCCATAACGGTCATAATCGATAATAACTCTTAGGTAACAAGATAGATAAACAATACTGTTAGAAAAAAAAAATGTCCTATCAACACTCCCACCAGAACACCGTAGTGTCAGTGAGCGAAGCAAGCGAGGCTTAATCAGTTATAAAGTATAAAAATAACATATTACAATTTACCATCATGGTTACATAGTATATCACTGGTTACTGATTCTTGGTATAGGTCTTATCAAGTATCATTTTAGTAAATTAATGATAATAAATGGCGGTTAACTGTTTCTGAAAACATGTGTTTATTGGTTAATCGTTAAGTTAATGTTAATTTTCCATTATCAAATATCGAATATTAAATATTAATTATTATTCTTTGAAGTTTGAACGTTTAACCACAGAATACGTTAAAATTAAATACTAAATTATGTATATTATTTAAAATATAAATTTAAGGTTTAAACCAATTATTTCAATGCATATTATATTATGTTGTATTTTGGTTAAACAATTTGAATTTAATTAAAAATATACTTCTAACCAATCAGCAATAGTATTATGTGTATGGCAATTAGTTTTCATACTTTTCTGACAACTAAAAAATAATTCATAAATGTGCAGATATAAATGTATAATGTATATGGCATAGTATGTACTTGGATTCAGGGTATAGAGCTAAGACTAAAGTAGTTAAAGGTCTATTCACACATTTTTTCTTTTTTTTTAATTATACATTTTTACAATGCCCCTTCCATTAAAGGTTTTATTTTCATTAAAAATAAAAATAATTACAAATCAATCTATGTATGCTAAATTACTAAACAAAAATAATAGAATAGGTAAGTTTTTTGATTGCACAAATAAAGTGACATGACAAATAACCTACATCAGACTTATATTACAATGGTTTGTGCATCGAGAAAGTGAGTCCCCTGTTGTTAATCTAATACAAGGTTATAGGTCTAGAGCCCGTTGTACATTATGCCTACCCGATTTTCCATTTATAATTATAAGGTATTCTGGTATATTTTTCGTATAATGTTTGATTTGCATTTTATATTAAAACTATCTTGTATAGTTGTATGTGAATAGACCAAATAATGGACATAAATTCAATACTAAATTATCAAAGGCAATAAACACATTAGTTATTAATAATTTTACTAGAATATGAACAAATTTCCGTAGTGCAAATGTTTGCAGGATTTGGGTAAGGTCATACCTAATAAAAAATATTAACACTTAACATGTCCACTACCCTAGATAAATTAATACAAATTAAATGAACATTGAACATACTTTACATTATCTACTCTATACATAATTTACAACATATTTTTAGGGCTATGGATGTTTTAAAAAATTATTCATTTTTACACTTATTTTTGAAATTATGTTAATTTTTAATTAATATTTTATGATACAAAAATCTTTTATATTGCATGAAAATGACACTCAGGTGTAAAAAAAAAATTTAATTTGCCAATTTAGGTTAATTAAAACTCCATAGCCCTACTTGGCTACTTATATTATGTATCAATAACTTAACCTAATTATTTAAACATACAATTAACTATTAATGTGATCATCAACAATTTAAAAGCCAATTGATAATTTTTATAAGACTTATCAATTTTAAAATTCATAATTTAATTTTAATGAACATGAAGATATTTGAAATGTGTATAATTTTGTTATCAAGACAAATTATTGTTGTCATTTAGTAGGTAGGTACATTTTACTATTTTAGTATAAAATAAGCGACCCTGCGACCCATTGAGATATGTATAATACTATTATGTATGGTAAACTAAATTTACAAAACTAAAATTATTAGTTTGCTATATTTATTACCTACACTATTAAATGTGATAATAACCAATTACTTAAATATTATGTTCAAGTATTCATAGTTACTTCTGTGTAAATAACATTATAAAATATAAGTGCTAGTCTTTAAAAAATTATATCAATATAGGTACTAATTGTTTACAACACTCGCAATATTTAAATTAAGCTACAATTAATATTACCTATGATATTTATATTTATTGTGATTGTCTTACAGAAACTTACAGAATTTTGGTTCATGCCAGCGGTTTCATGTAGTACAATCGAATAATAAATCATAATATAGTTATTTACTATTTTTCTATATTTATTATATTTATGTTTAACATGATTGACTTACAGAAACTTACAGAATTTTGGTTCATGCCAGCGGTTTCATGCAGGACAATCGAATAATAAATCATAATATAGTTATTTACTATATTTATGTTTAACATGATTGACTAATTTAACTTACAGAATTTTGGTTCATGCCAGCGGTTTCATGTAGTTCAATCGAATAATAAATCATAATATAGGTATTTACTATTTTGCTATATTTATTGCGACAATGCTTAAACAAATTAATAGAATATAATGATAAGCTCAAAATAGTAGGTTTTGTTTGAATAACCTTATAAAATATAACTGCAAGACTTTAAAAAATTATAAATTCTATAATTTTATTAACACAGACCAACAATAAACCATACAATATAATAATATTTATTAAGTAAATTTATGAATTTTAATACATTAACAAATCTAAAAATTTCAGCTGAAATTCACTGAATTTTAATATTTTTATGAAAATAAAAATGTACCATCAAAGGTTACAATATCAATAAGGACAAAAAAATTTAATGAAAAAAATGATGTCACATTTGCAGTCTTAGGTACCTACCTACAATGACTTATAGAGCAGTTAAACATTTGCTTTAATCTAATTAGCTACCATACATTTCAATATACTTTTGTATTTTTAATCCAAAACAGATTTAATTTAAATCAATGGTATAATATGCATAATAGTTGCATAAAAAAAAAACATACAAAATGTATTGTTATGCATAGTTATATACTTACATATAATTATAAATATTATAATATGAATTTTTAATTTAATTATAACAATATCAAAATCTCAATAATGACATAAAACATAATAAGTAAGTATTTCAAATATTTCAAATTGTATCAGTAAAAAATTTTAATATATTTTGAGTGGTGAATTAATGTTGTCATTTAGTTAGTTTTAGTATATTAAAATAAACTAGCCACTAAGGTATGTATGGTAAACTAAATTTAAAATCATTAAATTTAAATCCATTATTTTTGAAAGACTATCAATTTTAAAACTCATAATTTAATTTTAATGAATGTGAAGATATTTGAAATATGTACATTGTACAATTTTGATATCAAGACACATAATTATTGTCATTTAGATTTATTACATTTTAGTATATTTATATATTAATTCTATATTTATTACACTATTAAATGTAATAATAACAAATTACTTAAAAATTATGTTTAAGTATTTATATAAACAAATTAGTTAAAAATAGTTGCTTCTGTGTGAATAACATTATAAAATATAAGTGCTAGTCTTTAGAAGTTATATCAATAAAGGTACTAATTGTTTACAACACTCGTAATATTTTAATTTATTAGCTACAAGTAATATTATTATATTATAATATTATTATATTATTAGTATATTTATATTAAACTTGATTGATAAATTAACTTACAGAATTTTGGTTTATGCCAGAGGTTATCTAGTTTAATCAAATAATAAATCATAATATACTTAGGTATTTACTATTTTGCCACATTTATTACAACATTATAAATGCGATCTAAGTTTGAACAAATTAGTAAAAAAATAATGATAAGGCTCATAATATGCTCAAAATTGTGGCCTTTGTATGAATATTGAATAACCTTAACAAAATTTATAAATTCTATAATTGTATTAACACAAACCAACAAAAAAACCATACATGCAAATATTTATTAGTATAATTAAACATTTGCTTTATTCTAATTAGTTACCATATATTTCAATAAAATGTTGTCTTAAAATGATTGAAGAAAATAGATTAATAATATTTTTAATTTAAATCAATGGGCTAAATACAAATTAAATAAACAAAGAATCATGATGAAAAAACTAATTTAAAATTTGAAGTCTTAGATAGGTACAAATGACCTGTAATTATGTATAAAAAATTAACTAATGATGGTGATGAACAAAAATATCATTTTTAATTTTTCAATGATCCATAAAAGAAATATAAAGTATGTACCTTCTTAGTGTTAATAGATAAATGATACTTAAATGTATTATCAAAATTATGTCTTCTGATGTTAGTTTAAAACAAATTCAAATATTTCCTGACAGTAACAACCAGTTGACGAAAATTCAAACGCACTAACACAAATGACTTAAAAAAATATGAATTTGATTGAAATAATGAAATAATTAGACACGTATTTAAATATAGTTAAACTACTTAAACTTATTGACTAATTTGACTATTGTCTTAACTGTCATATAAAAATTAAAGTGACAAGTGACAAGCGTTATCAATTATCAACAAGCAACCACATGATATCTCATCATTTATCACTATTATTTTTAGGTTATAAATTATAATAACAGACTTAAAGAAATCTGTGATTAATATCTTATTATATCATCTTATAGTATAAAACGTGAAGGAGTTCGTCTCTAGACCGCCAGGTGCGACGCAGCAAATAAGGAACGATAATCAAAAAATTCGATTTTTTCCGACCCCTTATCACTGTTTTACTTTATCGCGCTATCTCGAAGTCGATGTTTTGTTATTACTGTATAATATATGATTTTTCGAAAATCTCTACAACTTTTCGACATTTGTACCCCTTTTTTGTAATTTTTTTGACATTTTATGTCCTCGCCGTCGTGTTTTTCGAGTACTCCGTGTTTTTTCACGCCTGGTAGAGTGCCCGTTTTCTACGTGTTTGTTTTTTTGCGTTCGCCGTCGTGTTAACCGAGACGGCCGCCGACCGACGTTCTCGCCGATTTAATTTCGACTTTTTCAGTTTTCGTCGTTCTTTTCACGCTTTCGACATTATGATATGGTTTTTCGCGTAGCCCGTGTCCTTTGAACGCCGAACGTTTACCGATTGTACGTGAAATCTGTAACGGTGATTGGACGTAACGATTAGAATTGCCGAACGACGTATGAGGTACCTATGTACGGTTTAACCTACTCGGTATTATTTTAATGATTTCGATTAAATTGCACGATTTTATGTGTGTTATATTTCTGTACGTGTTGTAGGCTTTCTGTTCGTCGATTCGTGTCGAATACAAGTCGTTTTCGTGACCTTCGTACACTTTAGTTCCAGACCGTCGACAGTGCTGAATCAGTACTGAAGATTATTATTTTTGGATATCAAACGTCCTGACGGTGTGTATTTCTTTAAATATCAAATGTGTGTGTACTGCATTAGTATCTATTATCATAATATGTGTTGCAGGTGTATGGTAAATGTCGCGGACCATTGATGTTCGTATGTTCGCACAGTGTTGATTTACTCATATATTACATATTATAGTTAAATTACTGTTTTGGATACAATAAATCGCATTTTATCATTTTATTTACATTGTCTTATCCTTTATAACTCAGCCCTAACACCATTAGTCCAATGTTTTACCTCAAGTAGTGCTTCGTTGCACAGAAGTGTTTATCGACGATGCAGGTTCATTCGCAAAGCACTGTCAGCATGTACTCCAACAGAGTGAATTGAAGCTACACTATGTTTTTGATATAATTAAATAGTTACTTTTACTCAAGTGTTATATATATATTACCAGCATAAACAGATTAAAACATACGGAAAATGTTAATAGTACATAAGTGAGTTGTTGAATTAGAGTAGTTAATTAACTATGTATCGTGTGATTCTTATAAGCTGAATAAAAAATAATGTAATCTACATATTATGATACATAAATTATTGTTGTACAACTCTACATATTATTTAGTATTATGTAATTAAGTAATTTTATACCACACATAAACGCATGCATAAAGGATAATACGTACTACATGTTTTCGCATATATCTAAAAATAAATTTTATTAATTAAATATAAAATATTAAACTATCGACATCGTTATAATGTATTGTATGATATCATTTATGCAATATGGAACATTTGGTAAGTTCAAAAGAATTAATTAGCAACCATAAGTATTTTTAATTTAATAGCCATCGTAAGTTTCAGACAAAAAGTAATTAAATAGTTTTATAAATATTTTAAATTATACAATTGAGTGTATTTGCAATCTATACAATATTTAGCTTATCAAAAAAATTTTTATAAATTTTACTTTTATTGTATAATTGTTTTCTACCTAATAAAACAAAAACTGATAACTATTTATGTGTAGGTATTATATACGTTTTATTTTTTGAATCGAGAACACAATATATAAATTGAAAACGTTAAAATTTTGTTAAGAATGTTGTTTTTATATCTTATACTAACCATTCACAATGATCAACGACATTTAATAAAGAATAAATAAAAATTTGAGTATTATTCATTTATTTTGTGCATATTTAATTAGAATATAAATAGTTTATAAATTATTTTAATAATAATTAATTTCTAAAAATAAGTATGTGTTTGACTATACTTTAAAGGCTCAAATTTTAAAAGTATCATATTGATCATTGATAAATGATTTTATAGGGTTTAAAACGTTAAATACCTCGATTAAATTTTTTTATTTATATGATATAATTTATGCAATATCAAACATTTGGTAAGTTCAAAAGAATTGATTAGCAACCATAAGTATTTTAAATTTTTTAATTTAATTTAATAGCTACCATTTAAGTTACAGAAGAAAGGTAATTAAATAGTTCTATAGTCTGATAGTAAATATTTTAAATTATACAATTGAGTATAGGTATTTACAATCTATAAAATAATTTATCTTTAGTTAAATTTAATGAATTTTTCTATTATTGTATAATTCTTATCTACCTAATTAATCAAAAACTGATAATTAAATATTGATGTGTTTATATAAAAATTTTATTTTTGAATCGAGAACACAATTAATAAATTGCAAACATTAATGTTTTGTTAAGACTGTTGTTATCATGTCTTTTGTAAGTATTATTCATTTATTATATGCATATTTAATTAGAATATAAACAATTTATAAATTTATTATATTAATAGTAATAGGTACATGACAAAAAATAAGTTTTACTATACTTTAAAGGCTTTTAAAAATATTATATTGATCATTAATTCATAATTGTATACAATTTAAAACATTGAATACCTACCTCAATTATATTTTTTTATTTACATAATATCTAACACGATACATGTATTTATAATAAAAATATGTATAAAAAAAATACAATGAAAAATAATAAACATAAATAATATAACTATACAAATATAAATGGTAATTATACCTATAGCAATATTTTAAATTGAATTTTTTTTTATTTATAAATAAACACTTCGACCACATAGGTCATTGGCCTAGAAAAGAACAAAAGTAGTTATATAAATTTCATTTGTAACATGCATTTTGTATATAATTTGGAATTATAGTGATCAGGTTCCTATAAGAATTGAGGTACATTAAATTAGTGTATACACTATAGTATGATAAATATATTAAATATGTCATCACACACAACCAAGGTGTTGTGTATTGCTATATATTGCATGTTATGTACAATTTACATTTTGCCATTCGACTTTGTTATTATGTTTATGCATACAATATGCAATAGGTAATATGCTATAATAGTAGTAATCAGTCACGATGACATCAAATTAAAATAAAAATGTTTGATAAATAATATTAATACTAACAATAAATAAGTTTGAATTTGACTTTAATGTATTGCCTGAAGTATTTATATTAATAATGTAGACTATTTAAGTATAGTTTTAGAGGATTTAAATTTCTGAATAAATTTGGTTAATCCAAAAATTATATTATTATATTATTAAATTAATATTACAAATGAATGTAATGCACGTAAAAAATTACAATATTTCAAAAGATATTGTTCGCAAATGCATGTAAAAGACAATTAATAAAAATATCCAACTCTCATTACATACGAAATATATTAATTACACAAGAAAAACAGTGCTTAACGCAAAATTCGTTGCGGATCGGAAACGGTTTAAATGCTCGAAATTTGACAGAACTTAACATCTCAAACTGTAGTCGATAGGTTTAGGCGTTAGGTCCCCATGAACAAGATAGGCAGGTATAGCAAGATCGAATCCCGCTCCGGCGGAATTAGCGGCGGCGCATACAGTAACATGGCCGCCTGGATTTTTTGCATTTTTTTTCTCGATTTTTTTCAGAAATATTTTGTTTTATATTTATTATGATTAAATACACGATTAAATTTACTTCCGTATTTACAGTTTCTTTTTCTGTAAATTAATAGAATAAATTACAAATTGTAACTCCCGTGTTATGAATGTTGTTAATATTGTATATTCAATACATAATAATATACAATTCAATACAATTTCAACTATCCGCCCACATTCTCCGCGATTCGACGCAATCGGATTGCTTACTTGATTACTTTAGTTGTGTATCATAATTGATTTTCCCCGTTGATTGCTGACTACCAAAATTCAACACGCGATTTACCTCTGACTTTTTTACGAGCATATCAACACCCGACTATCGACTTCCGAGGGAACATGACAAAATGTATAAAATATATTTGTACATAACATATTTCGAAATGAGAATTAATGAAAAGTTCTTATTATTTCACCAATTCCGCGATCCGACGAAGTCGGATTGCCTACCTGGTAGTTATAGTTGCATTGAATTTATTATCACAAGTTATTACCGATTATTCAACGCTCAAACGACAACATTCGACTTAATCATTTTTTCCTACTTTTGAAGGCAGGAGGTTAGACAATCCGCCGTAGGTGGATTCCCCAACCAGGAATCTATTTATACCGGTTGAGGGCTGATAGCTAGACACTCAAAATTCTACGTCTCAGCTATCAAATATTTTTCACTTTCGAAAGAAGACCGCCAAACAAGCGAACGTCTTATCAATTCTCGACAACACCCGCCTTATCATCCCGATAGAAGACTCGCAGTACCACCAAATCTTCCTTTTTTAAAAACTTTCTGCTTTCAAGCTCTTCCATCCGTCCTAGGGTTTTCACTTACACCGAGTTTCACCCAAAGCGAGTTTCACGGGCCGCTAGTCTTATATTATAAAACGGTAAGAAGTTCGCCCGTTTGCCGTCGGCGCTAGGTGTATTTATAGTGAATTACCAATCAGAAAATTAGATTTTTTTTCGAGTCCCGCCCCGCCCGCCGATCATCGTTCCGAGCCGTTTCGTTATCACCGCGATCGTTATCAATTATTACTTATTATTATTTTGAAAATTTTCCGTTTTTCACCGGATTTCGAGATTTTTCCTTCGTTTTTCGAGACCGTTGTGTACGTATTCGTGTAGTGCGCGACATTTTCAAGCCGTACGTATACGGTTTGTTCTCCTATTGCGTTCGTGTCGATCGCCAACGCGATAACAATTAAGGCCGCCGAACGACGATTTCTTTCAGTTTTTTTTCCGCAGATCCGTTTCGTGTTTTACGACTGTTCGGTCCGTATTCGTGAAGTGCGCCTTTCGAAAACAGTACACAAATTCGGGTCGTGTGTTTTGGATCGCAGAGTGCAGACGCTGACCGACGTACGAGGTATGTAATCGCTGATATTTGCTTTGTACTATATATAAATATATATAATATATTATTATATTATTTTTACGTGTTTTAGTCCTATTCGTTACTTTTGTCGTCTGCCGCATCGTTCTCGACCGTCTGCGAAGCGAAATATAATACGTATGTCATTACTTCATTACTACTAATATACTCATAATAGTTAATATAGTTTTTAAACGTGTTGCAGGTTTTTGGAGAGCGGTGATGTCTGTTCGACGCACAGTTTTCATTTACCCGTGTACACTACTTTTTATGGATTCAATAAACTGCATTATATCATCGTATTTATATTGTTCTGTTGTTCTCAGTAGCTCGACCTTTAGACACATCTTAGACCATTGGTCGTGCTCTCTAGCACAAAAGTGTTCACCGCGTATGTTTGTGTCGTACAGTATTGTATTTACTATTTAGGTACTCGGGTGTGTATTATAATATTATTTGTGAATATGATGTGCTAATTGGTGAAATATTGAGTTAATAACATTTAATATTTATTACTGACGTTCGATTGTACATTACTTAGAGACACGTAAAAAGTATATTCCGTAGTTGGATTTTTATAATTTATATAATATTATTAAATCAATCAAAACCTGTACTTCATTAATGATAAATAAAATATTTTATTTTTAATTATAGTTTGTATGGTTATAACATAATATTTTAAATGTTTTAATAAATATCATATAATACAAATTGTATTAAACATAAGATTTTGCTGGTAACGTTAGTATATTTTTGTAGTAGAAAGCAAAGTAGTGAGCAGATAAATTCAAGTATTGTATGTTGCACTCATAATATATTTCAATCTATATAATTATTGCAGACAAATACCTTGAATAAAAACATTCTTCTGTGGTAAGATTTATACATTATACAGATTAATTACCTATGCTCCTATTTTATAATATTTACCCATTAGTCAACTAAAAAAAAAAACAATAGGTATTTGTGTATAGTTATTTTGCTACAATATTTTAATATTTATGTAGGTATTAATTTTCTTTTTGGATCAAACGCATAATATATTTTAAATGTAAAATATACAATTTGGTATCAGTGTTAAAATGCTTTTTGTTATAGTAGTTATTATAGCTACACTGAGTAGATTAAATTTGTTTAAATAATAATAAGTTTTAATTTATGGTCTCAATTGTTTTTATTTTATTGTATTATATTATTTGTTTGTGTCTACAGATTTAAAATTTTTGAGAATAATTAATAATCATATATCTATATATATTATATTGTAAAACAATAAGTTAAAAAGACAACTTATAACATTTAATGTTTTAGCACACCAATAATGAATATGTTATTTAACATAGATTTTGCTGTCAAGGTTGGTATATTTTTTCTTGCAACATTTGAGCTAAATTTTGAATAAATCTGATGAATTCGTATATTGTATACATATACATCACTCAAAGAGTATTTCAAAATTTATATTTATCATTGCTTAAAATAATAATTTTTTACTTTGGTAATATTTATATTACACAAATAAATTATGCTTTAATTGTGTAATAGTTGCCTAATGCTCAACTAGGTAATAAAATATAGTATAAATGTATAGTTACTTACTACAATATTTCAATATATATATTTTGAATTGAACACCCAATTTATTGCAAATTTAATGTTAAATATACATTTCTTTTGATAGTTATATTACAATGTTTTTTATTTATTATTTACAATATTATCGATCATGTAAGGACAAAAGTATTTATTAGGTATTATGTTTATGTTAAATTTGCTCAAGAGTAATAAATAAATTATTAAATGAACAATAATGATAATTAAATTATTAATCATCAATAAGCTCGAGTTAGATATGAATTATGACCTCAATGAATTATATATAATAATTCATCATGTATGAGCATTAGTATTTAATTTTTTTGATAAATTATGAATATTATAAAATGGTGTATAGAGTATTTAACACATTATATATGCTCATAATACATAATAAAACATCACAGTGTAAACAGCGGCGCTTTGATTAACACTGCGATTCATTTTTCGCATTTTTTTCTTTTTTTTTCCTTTGTTATTCTAATTATTATTCTATATTATTATTCTTATATGTTAAATCAATCAAAACTTGTGCTTAAATAATACAAGGTTCACCAGGGTTTTATGCAAAATTACTATCATAACTTTCAAGTTTCAAGATAAAAAAATATAACAGTATTACAACATGATGTAATAAATGTATTGAAGATTATTTCACGTATTACACTTACAATACTTACATCGTCCGCGATCCGACGCAGTCGGATTGCTTACCTGAGGGGTTTAGTAACTCATAAAGAACATTCAATTTTTAGCAAATAAAAAATTCAGATTTCATTAATTGCGCCCACATAGTCTGCAATTCGACGCAGTCGGATTGCCTACCTATGCGATTTAGTTGTGTATAAATCGATTTTCCCAAAATATAGGACATTAAAATTTCGTTCGACTTAAACTTTTTCCCCTACAGTACAACATCAGACTTTCGACGTCAGGAGGTATAACAATCCGCCGTAGGCGGATTGCCCAGCACAAGTATCGATTTTCACTGGTTGATGACTAATTGCTAGACACTCAATTACCATTATTTTATTTATTATTTTATTCTCATACAAAAAAGCACCGGGCAAACGGAACGATATATATCTAAATATAAATTGCTTAGCCAGATATCAATTTGCACCGGTTAAGGACTGATAGCTAGACGCTCAATTACAATTTCTGATATGTTATTTTTTTTTTAACATACAAAAAAGAACCGGGCAGGCGACGATTGTAACTCCCGTGTTATGAATGTTGTTAATATTTTATATTCAATACATAATAATATACAATTCAATACAATTTCAACTATCCGCCCACATTGTCCGCGATTCGACGCAATCGGATTGCTTACTTGATTACTTTAGTTGTGTATCATAATTGATTTTCCCTGTTGATTGCTGACTACCAAAATTCAACACGCGATTTACCTCTGACTTTTTTACGAGCATATCAACACCCGACTATCGACTTCCGAGGGAACATGACAAAGTGTATAAAATATATTTGTACATAACATATTTCGAAATGAGAATTAATGAAAAGTTCTTATTACTTCACCAATTCCGCCCACAAAGTCCGCGATCCGACGAAGTCGGATTGCCTACCTGGTAGGTTTATTTGCATGTAAACTGATTTTCCATAGATAACTGATAAAGTATTTAACATTCAAAAACTCACTTTGACTTAAAATATTTTACCAACAAAACAGCATCCGCCTAACGATTAAAAGGCAATAACATTGCTTTAAAAAACTTTCACGTTGCATAATTTTTTTATTTTAAATACATACAAATACAATTAATTAATGGATAAGATTTACTTCCATATAAACAGTTTGCTTTACTGTGAATTACTGATTAATTAATAATATCATTGTCATAGTGCATGCGTTGTACACTCAATAGTCAATTGATTTAATATTTGATCCATGCGCCGACATAGTCTGCAATCCGACGCAGTCGGATTGCCTACCTGGTAGTTATAGTTGCATTGAATTTATTTTCACAAGTTATTACCGATTATTCAACGCTCAAACGACAACATTCGACTTAAACATTTTTTCCTACTTTTGAAGGCAGGAGGTTAGACAATCCGCCGTAGTTGGATTCCCCAACCAGGAATCTATTTATACCGGTTGAGGGCTGATAGCTAGACACTCAGAATTCTACGTGTCAGCTTTCAAAAATTTTTCACTTTCGAAAGAAGACCACCAAACAAGCGAACGTCTTATCAATTCTCGACAACACCCGCCTTATCATCCCGATAGAAGACTCGCAGTACCACCAAATCTTCCTTTTTTAAAAACTTTCTGCTTTCAAGCTCTTCCATCCGTCCTAGGGCTTTCACTTACACCGAGTTTCACCCAAAGCGAGTTTCACGGGCCGCTAGTCTTATAGTATAAAACGTGAAGGAGTTCGCCTCTAGACCGCCAGGTGCGACGCAGCAAATTGCAGAGAGCCAATCGTAAATTAGATTTTTTCCCGACCCGTTATCACCGTTTTACGTTATCGTGCTATCTCGAAGTCGACGTTTAGTTATTACTGTATATATCGGTTTTCGAAAACTTTTCGACGTTTTAACCCCTTTTTTGTAATTTTTTGGCGTTTTACGGCCCTGACGTCGTGTTTTTTGAGTACTCCGTGTTTTTTTACGCCCGGTAGAGTGCCCGTTTTCTACGTTTTTGTTTCGCTGTGTTCGCAGTCGCGTTAACCGAGACGGCCGCCGACCGACGTTCTCGCCGATTTAATTTCGACTTTTTCAGTTTTCGTCGTTCTTTTCACGCTTTTCGACATTGTGATATGGTTTTTCGCGTAGCCCGTGTCCTTTAGACGCCGTACGTTTACCCCGTTTGTACGTGAAATCTGTTATTGTGATTGGACGGAACGATTAAAATCGCAAAACGACGTATGAAATATATGTACGTGCTACCTACTCGGTATTATTTTAATTATTTGAATCAGCACTGCAGATTATTTTTTTGGATATCAAACGTCCTGACGGTGTGTATTTCTTTAAATATCAAATGTGTGTGTACTGCATAAGTATCTATTATCATATGTGTTGCAGGTGTATGGTCAATCTTTGCGGACCATTGACGTTCCTTTGTTCGCACAGTGTTGATTTACTCATATACCACATAATATAGTTAAATTACTGTTTTGGATTCAATAAATTGCATTTTATCATTTTATTTACATTGTCCTATCCTTTGTAACTCAGCCCTAACACCATTAGACCAATGTTTCACCTCGAGTAGTGCTTTGTTGCACAGAAGTGTTTATCGACGATGCAGGTTCATTCGCAAAGCACTGTCAACATGTACTCCAACAGAGTGAATTGAAGCTACACTATGTTTTTGATATAATTAAAATAGTTACTTTTACTCAGGTGTTATATATATTACCAGCATAAACAGATTAAAACATACCTACGGTAAATGTTAATAGTTTATAAGTGAGTTGTTGAATTAGAGTAGTTAATTAACTATGTATCGTGTGATTCTTATAAGCTGAATAAAAAATAATGTAATCTACATATTATGATACATAAATTATTGTTGTACAACTCTACATATTATTTAGTATTATGTAATTAAGTAATTTTATGCTACACATAAACGCATGCATAAAGTATAATACGTACTACATGTTTTCGCATACATCTAAAAATAAATTGTATTAATTAAATATAAAATATTGAACTATCGACATCGTTATAATGTATTGTATGATATCATTTATGCAATATGAAACATTTGGTAAGTTCAAAAGAATTAATTAGCAACCATAAGTATTTTTAATTTAATAGCCATCATAAGTTTCAGACAAAAAGTAATTAAATAGTTTTATAAATATTTTAAATTATACAATTGAGTATATTTGCAATCTATACAATATTTAGCTTATCAAAATAAATTTTATAAATTTTACTTTTATTGTATAATTGTTTTCTACCTAATAAAAAAAAAACTGATAATTATTTATGTGTAGGTATTATATACGTTTTATTTTTTGAATCGAGAACACAATATATAAATTGAAAACGTTAAAATTTTGTTAAGAATGTTGTTTTTAAATCTTATACTAACCATTTACAATGTTCAACCACATTTAATAGTATTATTCATTTATTTTGTGCATATTTAATTAGAATATAAATAGTTTATAAATTATTTTAATAATAATTAATTACTAAAAATAAGTATGTGTTTGACTATACTTTAAAGGCTCAACTTTTAAAAGTATTATATTGATCATTGATTCATGATTTTATAGGGTTTAAAACGTTGAATACCTCGATTAAATTTTTTTATTTATATGATATAATTTATGCAATATCAAACATTTGGTAAGTTCAAAAGAATTGATTAGCAACCATAAGTATTTTAAATTTTTTAATTTAATTTAATAGCTACCATTTAAGTTACAGAAGAAAGGTAATTAAATAGTTCTATAGTCTGATAGTAAATATTTTAAATTATACAATTGAGTATAGGTATTTACAATCTATAAAATAATTTATCTTTAGTTAAATTTAATGAATTTTTCTATTATTGTATAATTCTTATCTACCTAATAAATCAAAAACTGGTAATTAAATATTGATGTGTTTATATAAAAATTTTATTTTTGAATCGAGAACACAATTAATAAATTGCAAACATTAATGTTTTGTTAAGACTGTTGTTATCATGTCTTTTGTAAGTATTATTCATTTATTATATGCATATTTAATTAGAATATAAACAATTTATAAATTTATTATATTAATAGTAACAGGTACATGACAAAAAATAAGTTTTACTATACTTTAAAGGCTTTTAAAAATATTATATTGATCATTAATTCATAATTGTATACAATTTAAAACATTGAATACCTACCTCAATTATATTTTTTTATTTACATAATATCAAACACGATACATGTATTTATAATAAAAATTTGTATAAAAAAAATACAATGAAAAATAATAAACATGAATAATATAACTATACAAATATAAATGGTAATTATACCTATAGCAATATTTTAAATTTAATTTTTTTTTATTTATAAATAAACACTTTGACCACATAGGTCATTGGCCTTGAAAAGAACAAAAGTAGTTATATAAATTTCATTTGTAACATGCATTTTGTATATAATTTGGAATTATAGACTATAGTGATCAGGTTCCTATAAGAATTGAGGTACATTAAATTAGTGTATACACTATAGTATGATAAATATATTAAATATGTCATCATACACAACCAAGGTGTTGTGTATTGCTATATATTGCATGTTATGTACAATTTACATTTTGCCATTCGACTTTGTTATTATGTTTATGCATACAATATGCAGTAGGTAATATGCTATAATAGTAGTAATCAGTCACGATGACATCAAATTAGAATAAAAATGTTTGATAAATAATATTAATACTAACAATAAATAAGTTTGAATTTGACTTTAATGTATTGCCTGAAGTATTTATATTAATAATGTAGACTATTTAAGTATAGTTTTAGAGGATTTAAATTTCTGAATAAATTTGGTTAATCCAAAAATTATATTATTATATTATTAAATTAATATTACAAATGAATGTAATGCACGTAAAAGATTACAATGTGTCAAAAGATATTGTTCGCAAATGCATGTAAAAGACAATTAATAAAAATATCCAACTCTCATTACATACGAAATATATTAATTACACAAGAAAAACAGTGCTTAACGCAAAATTCGTTGCGGATCGGAAACGGTTTAAATGGTCGAGATTTGACAGAATTTGACAACTCAAACTGTAGTCGATAGGTTTAGGCGTTAGGTCCCCATGAATAAAATAGGCAGGTATAGCTAGATCGAAACCCGCCCCGGAGGAATTAGCGTCGGCGCATGCCGTAACATGGCCGCCCGGATTTTTTGCATTTTTTTTCTCGATTTTTTCAGAAATATTTTGTTTTATATTTATTATGAATAAATACACGATTAAATTTACTTCCGTATTTACAGTTTCTTTTTCTGTAAATTAATAGAATAAATTACAAATTGTAACTCCCGTGTTATGAATGTTGTTAATATTGTATATTCAATACATAATAATATAAAATTCAATACAATTTCAACTATCCGCCCACATTGTCCGCGATTCGACGCAATCGGATTGCTTACTTGATTACTTTAGTTGTGTATCATAATTGATTTTCCCCGTTGATTGCTGACTACTAAAATTCAACACGCGATTTACCTCTGACTTTTTTACGATCATATCAACACCCGACTATCGACTTCCGAGAGAACATGACAAAATGTATAAAATATATTTGTACATAACATATTTCGAAATGAGAATTAATGAAAAGTTCTTATTATTTCACCAATTCCGCCCACAAAGTCCGCGATCCGACGAAGTCGGATTGTCTACCTGGTAGGTTTATTTGCGTGTAAACTGATTTTTCTATAGATAACTGATAAAGTATTTAACATTTAAAAACTCACTTTGACTTAAAATATTTTACCAACAAAACAGCATCCGCCTAACGATTAAAAGGCAATAACATTGCTTTAAAAAACTTTTACGTTGCATAATTTTTTTATTTTAAATACATACAAATACAATTAATTAATGGATAAGATTTACTTCCATATAAACAGTTTGCTTTACTGTGAATTACTGATTAATTAATAATATCATTGTCATAGTGCATGCGTTGTACACTCAATAGTCAATTGATTTAATATTTGATCCATGCGCCGACATAGTCTGCGATCCGACGCAGTCGGATTGCCTACCTGGTAGTTATAGTTGCATTGAATTTATTTTCACAAGTTATTACCGATTATTCAACGCTCAAACGACAACATTCGACTTAAACATTTTTTCCTACTTTTGAAGGCAGGTTAGACAATCCGCCGTAGGTGGATTCCCCAACCAGGAATCTATTTATACCGGTTGAGGGCTGATAGCTAGACACTCAAAATTCTACGTCTCAGCTTTCAAAAACTTTTCACATACAAAAGGAGACCGCCAAATAATCGAACGTCTTATCAATTCTCGACAACACCCGCCTTATCATCGCGATAGAAGACAAGCAGTACCACCAAATCTTCCTTTTTTAAAATCAATCTGCTTTCAAGCTCTTCCATCCATCCTAGGATTTCACTTACACCGAGTTTCACCCAAAGCGAGTTTCACGGGCCGCTAGTCGATAAAATAATTTGATAGTATAAACACTATTATCGTGGAGTTTGGACTATTCACCATTCTCTGATTAAGAAATGCAATTAAGACATCATAAATAAAAATAATACGTAATTGGTCATGATGTCAAATGATAATAGTATAATACGGATATACGTTTTGTATTGACTACTGTTTACTGTAATAAATCGATAATTCGATACCTAGATATTAAGGTCATACAACGGAAGCACTTTTAGTATTATTCACAGTATCATTTTATAATTAACACAAATATTCAGATTTCAGATGCCAATAACACCTTCAATGTTTAACAAATTTTGTCATGACTGACACTACGATGTTCTGGTGGGAGTATTGATAGGACATTTTTTTTTCTAACAGTATTGTTTATCTATCTTGTTACCTAAGAGTTATTATCGATTATGACCGTTATGGGTATTGTTAAATTAAGATATCATTTCGTTTTTACTTCTGGTCTTTACTGTTGGGTTTGATAAATTTTCCGGTAGCAGTAAATTTAACGAATATTTAAACGGTAATAAGTCGCTAACGGATTACTGAAATTAAATTCTATAAATGTTAAAATTATTTTTTTCAGTATGTTTATAAATTTTCGTAATCGAAAATAGGTATTGCCATTTGAAAATCGAAAGTTGTTAGTTTTTTATCAAATAAGGGAGGAAGTTAAAATTATAAAAATTGTAACACAGTGTAAAATAGTAAAACCTAGAAAGTTTAAAAAAAAAATTATTTTAAAATTCCTAATATTTACCGAGATATTTACTGGTTCACGATAAAAAAATCACCCTGTATATGTTACACACAATGTTTTTACTATTATGTTTTAGGACTCGCGTCAGTTTATATTAATAAATAAATAAATATACAAAATAAATACCAACATAAGGTTGATAGTCAAATACAACAAAGTCCATACTTCTCTTTTTCATTTTAGAAAATTTGTCGATTATATCATCAATGGATATAATAATATACCTGTGAACATATGCATCAAAGCCAAACCTGTTAATCGATTTTGGCCTATTCTTGATCTTAACCATGTTTTCAATCTACAAAAATATGTTTTAGGCCAATATTAGCAATAGATAAATAGAAACAAATATGAATAAATATGCATGCATTTATTGCATTTGTGCATAAAATAGTAAAACGATTAAGTACTTATATAGCTCTAATAAATACTCAAATAAGCAAAAAAAAATAAGCAATAATGCATACACATGCTAAATTAATTTAAATTAATTATTAATTTATGTGTTATTTACAAAAAAATACGAGTTATGGGGTGGGGGGGTGAATGCCCCCTTCGCCCCCCTCAAATACGCCTTTGATTTTGAAGGTTTTTCGAAAATCATGTACTTCAGTGAATATTTTTCATGATCAAGGACACAAATTATTATATTTATCTGTTTCTATAAAATTTCTCTAAAGACGAAATACTAATTAGTAATTTTATCTTAATTGCGAGTATCACAGTTACAAATTAAAAATTAACATAGGTCCATAAGGTATTTAAAATTAACATTAAAAAAAAAAAAACAATAATACAGTTATATTATACATATACCTAATTGATATTTTGACTTTTTACAATTATCAAACATTATAACTTAAATATTTTAATAGCCAATAATGTGCAGTTATGTTTGTGTCTTGTAATATCCCCCCCCTATTTTATTATTATCTCCACGTAGATATAACTAACATTGACATCTTATAGATCTGAAATGTTTACTGGGTTATCGGTTATGCATAGGTAGTACCGATTGATTATAAATAGTATATTATTGGTACCTACAGCATCATACATTGTTCTGTATTAAATATATATCATATAATATACCATATACCTAATAAATTATTAGATTAAATATAGTTTCCCTATTTATTTAATATATGTACTAAGAATACTATTATACTAATATATTATATTATAGTATAGACATAAAGCATTAATTATTGAACGTTACCTACTTTTTAATTGTAGGGTAGGTATATTTATTATAAAATCCAGATTAAGATAATCATTAACCATTAGTTTTCAGTTTATTAAGTTTTACTATGATGCATGTTTAAGAAAATGTATTTAAATCAAACCACAAAATTGTGTTTACGTTGAGCAATAGAGGTATACGTTAGTTTACCTACTAGGTAATAAAATGTAATAAAATATAATAAATTATAATTTAATTTTATGCAGTTTTTGAAAAACTTTGGATATAATATTAATTCAACTTACCGGATACCAAATTATCACCGTTACCAGACACTATTGAATATTTTTGGAGATCATGTTAGAATTTATTTTTAGGGCCACGCGCCCTATATGTTTATTAATAATTACAGTTATTCAATAATAAAAAAATAAATTTATGGAAGTCGATCCTCAAAGGTGAAGTATATAGTAGATTGTGACCAAAAAAAGTTTGGTCACTCCTGCTGTATAGTATATAAAATCTACATTTATATAAATAATTGTATTTATCCTATATCATTATTATTAGTGTTGATTTTAATTTGGATATTCCAATAATGTAAAATATAATCCGTATTTTCAATATTTAAATAAAATATTTAATAATAGAATTGAATTAATTAAATATCTGTCTTCGTTATAGTTTATAGTTAGGTACATTATATATAATATAATACTATTAATACTATTTTTATTATTTTGTTTGGTAAGCATGTTCATTACGATTTATGGCATTATGGCCATTCCTGACTGTGTTGTCCATCTATAAACATCAATTTATTTTATTTAAAACGTGCAGTGTATAATATTTCATAGTTTCACCACAAAATTGTTTGAAAACTACATAATACAAATTCACAATAGAGAATAAAGTAAGTTTATTATAATATTTATTGATATTATACATCGATCACATTAACTTGGGTTAGTAAGATTACTCCGCCTGTAGCAGGTTCTTGAAAAGAACCTATGATCGCTTTGTCATAAAATGTAGGTAATCTGAAACCTCAAGTTGTTAAGGTAAGTTCTCATCACAATATTCACAAAATAAAAATTGTTTTTAATTAAATAAATTATTAACTATTAGCTATTGCTTGATCCCAACGATTTTTCCGTGATTCTGTCCTCTTTTTCATTCCTCTATCCTCCACAAACTACATGTTAAATGAACCTTTTAGGCGTATAATGTTTGTTGCAAATGTGGGCCCCTCTCCTTCACTTTTTAAGTTATTATATATTGTAGCCCGTTTGGGATGGTCATAATCATCATCCTTTGTCAAAATGTTTAAAAAAAAAGAACAAAATGAAATATTTTAAAGCATAAATATAATATAATAATTTGCCACACGCGACAAACTAGGCGGGTGGTTAAAAAGGGAATGAATAATAATATAATTAAAAAGTTAATAGTCGGCGTTTTTTATCGACTCAGGCCGATAACGATACACGGATCTATAAATAAAATAATAAAAAATTATATATAAAAATAAGTGGTTAAGAGGCCGTCACAGTAGAAAAAAATCGACCGTAAAACATGCTTTCGTACTTCCAATAGTTCTCAGGCCTCGTTGATCGTAGAAACATGGTTTTGGTATCAAAATAATCACGAGAAGTACTAAAATTGGAACAGAATTTTAAAATATTTTTTTTAACCAATTTTATTTCATTATTTGTATTTGAAGTTTGTAAAATTTTTCATTTTCTTAAAATATTATACAAAATCAGCAAATTTAGAAAACGAAAATCTGTTCCAAGAATATTTAGTACACCTGAGTAATATTGAAAGTTTGAAAGCATGTTTTTGGCAAAACAAATTACAAATTTTCCGTCGTCATGTGCTTCTTAAGCATATAGATAATACATATGTATTATCTATGTTCTAAAGCGATTACAGCGGCAGCATTCTGAAATAGTACTTCTTCCAGTCTTCCACCACTCCACTTGCATAAGTAGCCGGTACGCACCTAGGTCAAAACTGGTTATTTATCGTAGCCGCACATGGGTTATAAATAGCCAAATATACGATGTTATATTTATATAAAATATTATATCGAATATTTGATACGAAAATAATAATTTTGTCAATTAATAATATTATTTTATTTTTTAATGTTATAATAAAATTCGTATTCTTAACGCAAAATGGAACTACATAATATTATATCGTAAAATTGTCACAAAGTAGCTAGAAAACATGTACATGAAGTTAGCCCCCCACTTTGTCTGATCGATTTCAAAATAACGCCAAACAATTGCAAATAATTGCAAATCGATTGTTGCAAATCGAAGTTGTGTTATCCAATAATACCGGTGACACGTCAAAATATCCCGGTCAAAATATCCCCGACAATATATCCCCGACAAAATATCCCCAAACCAAAATATCCCCACAAAAATATTCCATGACAAAATATCCCGAGTAAAAATTTCCCGGTTAAATAATAACTCAAAATGTTGACCTTTATTATAAAAGTTGCGATTAGAAGTAATAATCACACTTTATCTAAATTATAAAGTGAACGTGTGTTATTCGTTATTTTGATGATAGTATAGAGTGTCATACTGTCATTTTATTTCATTACCTACCTACAAAGCATTTGTATTTCGACATATAATTTAGATCCTGTATATTATTATACTGCTCCAGGATTTAGTTTTGATTGTATGTTGAAATACACTGGAATGAAATTAGAGCTCTTAAGTGACTATGAAATGTTACTAATGTTTGAGAAAGGTAAGTTTAAAAGCTTAAAGTTTAAAAGTTTTGATATTGATTTTTTTATTGTTATAGGCATTCGTGGAGGATTGGTTCAAGCTAGCAAAAGATACGTTAAAGCTAACAATAAAAAAATGCTTGAATTCGATTCTTCAAAACCTAGATCGTGGATTGTTTATCAAGATGGTAATATAAATAATTAATTATAAATCATAAATAATATATTTTTTCTTTAGATAATAATTAAAATACGAAATTAGTTAATATATATCATACATCAGGTATTAGTTATATTTTCATAAAAAAAAAATATTTTTTTTTTTTCTATAGCTAATAATTTGTACGGATGGGCTATGAGCCAATATATGCCCTATGGTGGGTTTAAATGGGTTGAACCGTCGTTGGAAGGACTTGATGAGCTTACTGATACTTCGGATATAGGGCGAGTATACGAAGTTGATATAGCTTATCCAAAGGACCTCCACGACAAGCATAATGATTTGCCGTTTCTTCCGGAAAACTTGATTCCGACAGGTTCCGTCGAATATAAACTGATGGCGACGTTGGATCATAAAAAGAAGTATATAATTCACTATAAGAACTTGAAGCAAGCTATCGCCAACGGGTTGATTGTAGAAAAGGTTTAATTTATTTTTTAATTATTTATTTTATGTTTCCATGATTTTATTTTATTTTATTTTTTTTTTCTAGGTTCATAGGGTAATCGAATTTCGTCAATCACCATGGCTTGCAAAATATATTGAATTAAATACTGAAATGAGGAAACGAGCAACCAACGAATTTGAAAAGGACTTCTATAAGCTTATGAATAATTCCATTTTTGGTAGGAATTAATTTATTAATATATGATTAAATATAATAACTAAATATTATTATAGGTAAAACAATGGAGTCAATGCGTAAGCGAATAAAAATGGAATTATCTTCATGCCCACGGAGGTTAAAAAAACTTTTCAAAAAGTTGGTTTATAAAGACTGCCATTCATATGGCGATTATTTAATGGCGGTCACATTACATAATAAAATTATTAATTTTTGTAAACCCATGTACATAGGTATGGAAACAATTTAATATCGATTTCGCTCTATAATAAAATTAATTAATTTTTTGTGATATACATAGGCTTTGCTGTATTGGAGACTAGTAAGACGCTCATGTACGATTATCATTACAATACTATGAAAAGGCATTTTAATGATATAGAATTAATGTACACGGACACAGGTGATATTTATTAAAAAATTTCACATTTAATTTATTTAATTAGGTATTTAGTTATTTTTATTTTTATAGACTCTCTAATATATGATATTTCGACTGAAGATTTCTATGAGGATCTTAAGAACAAACCGGGTCTATTAGAGTGTATGGATTTCATGAGTTGTTTATAAACCATTTTTTTAAAGCAAATATTTTATAAAATGTACATTGTTTAGTATTAAATTCCATATGGAAAATACAGCACGGTAAAGATTCATCATCGCATATTTGATCCAATCGAGGGCATCCTATGTCTTCAATGTTAACAATTGAAACGTGTGGTATGAAGTCTATAAGAAGTTGCTTTTTCGATTTTTGTTATTTTTAAAAAATTACTAAACGTAAGATCTTGAAACTTTTACTTAAATGTTTGAATTAGTTTCAAAGTAGAATATATTACAATATTTAAGTATTATATATCCTAGACTGACAAATCATCTCCGTTCAGAATCGTTTTTCGTATACAATGATACCTATCATTGCATTCAAATTTAACCTTACTTAGTCCGAGGTCCATCCCACCCCCTAATGTACAGCAGAGCGATACTCACTTACCCGCTTTTTTTTTCTTATTGTATTAAAAAATGCTAAAATTTATTAAAAGCCAAAAAGGCAATAATTTATTAATATTTGAAGGCTATTTGTTTAGCCAGAAGGAGTGAAGAAAAAATAATTTGGCGTTGTACGGAATATAAAAGTAAAAAATGTTTATTCTGTGGAACAAGGTCTACAGGAGGCAAAAATGGAACAACAAATAGCTGGAGTGCCTCAACAGAAAAAAAGGCGTAACTATAAAGATTTGGACGAGCGGCTAGTTGCTGTTGTAAAAGGTTATAGTGACACTAATAAAAATAAATATTTAAAATCAATAGAGCATAACTTAATATTATAATAGGTACGTGTTTTATTTTGTAAAATTTTTGACTAACCATTTCCATATTTTTTTATTCTTAAATTTTTTGACAGACAATATTTTTGTATTCTAAGTCTATTTTATCATGTTATTTTTATTTATTTATATCATAATTTATTTGTATAAGTATTTTACTTTAAACGAATTGTAATATTGTTGAACTCCGTATACTAGATACGAGCTTATAGCTCAGTTGGTATATGTATCAGCTATTATTAATGTATTTTATTGTAATTATTTAATTACAATTGTTTTGGCTGAATAAATAAATGAATAAATAAATAAAACCCGTTTAGCGTTACCCGCTTTTTTTTTTAAATTTTGAATTAATAATTACGGGGAATATTATGTCATGGAATATTTTTGTGGGGATATTTTGATTTGGGGATATTTTGTCGGGGATATTTTGACCGGAATATTTTGACCGGGATATTTTGTCGTGGAACCAAGAAATATTATTATACAAATGATGTATTATAACTTATAAATAAATAAAGAATTTTTTTCATTTAACCTAATCTATTTTATACACCTTTTTAATGTTGCACAAAATATAATATTACCTAAGAATATTGTGATAAATAATTACATAAACGTGCGCAAGGGATAACAGAGTGAGCCCAAAAAACTTTGATTATAAATCGAAAGTGATGAATAAAATGTAAGCAAAAAATGAAAAATGACTCGATAGTCATCATCGATGTGTTGGCCAAACATATAAATAAAATTAATTACATTATGAATTCTAAAATTTATAATTAAGTGGTAGTTTGCGTAAATTAATACAAGTTTACCAAGTAAATTGGTTTAAATGTTTAAAATTTGCATAAATACTCATAATAATAATAACAAATTCATGCAAATTTCATAAATATTCTTGATAAATTGTCGTACTAAATATTTGCATAGGAGTTTTGTGCAAAAAAGTATTTTCAGAGTGGTGGGGGGGGGGGGGGGCTGGAGAAACGTTTCTATAACTCCCCACTCAAATTTTCGTTAAACCGCAAAAATAAATTCGTACAAATTGTTTTACTTATCGTACAAATTCGTACAAATTTCGTACCTACTAAATATCGAGCAAAAAAAAATTGCGAAAACATAAAGTGGGGGGCTGGGGACACGTACGTCTCTACATCGTGGTTTCAGTTATTACTTTCATTATTTCGAACGATTTCCGTTTTTCACCGGATTTAAGACTTTTTCACGTTTTTCGGTGCCGTTCTGTCCGCGTTCGTCTCTTTCAAACTCTACGTATACGGTTTCGATTGCGTTCGTGTCAATCGCCTTCGCGGTAATAATTACGGCCACCGAACGACGTTTTTCTTCATTTTTTTTTCCGTTTCGTGTTTTTCGACTGTTTAGTGTTCAGTACGTATTCGTGAAGTGCGCCTTTCAAAAGCCGTACACTAACTCGGTTCGGGTGTTTTGGATCGCGGACGCTGACCGACGTACGAGTTATGTAATCCGTACTATTTGCTTTGTACTATTATATATATAATATTATTATATTATTATTAGGTATTAAAAAAAAATATTATTATGCGTAATAAATAACGCTTTGAAGAAAATTGTTTATTTTTATTTTTAATATGAAGGTGCTTATTTTCTATTATTAAAAAAATATTATCTGCCTATTGCTTAAATATTGTATTATTAATTCAAAAATTAAAGAACTGTATTCATTAATTTAAACTTCAATTGTGTTTTTTTTTTCATTTTTACTACTTTAAACTATTTTTCACTGATCAATACATTTTATAGGTATAACTTAACATTTTTAAAAATTTATATTTCTGACCCTATTAACCTCTGGGACAGTGTGAATAGGTTTTTAGAGCAAAATAATCATGTAACCCTATTCACCCCATAGTGGGTATGAATAGGGTCACATTTTTAAAAAAATATATAAAAAAATCCGGTTATGCGAATGTATTTTTTTATAATAAATTATATTGGGAGACATCTTACCTTCCATTAAAAAAAAAAAAAATAATGAACCTATGTTAAAAACTCTAAGAGATATTCTCAAAAAACCTTTAAAATTGACCCTATTCACCCCCTTTTACGGTACCTTTTTTTTTTGTTTATGAGCATTAATATCAGTCGCATCATTAGCTTATACGCATTTTTTTTTAATATAATTTAAATCATGTCATATTCTAACGATGAAAAAATGGATATGCTTAAATGTTATACACAGTGTAATAATAATACTACAGCAGCAGTTAAGTTATATACTGAACTTTATGGTGACCGTACAATACCCAGCCGTTTTACTTTTTCAAGGATTCAAACAGTGGCGGCGCCAAAGGCGGGCCCGGGCGGGCCATGGCCCGTCTTAGAAACCCCTGGCCCGCCCGTTGGCCCGCCTAAAAATGTTGATTAAATTTAATACTTGAAATTATTATTTTTAAATATTGTTATGTAAATAGAACATATCCCTGTAATTTCGTGGTCTGGTTTTCCTAAATCACACACATTTCACACACAGCTATACATGGATATAATATAGAATGTTTACGTTTTATATTTGGTGCGGTCGTTCACGGAAACGGCTTGGACGGGATTACGATAATATTATGGGAACCGTAGAATAATTTTAAAATAAGTTAAATTATGATTATTACCTGTTATTTATTTAGTTACATAATATTGTCTAATATAATAATTATTAATTATATTGTACAAGTATTTAATAGTTGTTTTATATTTTATTATGTACCTAGTTATGGTTTGCTAATATATTAATATGTATTCAATTATAAACTTTGAAATTAAAATTGTTTAGATATATAATATTATGTTGTTTATTAAATAAAGAAAATATAATGGATTACAGTTTTATGTATTTAATTTTACCTTTCTTTTTAAAGTATCTGATAAATAAATAACCCAACTCACCAAAACTCCTGGTCACTGAGACTGAAGACCTTAAGAGATTAAACAAACAATTTTTATTACAAAGGTACTTATATATGTAGATTCAAAGGTGGGTATTCCAAAAAAAGGACACTCCGGCCCTTGTCAACCCCCCTCCCCGTTTATTCAATTACCATACGTCCAAACAACTGTGCCTGCCCAAATATATGTTGGCCTCCTTTGGCCCGCCCTGGGAAAAATTCCTGGCGCCGCCACTGGATTCAAAAGAATTTACTTTTACACGGTTCTTTCATTAAAAATAATATAAAAAGTGTAAGATGTAAGCGAGTAATAAATGAAAAAAATACTATTATGGTTCTTGCACATTTATATAAGAATCCACAAACATCATTACGAATTATATCTAGTTAGTAGTCAAATTTTTTAAATATTAAAACAATTGTTAACACTTTTTTAAATTATTTTATGTTATGATTATTATTTATGATAACATCATGGATAAGGTCATAGTTATTCATAGCAATCAATAAAAATTGTATGGATAAACTTTGAAATTAAAATAACTTAAATTAAACTCGCAATTAATTTATAATCATTTGTTGCAAGCCGAAACTGGAATAACATACAGTTCTTGCCAAAAAATAGCAAAATTAAATAAATTCCATTACAAAATTCAAAGAACCGGACTTTCTAACAAATATTTTATGGACAGACGAATCACAATTCACAAATAATGGAATGATCAATAGACATAATAGTCATTATTGGTCCGATGCAAACCCTCATTGGACAAAAGACATTAAGAGGACGTCGTACCTAAACGTGTACGTGTGCAACGCTCCAGAGATGGCGCTATTCGCAGTTCCGGCAGCGGCAGCGGCTTTTAGCTCCACCCATTTCCCCGTGTTTATTACGCACAGCCAAGACTGCGCCGGGAGCGTGTTGTTATTATACTATCGACTCTTGTAGCGCGTAGATCCCGTAAAAGTCGATTTTGTATTTACACATTATGTCATTATCTGTCTAATAATGTACTGCTGTATTGGCGTGAACTTGTTTATTTATTTAAGTAACTGTTTATTTAAAATTATTACACTCATAGAAATTAATATAAGAGGAGATTAAATCAAGTACATCGGTTCTTTAATTATGATATATTGTCATATTGATATAATATATTGTAGTCAATACTTAGATAATAGGTAAATAGTACAAACTTCACTGGTTGATATATCCTGAAAGTACCTAACTATGCATACATAGTTATTATATTTTGGTATAATATAAAAAAAAATATTGGGTATAGCCGTATAGGTGGATACAGGTAATAGTTCGTAAATTATTTAAATAATTTTTTTTCACGGTTTTAGCCGTGTTGCTGTTTGTTTCTCTGATGTCGGATATCATTAGTCTATGTCCAAATGCTGGGTCAACTAGTTCTGGAACTAAACTTTCTAAATAAAACCTAAAAAATATAAAAGTGTGTGTTAGGTACTAGGTAGGTGCTATACTATTTGAACTTTTAAAGTTATAAACATATTATATAACATTATAATGACTTAGAGTATACAGTTAGTATAGTATGCCGCTAGAATAAATTTTAGTTTGCACTATTTGCAGCAATAACATAATATTATTGGTAGTAGGTATATTTACAATACTGTTAGCTAAATATTTATACATTAATGTAACTACGTTAGGTACTCACGTTTTTAATTTGTCGACCATTTGAGTTGTCCAAAAATTATAATCATAGTTTATTTCCTGAATTGATATCCACTGTGGAGTATAAATTATAAAAAAACACAACTTTCTTTCTGATATATGCATTTGCCCTTGAATTTGGTAAAAATAATTATGGTTTTTTTTTAAAATTAAATTACCATTTTCGATTGTACAGTAGTTTAACTAAAAACAAAAATACTCAAATTAAATTGAATTCGTTTGTTAATTTATAATTATTATACTTTTCCTGTCTCAACAGCTTCTACTCCATTATTAGTATCTTTTGCTGCGTAAGGTGCTTTTATTTCTATCAACTTTTGTTCATCAATAATTCCATCTGACATATGGTTTTGGAAAAAAAAAACATTTAATTTAGGTGATCTAAATACCAGTTAACACTCCCACTCGACTATATATTATTTATACTCAAATAGTCGAACGTCTAGAACATTATGTCTTATAACATAAGTTATAAAGATATACAAACCTGGACTAGCAGCAAGATATGGGTATTCTTTATCAATAAATAATCCACAACTTTTTACTTTATACCCTGAAATTTCTTTAAATTTTAATTTAGCAATAGGCTCCATGTCTTTCCCGTACTGTACTGCACTATAATAATAATATATTCGTTGGTTAAAATAATTATTTATTTATTTTGAAGCATTAAACATTAATATATACTTTGTACTGAAAGTAGAGTACAGTATTGAATGTATCACATTTTTATGGCTTGTATTTCGGCGCATTTTACAAATACGTCCAAAATTACTCGCTGTAAGTCGACAATGTCTTTCACGTTTCCACATTTCACTATTAGCTTGATCTTTTGTCATGTTTTCTATATGAAAACGATCAACTTCTCCCAGTGTTCTAAAATAGTATGATAAATAATTTAATTTCTAACACATAATACTCACCGTAAGATATAGTACATATATAAAAGCTGCTTAATTATTTGTAGCTTTTATTCAAACACTGTATACCTACGTTAAAAAAAATGCCTAGGTACATGAAGATTTAAATGTTTTGTTAGGAAAGGTATAATAATAAGAAGAGACACTAAAACATGTTTGAAAAAGATGTCCCCCTGGCCCCTTCATATTTTAAGTACATATTTGGTATAATAAATACACATAATATATTTTTTCTAAAAATTACCTGACAAATAAGTTCATTTCATGTATAAAATCTGGGTCTTTGATGTCTTTAATTTCAATAGCATCCGCATTACCATAATGTTCATCTGCAGCATTAGTTTGTCTTTTATATCGTTTAGATTTTGCTTTTAGTTTTGATGAAATTTTTCTTCTCTTTTGGCAATTATATCTACTTTCAAGCGTTCTTTTCAAGAAACGTTTACCAATCTTTCCTAAAAAATAAAGTATGTACACATACAAAATATAATAATATAATATATTAATATTATACGAGTATAGGTACCTATATTAAATAATATTTACCCGGGCTAGTGTGTGTTATATGTTTCCTAACGGTTCTTAAATATTCTTTTGAGTTATAACTAACAACAGCTGCCTGTACTCTAGTAGAATAAGAACTTTTTTGAGTAAAATTTATCCTCTTTCCTCCCAAAAATTTATTTATTACACTGTTTAGCTGTTCACAAGCGTTGTTGTCTACGTCCATTATTAGGCTACTCGCATTATTTGTTAATCGGGATAGAATTGTATCGATTTCTTGTTTAATTTTTTTATACTTATTTTTCTCTTCTAGAGAAATATTTTGTATAACACCAGAGTTCTTACAAAAATATTCTGAGCACTTTTCATGATTTTCAAAAATCCGATGGTTTGGTGCATTATTTATATCGAATCTAAGATCTATAATAAAATACAAATTAAGTTGATTCTAAATATTTTTATAAAACAATCCGACAAAAACTTACAAAAATATAACAATATTAATATTATTATTTTAAATTTTGCAAAATTGTAATTACCTGCTATTTTTTCGTTCAGTGGTTTGTCCTCTAATTTTCGAAAATTTATAGCGCACGTAATATCTGTTCTCATTCTTAATATATTTTTTGATATTTTTTTTCGAATTTCAATAGGATAATCAGTATTTTTTGATAATGTCATTAATTTTTGGCAGTAATTACGAAGTAAGTGGTTTCTGCATTCTATTTTCTGTACTCTACACTGCGGTCCATAGGGCAGTATATTATTTAGCCGTTTTGTAACGCTGCTGTCCCCGTCACCTATTTATATTAGTTAGGTTAAGTACCATTTAATAATTATTATTATATTAATAACTATGTCTTACCGATTAACTTAGTATATTTTACCCCATGCGTTTCTATAATTTTCCTAAATCCCTCTGCAATTGCATCAGCTTCAATGCTGGTGGCCCCTTCCTTCCAATTTAAAAAGCAAGCGTGTGCTGATGCATCAACTTTTTTATTGTATGCTCTTTCACAAACAACACAGTATCTATTTCGTATACCAACGAATAATACCTTTTTAGTATTAAAACCTATTATACTTGCCTAATAAATGAATTATAATATAAGAAAAATTAAATTAAATATGAAACGTATTTTAAAACACAACTTACTACTCCAGAAAAAGCATCGTACTTGGTTCGATAACTTCTTTTGGACCATTGTCCATCAGCCACAACAGTTATAAAAGGTATACCATCGGCATCCACATTACCTATTAGAGTTAGGGATTTTTTTTATTGCAGATTATAGTAGATACTTTTAATTAAATAATAATTATGTCTTTAATGCTTTGATTATACCTGATTCAATAGCTATTTTTTTTTCTTCTTGGCCCGCTTTTTGCATTTCAAACCAAGCAGTGTTTTTAATTTCAGTGTCCAAGGTAGTTTCTATGTTCGAATATGTTTTGGAGCTCATAGGAAATATTTCTAATCCAGATAAAAATTCATTGAGTTGCGTGTATCCAATTCCTATATAGGTAGTACAATGGCCAATAATTATATATTATAATTTTTATGGAATGCTAATAGATTTATGTTTAATAATTTTTACCAATTGCTATTGTACAGTTAACTAAAGATTTATTGATTGACCAATTAGTCTTTGGAGATTCTTTCACTGAACATATTTTTGTTTTTATATTGCACATTTTACACTTAAACCAAAATTCCGAATAACATCCACGTCGATCTTCTGATATAAAACACATATCATTAAAAGTACAACCAAATCCTCCATCATGTTTATTATTTTGTATTTGTTCAAAAAGGTAAGATACGTCGACGATTCTTTTGCCAGGTATTTCATTAGACGTTTCACTGTAGTTTTCCAAATATTGGTTTCATAATTAATATTTTAAATTTTGATATTAGATAGGTCAAATAAAGTCGAGTGATTAACTTACGTGTAAGTAAATTCATCAATTTGTGTGCCAATAGTAGATAACTTGTCATTATTATTACTTCCACCAGTATTTATAGTAAAATCACGCCTAATACGTATAAGGAACAATATAAATTATTTTACAATTATTAAAACAATACTTAAATTTGAATTGTATAAATAGGTATACTTTTTAAAATTAGAAACTGGAGTTGAATGTTTATCATAAGGAATGTCTACACAATTTTCATCGAAAAATGATGTACCTAAAATTGTAAATTTAATTTTAATGGAGATAAAATTAAATTATATCATTTTATCTCAGAGATAACTTGATAAGTTTAAAGAAAAACCGATCGTTTCATTTCACCTCGCAGTTCCAAGTCACCTCGGTTGACGGTACTGCAGTTTCCTAGACTTTTCTCGTCGTAAACAATATTTATTCCAGACATGTCAATTTCGTTAGTATTTAGGATTTGATATCGGTATATTATTTTGTATATCTTCATCGTTTACCGAGTCTATTATGTCATCCAATAACTGCTTTTTTTGGCTATAAAAGTATAGGTACAAAAAATATTTTAGATTCTAAGAGTAGTGATATATTATGTATTATTTTTACAACGATGTGTGTTTTTTCTGTCTGTTATACATTTTTTAGGTGTTAAATATGCCGTAAATAAATAAATATACGTGACCTACTAAATACCTAGTTATTTAACATTAGTTGGCCAAAAAAAACAAACAAAAAAAAACGGGTAAGTGAGTATGGCTCTGCTGTACATTAGGGGGAGGGATGGACCTTGGACTAGGGTAGGTTAAATTTGAATGCAATGATAGGTATTATTGTATACGAAAAACGATTCTTCTGAACGGAGATGATTTGTCAGTCTAGGATATATTATATTTAAATATTGTCATACATTCTATTTTGAAACTAATTCAAACATTTAGGTAAGTAAAAGTTTCAAGATATTACGTTTAGTAATTTTTTAAAAATAACAAAAATCGAAAATTATTTATTAGTAAAAGGTTATTTTACACGTGTATTTTTTATTTCAAATTAAAATTAAAACTTTAAACACTAGTAAAATTTTTTAAATTGAATAATCCTCAAACATTTTTAAAATTATTTTAAGCTTAACTTATGGACAGCATAGTATTAAATTTTCAATTCTTAGCTTTTGATAGTAAAATATTTATAAATTTTTAACTACCAAATAGTGAAAAATATTCATGATTTTGACGAATTTTTGTCAATATTTGAACTTCAAATGCTAATAAAAAAATTGTGCCTATGTATTTTTATAATTTTTGAATGAGAGTTAGAACAAGTTATGTGGACCCTTCAATTAAATTTTCAAGTAATTTGTCCCAGCTAAATTTTATTTATCAACATTTATAAAAAAAAATTGATTATTTCAAATGCCTATAAATAGCTAAAAAACAAGTCAAAATATTTTGAAAATAAAATCAGGTAAAGAAAATGGCAATCTAAATAACTAGTAAAATATTCGAGTATTTACGACTTATACTATTTGAATAACAACAAGTATTAAAAATCGTTTGAGGCTAAACTATTATTTAATGCAGTTTTGTAAAAATTTAAATTTCAAACACTCCTAAAAATTTTTCGTCTTAGTCCGGTAAAGATTTATTTATAGATATTTGAAGAAAAATTTATGGAGAACCTTGTACCAAATTTTCAAAACTTAGTTATAAAAGAAAAAAATTTTACGATTTTCAACCACAAAATTACTTGCAAATTTTCGCAATTTTGACATATTTCGTATAAATTCGAACTTTAAGCACTTATAAAAAAAGTTGTGACTAATGATTTTTAATTTTTTTTAGCTACAATAAGAACAACTCATAAGGAACTTTTTATTAAATTTTCAAGTTTTTTTGTCATCCAAATTTTTTTATCGACACTTCAAAAAAAAAATTCTCACAAAAATCTAAAATTTCTATAGTCTATGGTCTATAAATAACTCAAAAAAAGTCAAAAATTTTTGAAAATTCAACTGTATATAGATAACATTGACATAAATATTTGGTGAAAATTTCAAGTATTTATAGTGATTAGTTTTTGAATTACAACCATATAAAAAAATCGATTTGGTCGAAATCGAGTTGTGCGTAAAAATTCCCGTTTTCCGTCATTTTTTTTTTTATTTTTATCGATTTTTTTTAAAAATTTTGGAAAATGTTTACTTTTGACCTCTATAATGAACCAAGGATATTCTTTTCCATCGGAAACTACCCCCAAAGTTTGAAATTGGAGCATTATTTCGACTAGTTATGCTGTACACAAACATAAAAAAAAAAATACACATCATTGTAAAATCAATACATTCATCACTTCGTTCAGAATCTAAAACACTAATTAGTTAAAATTAATTTCCAGTATTTTTAAATTTTAGATACTGCTTTAGTAGTTTACTGTATTATATAGGTACTTATTTATTATATATTTATACTTACCCTCTCATAGCACTAAGTTTTTTCATCCGAGATGCTAAACTTTTCGGCTTGTGCATACTTCGAATAGAAGTATATGCTCGACTTTTTTTTGAACCATTCATTGTAATAAATAATATTTCAGTGTCTAGGACGTGTTAGGGAAAATTAAAACGTACTTACAAAATTTCACCAAACGTATGCAATTTTTCAATCAATCACAACAAATGACAATTAAATTATAAATCATATTATATTTCATATCTTATAATATTATTCCCACCACGGTGTGTATAATACCTAATTGTTTATTATAGGACAGCTCATTATTGCTAATTGTAGTAGTTGTATAATATATAGTATAAATTATTATTAGCGATCGTATACTAGGAATTCTTCAATTAGTCTAGACAGTAGATAATGAACCATTTGCCTACTATACGGGTTCTGCCCGTTTGCGAATATATATATATACCCCCACCCTGATTGACACAATCCGATCCGAATAAACTAGTTCTTTCGTTTGCCGATAGGCGTAGCACTTGCTGGCGCCTGGCTCAAACATTTTTATAAATTTTAGAAAAAACTATCATTCGCTCTATAGTTACAGCTCCTTCGATAATTTACTTAGAAGGAATGTAACTAATTCTGTTGAGAGGAGAGATATTAAACTATGCCTCCTCGAAGAGATTTTTTTGATCGATTTAATATATCAACCAATATTCAAGCTTAAAAATGTCATTTTTTTTTATTTTTTCCCTTCACGTAAAAAATAAACCAAAACATGTTTTTAAAAAAACTCATCGAGGAAGCATAGTATAAGTCGTGATCTTTCTATTGGAGTTAAAACCCTGTTTCTACGGTATCTGTGCATTGTGTTGTGTGCATAGAGCCGAGGCTTGTTTTATACATTCAAAATACACGTTCGACGTCCTCTTAACTTTCAAGTTAAGTGGGGATGTAACAGGTGATTTTTACTCCCTGGCGGTTTTTACTGGGGGAGTAATAATTATCGGGAGTAAATATTTCTTATACTAACAGGCGATTTTTACTCCCTGCTGATTTTTACTGGGGGAGTAATAATTATCGGGAGTAAATATTTCTTATACTAACAGGCGATTTTTACTCCCTGACGATTTTTACTGGGATAGTTGTAATCATCGGGAGTAAATATTTTCTATGCTAACCAGAAATTCATTGTAGGTATGCTATAATCTACTAAATTATTATATTTTATAACTATTATATATCCAAATAATTAAAAGAAATATTTTATTTTAATAATCAATAAGTCCTATATTATGGTTCCACGACAAAATATCCCGGTCAAAATATTCCGGTCAAAATATCCCCGACAAAATATCCCCAAATCAAAATATCCCCACAAAAATATTCCATGACATAATATTCCCCGTAATTATTAATTCAAAATTTAAAAAAAAAAGCGGGTAACGCTAAACGGGTTTTATTTATTTATTCATTTATTTATTCAGCCAAAACAATTGTAATTAAATAATTACAATAAAATACATTAATAATAGCTGATACATATACCAACTGAGCTATAAGCTCGTATCTAGTATACGGAGTTCAACAATATTACAATTCGTTTAAAGTAAAATACTTATACAAATAAATTATGATATAAATAAATAAAAATAACATGATAAAATAGACTTAGAATACAAAAATATTGTCTGTCAAAAAATTTAAGAATAAAAAAATATGGAAATGGTTAGTCAAAAATTTTACAAAATAAAACACGTACCTATTATAATATTAAGTTATGCTCTATTGATTTTAAATATTTATTTTTATTAGTGTCACTATAACCTTTTACAACAGCAACTAGCCGCTCGTCCAAATCTTTATAGTTACGCCTTTTTTTCTGTTGAGGCACTCCAGCTATTTGTTGTTCCATTTTTGCCTCCTGTAGACCTTGTTCCACAGAATAAACATTTTTTACTTTTATATTCCGTACAACGCCAAATTATTTTTTCTTCACTCCTTCTGGCTAAACAAATAGCCTTCAAATATTAATAAATTATTGCCTTTTTGGCTTTTAATAAATTTTAGCATTTTTTAATACAATAAGAAAAAAAAAGCGGGTAAGTGAGTATCGCTCTGCTGTACATTAGGGGGTGGGATGGACCTCGGACTAAGTAAGGTTAAATTTGAATGCAATGATAGGTATCATTGTATACGAAAAACGATTCTGAACGGAGATGATTTGTCAGTCTAGGATATATAATACTTAAATATTGTAATATATTCTACTTTGAAACTAATTCAAACATTTAAGTAAAAGTTTCAAGATCTTACGTTTAGTAATTTTTTAAAAATAACAAAAATCGAAAAAGCAACTTCTTATAGACTTCATACCACACGTTTCAATTGTTAACATTGAAGACATAGGATGCCCTCGATTGGATCAAATATGCGATGATGAATCTTTACCGTGCTGTATTTTCCATATGGAATTTAATACTAAACAATGTACATTTTATAAAATATTTGCTTTAAAAAAATGGTTTATAAACAACTCATGAAATCCATACACTCTAATAGACCCGGTTTGTTCTTAAGATCCTCATAGAAATCTTCAGTCGAAATATCATATATTAGAGAGTCTATAAAAATAAAAATAACTAAATACCTAATTAAATAAATTAAATGTGAAATTTTTTAATAAATATCACCTGTGTCCGTGTACATTAATTCTATATCATTAAAATGCCTTTTCATAGTATTGTAATGATAATCGTACATGAGCGTCTTACTAGTCTCCAATACAGCAAAGCCTATGTATATCACAAAAAATTAATTAATTTTATTATAGAGCGAAATCGATATTAAATTGTTTCCATACCTATGTACATGGGTTTACAAAAATTAATAATTTTATTATGTAATGTGACCGCCATTAAATAATCGCCATATGAATGGCAGTCTTTATAAACCAACTTTTTGAAAAGTTTTTTTAACCTCCGTGGGCATGAAGATAATTCCATTTTTATTCGCTTACGCATTGACTCCATTGTTTTACCTATAATAATATTTAGTTATTATATTTAATCATATATTAATAAATTAATTCCTACCAAAAATGGAATTATTCATAAGCTTATAGAAGTCCTTTTCAAATTCGTTGGTTGCTCGTTTCCTCATTTCAGTATTTAATTCAATATATTTTGCAAGCCATGGTGATTGACGAAATTCGATTACCCTATGAACCTAGAAAAAAAAAATAAAATAAAATAAAATCATGGAAACATAAAATAAATAATTAAAAAATAAATTAAACCTTTTCTACAATCAACCCGTTGGCGATAGCTTGCTTCAAGTTCTTATAGTGAATTATATACTTCTTTTTATGATCCAACGTCGCCATCAGTTTATATTCGACGGAACCTGTCGGAATCAAGTTTTCCGGAAGAAACGGCAAATCATTATGCTTGTCGTGGAGGTCCTTTGGATAAGCTATATCAACTTCGTATACTCGCCCTATATCCGAAGTATCAGTAAGCTCATCAAGTCCTTCCAACGACGGTTCAACCCATTTAAACCCACCATAGGGCATATATTGGCTCATAGCCCATCCGTACAAATTATTAGCTATAGAAAAAAAAAAAATATTTTTTTTTTATGAAAATATAACTAATACCTGATGTATGATATATATTAACTAATTTCGTATTTTAATTATTATCTAAAGAAAAAATATATTATTTATGATTTATAATTAATTATTTATATTACCATCTTGATAAACAATCCACGATCTAGGTTTTGAAGAATCGAATTCAAGCATTTTTTTATTGTTAGCTTTAACGTATCTTTTGCTAGCTTGAACCAATCCTCCACGAATGCCTATAACAATAAAAAAATCAATATCAAAACTTTTAAACTTTAAGCTTTTAAACTTACCTTTCTCAAACATTAGTAACATTTCATAGTCACTTAAGAGCTCTAATTTCATTCCAGTGTATTTCAACATACAATCAAAACTAAATCCTGGAGCAGTATAATAATATACAGGATCTAAATTATATGTCGAAATACAAATGCTTTGTAGGTAGGTAATGAAATAAAATGACAGTATGACACTCTATACTATCATCAAAATAACGAATAACACACGTTCACTTTATAATTTAGATAAAGTGTGATTATTACTTCTAATCGCAACTTTTATAATAAAGGTCAACATTTTGAGTTATTATTTAACCGGGAAATTTTTACTCGGGATATTTTGTCATGGAATATTTTTGTGGGGATATTTTGGTTTGGGGATATTTTGTCGGGGATATATTGTCGGGGATATTTTGACCGGGATATTTTGACGTGTCACCATATTTCTTATATATTATACAAGTAAAATTCAAAATTAAATTAAATTAATTTAAATACTATATATAATGTATTCACAAATTACTTTTGTGTTTTCTTTCGTCGGAACAGCTTTCTTTTTTTGGTCATCTATTAATTCCCAATATTTTCCATCTCGTTTGCAGTAAGCATTATAATGACCTACTGATGTTCTGAGCTTACTATTTCCACGACGATAGTTGACAAACCCTCGTACTTCATAAGTTAAACTGTTATGAGTTAAAACTTGAAGAATATCACGTAACTCTACTTCAACTAAGCGACCAACTTCTGAACTACATGTTGTTTCGTCATCTAAAATGTACCAAAAATGCATTAATTTTGTTTAAAAAAATAAAAATTGAATTTATTACTTACTATTCCAGTATAGAATTTCTATTACTATATGTTTAGTTGAAAGAGTCGGTGTTAAAGTTTTCATTCCAGTACAATATCCATAACTACATACATTACTCTCTGTTGCCATTCGTTCATTTAAAAACATTTGCAAATCCTGTATGTTCTCATTAGAGGTTTGATAGGTTATGTAAGTTACTGGGTGTGTTGTGGGCCTTTCGCACTCAAGAGTTCGAACAAGAACTGATTTCAAGTATTGTTGGGGTTTCCTTCAACATAGATTTAATGACCTATGCTATTGTCGTGTCACATTCGACTAGCGTTGTATTATACTCTAAAGGTTTTAGTACTGGATTGAGATAATTTATAATTATTTTTGCTCGACTTGAGTAAGTTGATGCCGTTATTCCTTTAATAATTATATTAAATATGAAATTAAAAAAAACATTGTTTTCTATAATGTTATCAATATTTTTTTTATAATTTACACTATCACAATACGCTTTCATAAACAATGAGACTAGCGTGTCAAATGCGCACGTATTGTAAGTACTACATTTCCTATTTCCGATATACTACAACTTTTTAATTCGTCCGCTCTTGATCCATTTTTTAGGACTGGGAATGAATTTATATTTTTAGGTTTGTTTAAGTTTAAATGACGTAATAGAGGGTTTGGCATTAAATAAGATTTATTTGTTTTTTGTCTTTTGCTCTTCCTATTCCAGCTTTCGATTACTACATCTTCGTCTCTCAAATTGGTATTTGCGGATTTTATTGAGCATTGTTTACATATTCTTCTATTTTCTTTTCCCAATTCGCGGCTTGAGTAAGAAGGAATTGCGTGTACTTGTATATCACATATCACGCATTTATGAGATCCATTTTCCTCTGGAAAATTACCAGTCTCACACAATGAACAATTATCAATAAGAGTTGATATATTTTGAGGGGTTACAATAATAGCATCTCCACTTTCAATAGCTTCACTTTGATTATTTTCTTGAATCTCTTTACTTGGAGATTCAACTCTTGATTGGTTATTATAACTTGTCGATCGAAAAAGTGATGCTCCTTGTAGTGATGATATATGATGCTCTAAAAATTCTTCTATATCCACAGGTAACGTCATATGTTTAAATGTAATATTTTTTAATTTCTTGAAACTTGATTCAACAGCCGCTGAACTCGTCGTTGTTTCACCATACCCAAAAAATGGAACCATTATAGCCGACCACAATGGTAAAAGTCTCATACATTTTATTATACAATTAACCACACTTGGCAAAAACATTGCATTTATACCACTTCCTTCACGAATATAACATTTACTTTGCTGATATATATCTTCAGCCCACATTTGAAAGTGGTTATCATTATGTTCAAACTCATTATTTTGACACTCATATTCAGTTAATTCATCTATTTCAATTTCAATAAACCCTAATATATCTTCAATTTCAATGAAATCAGTTGTTACAGCTTGCAGAATAATTTTTTTATGTTGTTGACATGGTGTATCGTCTCCTGTTACTAAATCATTTCCATCAGTTTCATTTGTGATAACAATAAAAAGTGATAAAAGTATTTGCCGAATAAAAGTTATAAATTGACTTTTTAAAATAACTCCTATAATACGTAAAATTATTTCTCGCACTCTTCTTGATGAAGTTTTAAGTGGTGTCCATTTACTCACTAGTTTTATGAAATGGGCAACATCAGTTCTTATAAAACACTTTGGTAACCAATATGAATCTGATGATATTTTTTCAAAAACTATGTCTGCACAAATTTGTATATAATCATTTAATGATGAGTATTGTGTAAAACATCGTGAAATCGCTGAAAGAAGTGCTAATGATTGGTCACAAACTGATTCTTTGGGAGTAGGTACATCACAACTAATCTATTTGGCCAACCAATTAAATATTGCGATGCTTGTGTGTCTTTCACTAATCATATTAGTTACAGTAAAGCTGTATTTTTTAATATTGTCATAAACTAAAGCTTCATAAACAAAAAGACAACGAGTTTTTTCAAAACCAAATTTTGAGAAATTTTTTATAACCGATCCCGTAGCATCAATGACCAATCGCGGATGTTCAACACTTTTGCAATAACTTCGATAAATATGAGTTTGTTCAATACAATGATAATGGATAAAGAATGGATCAGATTCCATATCTCGTAAAGTGTTTTTAAAATCATCTTCTCTTTTCATCATAGCTAATCCTTTAAGGGCTGGTTTTTCAATTGACTTTAACTGGCAGTTAGTAGAATTTAACTGCCGGTTAATACTTTGTCCCAGTTAAACTGTTTTTGGACTCCAGTTAAGCTAACCATCAGGTTTAACTAGGGTTGTAAAATTTCATGAAATTTATTTTCTTGAAATATTTCATGAAATATTTCATGAAAAATTCATGAAATATTTCATTTCCATGAAAAATATATTTTTTTATTTCCAAGTGAAAATTTTTAAAAGTTGGTTTATTGTATGAAATAAAGAAAATATGTAACATAGTTTACATAGTTACATACCATAGACATATAAAAAAACTAGATAACCGACTATAAGACAATATTAAACTCAGCCATATGCCAACAGGGAAAAATTACATGATTGATAATATCAAATATTTATATTGTATATATTTGTAATATATATTATATTAATATGTCATATAATTATATAAATATGTATAGGTATCTTATATTATTAATTATTATAATCTTATCTATTGAGTTATTTTTTAAACATTTCCCTGTTGACAAATGGCCACTATACTTCAATGTTCCTATGGGAATATGCAAATCCGCTATCTAGTTAATTGTTTTACATTTCTAACCTTGGTTGATAAATGATACCAAACTGATAAGTTATTCATAATCAATATTTTCTTTGTTTTATCAATATATTATTTCTAATCGTCTATAAACACGTTTAAAAGAAAAAAAAATATTTTTCATAATTTCATTGAAATATTTCAAGAAGAGTGAAATTTTCAATTTTGAAATATTTCAATTGAAATATTTCAAGTGAAATATTTCAAATTTACAACCCTAGGTTTAACCGATAGTTAAACTAACCACTACTATTTCTTCCGATTAACTTTTTAACTGTCAGTTAATTTAATAATTATCATTGATTATTCTTGTGATATAATAATAATTTTACTATTTTACTATTTTAGCAAGTGCATTTTATATTATGTATATTTTATATTATTATTAATACGTTTCACTTCTATTTTTCTTCATAATTTGAATTAAGTTACTAGTTACTAATATACTTACTTACTAACTATGAATTTCGAAAATGAAATACTTTTTTATGATGATGACGTTGAATTTCAAGAATATTTAAATTATCAGCGCAGACCGTATACTGTACGAACTATGGTCGATCATTTTAGTACTTGGGATGAACTAGATTTTAAAAATCGCTTTAGATTATCTAAAGAAACGGTTCTGATGATATTAAATATGATAGGCCCTAAAATATCATCAAATACAGACAGGTAATGTACATAGTAGTATTTACATTATTCAAAAATTAATCCAAATAAAATACTCGTTGACTTTTTTTTTATGTATCTACAGAAATCATGCCATAACACCTACACAAAAAATATTATTAGCTCTAAGATTTTATGCTACAGGATCTTTTTTAATTAGTGCTGAAGATGTCATGGGTGTAAGTAAATCTGCTGCATGTGTCATAGTACATGATGTAAGTGTAGTCTTGGCAAAACTTCGTCCTCAAATAATTAAAATGCCAGAAACAAATGACGAAATAAAAGAGTTACATAAACAATTCTATGGTATAGCCAAATTTCTGTTGGTTATTGGGGCGATTGACTGTACTCATATTAAAATCCAAAGCCCTGGTGAGTCTTATAGAATTTTTGTACAAAATGGTGTACTTACTTAGTTTATGATTTACAGTAGGTAGTTAAAAACCTATGTTAATTGTAATACTATAAACTAGGTATGTAGGTATATATTTATAAAGTAGTATAATAATAAAGCATTGGCATAGCAGCTAACAGTGGGATATCTAGATTTTTTCGGTGGGTGGGGGGTTAGCTAAACTAACTTTGAGGGGGGGGGGTAAAAAAATGAAATAAAAACATATAGTGTTTAACAATTTTAGTTTATTATTTAATAATTTTACCCTGGGTATACCACTGGCAACTAGTCTATAATAAAAAATTGCATTTATTGTATTATTTATAATGAATTTAAACGTTTTTGCTTAAAATTAATCTCAATATTTGGAAAATTATTTTAATAGGTAATAGTTCCTTTTCAGTAAAACTGAAATTATTGGAACGTTTCCTCTTATTTAAAACACTCATTTTATATTCTTCACTTCGTTTTACTACAACTACAAAGTACAAGTCTACAAACGTATTATGTAAAAACAACCAGTAACCGGCACTTTCAAAACACCATCACTGATAATAGCAAAAGCAAAATAAGATAATACACTTTTTACAGTATGACCATTCATAAGATATATTGATTTTACGATTAACCTCTAGTTAATTAACTGGCACATCAATTTCATTTGATAAATAGTGCACTATTTAACTGGCATTTTAAACGATAGTTAAATTAAACTGATGGTTAACTAACTGGCAGTTATTATGCCAATTGAAAAACCGGCCCTAAGTGTATCAACGTCTCTTTTGTTTTTTAAATATTGACGTGATTTCATTATACGTAATGCATTACCTGTTGGAATAATTGCAGGATCTGGTGCGCCTAAATAAGGTAAAATAATATTTATAATAAATAATTGTGTGACTATTAACTATTTTTTTTTTTTATTATTATTATAAAGTGTTTCTGACAGAGTCATCTAACTTATTGATAATATTAATTAATATTTTAGCTGTTTAACAATGCATAATGCATAATTATTTACAAATCATTTACAAAAAAGGATATAATATTTATAGAAAAAAAAAAAAATTGGATAAAACATAACTATAAGAATAAAATAAATTATATAAGAGTAGAATTACTGGTGTTGAGACAGGGCATCATGAGGACATCAATAACTAATAAATTTATTATTAACTATAAATACTTATCTACACTAATTTAAAGACCAATAAGTGTAGAAATATAAGTACTAAGTTTTTATTATATGACATGCATTTTATATTTATATTATATTCATATTATATTATATGTATATTTTATATTTTTCTTTTTTAATACTGAGTGGAGCGAGAGATGTATTAGTTCTACTATGACGTGTGTATGTTTTATTTTATTTTTGATGGTTTCTGGAGGAAAAGTGGACGTATTTTGTAGTTTACATATAATATATATATATATATATATATAATTATACATAAATAAAAATAAATATTCAAAATATTCAGGAAAAACTAAAAAATAAATGTAGAAAAACGATGATTTTCACGCAAAACCACTATGTTAATTAATCTCCATTCAGAATCGTTTTTTTCCGATCCTAATTTAACATATAAATGACAATGGCCTTACTAGAAACGAGGTATCTTTCACACCTACTACACAGCAGAGTGACTTATCTATTTTTTTTAAATTAAGACTTATAAAAAAATATTAATTTAATTTAAAACTAACTAACCTATTTTCATCAAACGACAAGCTTCGGATTCTCGATAAGATTCACAAGATTTGCCATTATCAACAATAAATTCCAACGCTTTTTTAATTTCAGATCCAACCATTCGACGCTTTTTAATTTCTTTATGTTTCTCATCATAATTGCCAATATAAGTGCATTGCATATGAACTCTAGAAGTATAATACACATATGGAAATCTATACATATGTTGTTAAAATAATTTATCAAGTAACGCATACATAAGCTTTTTATGGGAGAGGTGTAATGGAAAAAACTCATAGGTATAAAAATGGCATTTTAAGGAATTTTTAAACGTGCTAAAAATTAAAAATTATTATAACTTATAAGGATTTGGATAAATACCCTAAAACCCTATAATATGATATACGTATTATAACATTACATTACACGTAATAAATATTTTTCAATTTAGATATTGAAAACTTATAAGTTTTACATTCAATAATTAGTATTCACTGCATATAAATATATATTTCACAGTCATGTATTATTGAATTAAACAGCCTAATGTAATTCAGTTTTAAACAAACCTTGAATTCCCAGACGGTTTTTCTCCAACAATTCCTTTAAAATGAGAGCAACAAATCGAACATCTTCCAATGACACAAATATATATATTTCATTCTGTGAATACTTTAGCTCTCTTAAATGAGATACAACATGGCAAGTTCGTGTGTTCCCAAAAATGTTCAGCCAACAATGGTGTCCATGCACCTTTTGGCAACACATAATAAGAACGACAGCTTCTCATAGGGCGGTTCTTATCATTTGCTTTATAAACTATTTCTTGAGCCTGTAGTTGCTGCCATTCGGATGGTGAAAATGTAAATAAAAATTCCTTTTTTGGCAAAAAATTGGGATTGTCACTATCATCATCAGTCAAGTCTATTGCAAATAAATTAAATTGTTTGAACTAATTATTGTTTATATAGGTACGATAATTAAATTTAATATTAAAATTTTATATAATATATAATAGGTAATAGTTAAGTTATTAGTCCTATATAAAATATAATCTGTGTAGTTAAAATTATCACTGATTTTTTTTACAAATTAATAAACATATAGTTTTGAATACAAATATTAAATACACAATCTAACTGAAAGTTCCTCGTCTTCGTCACATTCCGTTACCTCGCTATTAATTATACCATCATTTTTTTTCATTCTAGAATATCCACGATTTTTTGGAAAAACATTTGAAAATTTAGATCTAGCAAAATCCTATCCCTGGCCAAATTTACCACCAGAATATACAATATTTTACATTATTTGCCGATAATTTTTCGATGTACATTATGATGGGTTATTTAGGATTAACAGTAGGTATTTGTACAGACGTAAATATGACTATTTTTATGAATTAAGAAAGAATTAACTATAAAATTATTGTTATTATAGTTGTAGAACATGTATCATTTATGCTACTATTAAGAAATATGCAAATCCCTCTGACGGCCCCTTGGCTATTCAACAACTAACGAGAGAGCCGATGAAAATGCCCGCCAAGCAATAACATCCCCGGACGCTATAAAACTTAATTCCTTCACGCTACACGACGCTAAATCTCTATCTAAAACAATCACAAGCAACATATGGCTTCGGGCTTGGAGACTAGGTTCTACAAAACTAAATGAGATCAAACACACCACCCTAGCATGGCCCTCTCCATCGAACACATCCAGGAAAATAGAAACGGCAATCAACAGAATGCGAATCCGGCACTCATCGTTAACCCACCAACATCTGATGAAGAAGGAAGACCCCCCTATTTGTACAAGCTACGGCACACAGCTCACAATCAAGCATATTATATCTGAATGCCGCCAATTTGAGAGAGAAAAACGGGAAGCAGGAGTTTCACACATTCTCGCCGAAGCCCTTCAGCCAGCCAACATTCAAAACACGATATCATTTATAATCAGTTCTAATTTAATCAACCTTCTGTAAAATAATATGTGTATTAATATTAAGCAATTACCTTCCAATGTAACCCCATAAATTTGTAGTAGCCAATGGCCCTAGATGCCGAGGCTTTTATTAATAAAAAAAAAAAAAAAAAGAAATATGCAATTAATATGCATTTTAATTTAAATGTGCAAAAATATGAAAAAAAAAAAATTACAAATTACGAAACGTTGATTTTTGTAATTAAAAGTATTCTAGAAGAATTATAAAAAAATATGCATATTAATATAAACCCGCGCTATAAGTATCAGTATAAATTGGTGAAATGGTTTATAATTGATAGAAAAGATAGTTTAAGAGGCCTGTGCAACTTTGCTTTATTAGCTAGGTATTGTATCCTACCATACATAAATTTTCCTGGATAATGTTTTGAAATCTAATTTTTCTTAATTTTTATTTTTTATATGTTTCGTTTTTGTAAGACCACATATTTTATATTTTTCTATAATATTTGAATAAAATGTTTGATAAAAATAATAATAAAAGGGTAATTTTTATGAAATATTGCAGCGGTTCTCAAACTTTTTTTTTCGCGTACCACTTAAGTATATTATCAATCAGTCGCGTACCACTGATGATTAAAAATAGAACAATAAAAACTTTACACTTTACATAGTTAAATTTATTAGTGTTTAAAAATTAAGATATGAATTTAATAACAAATTTTTAATGAGACCCATGGATTTGTAGATTTGATATTAGCGATGAAATATCTGGTTCAGTGTTACTTAATTTTAAGCGTAAATTTGGTTCGAGATTCAGTTTGTTTCGAAACTTGGTTTTTACTTCGATCATTGAGGAGAATCCAGTTTCACAAAGATAAGTGGTTGTGAATGGTAATAAAAATAACAATGCTTTTTTAGACAGCAACGGATATTCGTTTTTTATCTTTATCCAAGACTCACCCAATTCTAATTTAGTAAATTCCATTTTCAAACTTTCATCACATGACAATTCTATCAAAGACTCTTTTTCATTGTTTGTTAGTGTCTTAGGAATATCATCCAAATCCAAAATGAATGGGTTTCTTAATTCAGAATAATCTTCTTTAAAATATTCTTCAAACGTTGTTTTTAGCATTTTGCAATGGTGTCTTATGTTTTTTACGAGATCAACTTCCACTTGAAGTTCATGTTCTGTCACAAATTGTTCCAAATTAGGAAAAGACTGTAGGTTTTCATTCGAAACATTATTACTTATCATTTCAATTATTTTAAGAAATGCCTTTATTTAGTCATTCATTGAAAATCTGTTTATTGATTTACCTTGTAAACTTAAATTTAATACATTGAGACGATTGAAAATGTCTGATAAGTATGCCATTGTTGTTATCCACAGGTTATCTGTCAATTTATCTTTGAGTTCAAAATTAGTCTCTCCTAGGAATAACTGAACCTCAGAATGTAGTTTAAATAACCTGCTAAGCATTCTTCCTCGAGAGAGCCATCTCACTTCCGTATGTAAAAGCAATTGAATGTGATCACTTCCATTTCGGAACACAGTTTTGTAAATAAACGAGACTGTAGAGCCCGAGATTTAATAAAATTGACTACCTTTATGGCTTCCTGGAGTACTAGTTTAAATTGTTCTGGCATACGTTTTACTACTAAAGCTTCCCTGTGGATGCTGCAATGTATGAAAGTACAATTTTCTGTAACCAATTTTATTTTAGTCGCAACACCTCCATGTTTACCTGTCATAGCTCGAGCACCGTCAGAACAGAAGCCAACACACTTTTTCCAGTTTAATCCATTTTCAACAAAAAAGTGGTTCAACTTTTTAAATATTTCGTCAGTGGTAGTTCGTGTTGATAGTGCTTCACAAAATAAAAAATCCTCTTTAATTACAGTTTGAAATACATACCGCACGTAAACCATAAGTTGAGCATAGTTTAATACATCTGTACTTTCATCAAGTTGTGTGGAAAAAAATCACTATTTTTCACTTGATCAATTAATTTTTCTTTAACGTTTAATGCCATACTTTCAATCCTGCGGCGAACTGTATCATTTGACAGTGATATCATATCAAGTTGTTTAGCTGACGGAACACCTAACATACAAGTTACCATATCTTTTGCCGCCGGTAAAATCAGTTCTTCGCCGATGGTATGAGGTTTTCCACACTTCGCTATTCTTAAGCTCACTAAGAAAGATACTTCCACTGCTTTTTCAGTACTACCGCTAAAAGATGATATAATTTTCTTCGTGCTTTTCATCTCTGACAATTTTCGAACGAAATAGTCCTTTGGTTTGTTTTCTAACGTCGAATGTTTTGTAGAAAGGTGACGTTTTAATAAGGACGGTTTCATACATTGGTTAGAAAGAATTTCAAAACAGATAACACATTGAGGCCGAGGCTCATTGCTTACGTCTATGACCGTGAATCCAATATTAATGTACTCAGGATCATATTTCCTTAAACATTTTCTTATTTTCATAGGATTATTCACATCTTGACTTGCGCTTTCTAACTTTGAAGCAGAACTTACTGGACAGTTTTCAGACGTAGATTTATTGTCTGTTGCTCTATTTAGCCACTTATCCATATTTTTACTTTTTTAGTACTGATATAAAATAATGTACGAAAATATGTATAATGTACGAACGTAAATATTTAAAGAGATAAACTCGACTGCTTACGTTGACTAACACCAACAAACTAAACGGCCGAAGAGAAAATATTTAGTACTGATATAAAATAATTAGATATATTATAAAATAATCAGAATTTATATACGTACATATGCGATAAATATCAATGATTTTATACGATATCTTATTTATTGACGTATTTCCCGTGAAATCTAACCTTTATTATCTGAGTATTAAAAAAAACACATGACGAGGTAAAATCATCGCTACGCTAAGAATCTAATATTAATTGTTTTTAATTTTCCGTCCTACCACCATGCGGCCTTCCGCGTACCACCATGTAGTCTTTCGCGTACCACTAGTGGTACGCGTACCACAGTTTGAGAACCGCTGAAATATTGGGTTTTAAAAATTCATATAACTTTCAATTTTAATAATTAATGCTAAAAAATCGAGTAGAGGTTTTATTTTGTTTTATTTATCTTTATTTTACCGTTGGTTACATTGAACATCCCTAATTGTTATATTTAATAAAACTTTTAGAACTAGAAATCTACACTCCAGATTAAAAATTAAAAATTAAACTTCATAAATTATTAATTCCTTGAGCCAATAGGTAAATAATTTCATATAATTTTATATATTATATTATATAATTTTATTTAGAGTGTTTGGTATTTAGAGGTTTTTCTGTAGAAAAGTAGTGAAAATGTCCCCGTTCCCGAAAATGTGTGGTATTTTAAACATAAGTGCTGTAGTTATGAATTTTATGTTTGGGCAGTTTAAAAAAAAAATTCGTGGCCGCTCTGAAAGAGCCAACTTGCGGGGACTTGAATTTAATTAATTTAATTGAAAATAATAATAATTTATTCAAGTCCAATAAATATAAGAAGTCATTTTCTATAAAAAAAAAAATTAAAATTTGGATATCTTAACAATACGTGAGAAATTTTTTTTTAAGGCATGTTTTTGAATAAAAATATTTTAAGTAGGGAATGAAAAAGTGTATAAATAGTATAAGCTGGACGACTTAAATAAAATGTGTAGGTACCATTCCTGGCATACGTTATTTGTACTGCTTAATTTCACATAATGAATAATAATAATAATACATAATACATTTTATGTTCACTTCACGATAATTAAAATACTTAAAAATTGGTAACCAGTTTCGCGGTTCAGTAAATGATTAAACATACTTACCTATTGTTATTTCTATTCAAATTTTGAATTTCAAATTGCAACAACTTTAAGTAAGTAAATAATAATAATAATAATAATACATATTTTATTACTGAAATGTTAAACAATTAATATATTTATCTTTTAAGTATTATTAATTTACATGTATAATAAAATTATGGTTACAATCAAAGATACATTAAATAACTCAATTCATGTTTTGCTAGGTAACATAACTATAATTATTCTTAAAAATTCAAAAACCTAATTAACTTTGTCAAATTGATTATTATTTTTTTTTCGAATTGCTTTAAAAAATATTATTAATAAAATGGCTATCTTGAAAAAAACAAAATGTTTAAATCATTTTTGAATTTTTTAAATAAAAATCGAATCCTTATGCCATTTAATAATATAAAAATATAATTAACTTTAAAAAAATGTAGTTTTGTATAAACTTGAAAATATTTACAAAAATAATAAGTGGTTCTGGTTCATGAAAAATGTGACATTCAATACAAATACATTTTACAGAAAAATAGAACATACATTATATAATTTTATTTTAATATAATGTTCATAAAATTATTTTAGAAAAAAAAATGTATACCTGAATAATTTTGACAACACAACTCATCTGGTATCTTCGTTGGATTTGTATTTCCCTGTACTACTGGGAATAGTCCTAATGCTTCTTTTACTCCATGCCTTCCATTATGGACAAAAAAATGTAATGCATTTTTACTTATCTTTCCATTTAAATGCATACTTATGTCCATCCATACATCATTTGTACCAACAGCAATGTCTAATAAAATTAATAAACACAAAATTCTACGATAGAAAATCTGAGGAAACTACATAAATCAATTTTATTAAACAAACAATTGTCGTTCAATCGTTTGGCAGTTATTTATAATTGAATATAATGTATCGACAAATATATTAACAACGTGACTCATTAGAAGTGATAGAATATAATATTATGTATGTAATTGTTCTGTTTTTTGGCCAAAAACGTATTGGGATATGAAACATCTAACACGACGGATCAAAACAACCACTCGCGTTAACACACATGCGAAACACTTAATACGCCTTTTAAATAAAGAATGATTTTTCTTAAAAAAAATAGAATATTTTATTGTTGATAATGCTATTTATATTTCCTTAAATAAATCATTCTTCTAATTTTTATGCATATTTACTATAAAAAAGCGGGTAAGTGAGTATCGCTCTGCTGTACATTAGGGGGTGGGGTGGACCTCGGACTAAGGTAGGTTAAATTTGAATGCAATGATAGGCAGGGCTTGAAACCGTTTTTAAAACCGATTTCAGAAACCGGTATAAACCGTTTTAAAACCGAAACCGAAACCATAATCAAAACCGAAACCGAAAAAAATTGGATACCGGTATTTAAGTCAAAACCGAAACCGGCAAAAATTGGATACCGGTATTATAATTTAAAACCAAAACCGAAAAAAATTAAATACCGGTATTAAAGTCAAAACCGAAACGTAAAAAATAGGAAACCGGTATCAAATTCAAAACCAAAAAAAGAAAAAATTGTAAACCGTTAATTTTTTTTTTAATTTACGTGTTTTTAAAATTTTAAATACGTAAATTCCATTAATATGTCCGTGAGATCGTGATTAAAATGTTGATAACCATTTCATTATTTGCAAAATTATTAGTTGTTTTATTAATAGTAATGAATATTATATTTCTTTTAATTGGTATTTGGTAAGTATTGTTTAATTTTTATCGTTAAGGTTAGGTAACCTAACTTTTCAACTTTAATTTTATCTAAATCGAAACTGAAACCAAAACCGAAATATATAAAAACCGGTAAACAAAACCGAAACCGAAACTTAAATTTTTAATACCGGTATTGAAAAATTAAAACCGAAACCGACACCAAAAAATTTAGAAATCGGTATACAAAATCGAAACCAAAATCGTAAAATTTCAAAACCGGTATACAAAATCGAAACCAAAACCGAAATTTCCTAATACCGGTATTGAAAAATTGAAACCGAAATCGAAAAAATTAAAAACCGGTATACAAAATCGAAACCGAAATCGAAATTATTTCAATCGGTTTCAAGCCCTGATGATAGGTATCATTGTATACGAAAAACGATTCTGAACGGAGATGATTTGTCAGTCTAGGATATATTATATTTAAATATTATCATATATTCTATTTTGAAACAAATACATACATTTAAGTATAAAAGTTTCAAGGTCTTACGTGAAGTATTTTTTTAAAAATAACAAAAATCAAAAATTATTTATTAGTAAAACGTTATTTTACACGTGTATTTTTGATTTCAAATTAAAATTAAAACTTTAAACACTCGTAAAATTTTTTAAATTAAATACTTATCAAACTTTTTTATAATTATTCTAAGCTTAACTTATGGACAGCATAGTATTAAATTTTCAATTCTTAGCTTTTGATAGTAAAATATTTATAAATTTTTAACTACCAAATAGTGAAAAATATTCATGATTTTGACGAATTTTTGTCAATATTTGAACTTCAAATGCTAATAAAAAAAAATTGTGCATATGTATTTTTATAATTTTTGAATGAGAGTTAGAATAAGTTATGTAGACCCTTCAATTAAATTTTCAAGTGATTTGTCCCAGCTAAATTTTTTTTATCAACATTTATAAAAAAAAAAATAGAAAATTTAAATTGTCTATTTATAGCTCAAAAAAAGTCAAAATGTTTTGAAAATCAAATTACGTAAAGAAAATGGCAATCTAAATAACTGGTAAAATTTTCAAGTATTTACGACTTATACTATTTGAATAACAACAAATATCAAAAATCGTTTGAGGCTAAACCGTTATTTAACGTGGTTTTGTAAAAATTTAAATTTCAATCACTCATAAAATTTTTTTGTCTTAGTCCGGTAAAGGTTTTATTGCAGATAGTTGAAGAAAAATGTATGGAGAACCTTGTACCAAATTTTCAAATCTTAGTTATAAAAGAAAAAATTTTTACGATTTTTCAACCACAAAATTACTTACAAATTTCCGCAATTTTGACATATTTCGTATAAATTCGAACTTTAAGCACTTATAAAAAAAAATTGTGACTAAGGATTTCGGATTTTTTTTTTTATCACTTTAAGAACAACTTATAAGAAACCTTGTATTAAATTTTCAAGATTTTCTGGCCGGCCAAAAAATTTTTATCGTTATTTTAAAAAAAAATACTAAAATAACATGTTGTCGACAGACACAAAAAAAAACAAAAAAAAAAAAACACACATCATTGTAAAATCAATACATTCATCACTCCGTTCAGAATCTAAAATAATATTGATGTTTTATAATTGCCAAGTGTCCCGCGACCGCTCAATTAATTTTTGTGCATGTTTATAGGTAATGAAGGCTTTTATAAATATAGAAACATGATTTTTACGAAAATAAACTTGAGAATTGGTAAATTATATGGTTTACTAAAAACCATAACCAAACGTACGTGATGTAGAGAAGAGAAGGTGATAACACTCAGCTTGATCGGGAGACAAAAAGTGGCTTATTTTTCGACGGCAATTTTGTAGTTTAAATAAAATCCAACGTGTGCACCACAAGCTTCGAAGGCCGGTTGTTATTCAATAATGGCATTATAACCACTATGCAATTATGCATTATTTTCATTTTAATTCGTAATTTATAAATCATTTAATATTTTATTTAAGATGAAAAATACCTGTGTGTGCCTATACATTCAACTTCCTATATAGAAGTTGACAGTTGGAAATTATAGCAATATTGCATTTAACAGTGTACAACTCATTACAAAGGTAATAATAATTTCTATATTTTGCAAGAAACTCAAAACTATTTATATAATATACTTACTTTTAATTTAATACTTACCTTATATTGATAGCTCTTCATAAATATTTAAATATACCTATCTAAAATACTATTACATTATTATTGTTAATAATAATGTAAGTACCTAGGTATAATTTTAAAAATAATATACATACAAGTAAGTTTTTATATAATGTTACACAGATAGAAAAAATTATTTAATTTAGCACAAATTGGTGTTAAAATAACTAAGATGGCGTGTAGGTTTTCACTCACTAGCTGCTTGGCGTTGATACCACATCAGACATATAAGTCAAAATAAGTTCTTTTAGAGGTAGTAATTTTTAATTATTTTGGAGTTAATTTAACATCTATAAATGTTTTACCATTACACAACCAATTATAGATTGTTCTAATTCCACTTATTGTCAAAATAACACGTAGTATACTTATTTCAAAATATTTTATTGTGTTCAAAATATCTTTTATGTGATATCAATAGCTGTCGATCGGAGTGTTGAATTAACAACAAGCAGTTTTAATAATATTGTAATTTTTTAGAAAAATTTATCAAGTTTTATCTCATCCAACGGGGTTCGAACCCATGACTACTATCCACTTTTACTACCTAACAAATTTCCTACCTAATTTCTACGCGTTAAACTATTAGACTACCTATCGGGGTTGTATTACGTAAGAAAAATATACTATTTAAACAAATAAAATTATGGGACATGGATTGTATTTCATTATTGGAAGTTTTATAGAGCCCACAAAATACTGTTTCTCATTGTCACAATCTTCGCATATTCCCCATTTTGTGATAGGTACAGTAATAACTAATAGGTAATGATTTTACCTTTATATTTATTGTATGCATATAATTTATAATAAATGTACCTATATTTATTTTCCTAATTTGGAGGTGATGTATTTACCAGTCTCCAGGGTTATTGGACTCTCAAAAGTATCGTTACCGATACTATTCGCAACGCATTTTGGGAAAACACAACAATAATAATAAATATACCATCATGATTCGTGATATACGATTTATTCTACTATAAATATTAAATACCTATATTTTTAATTCTTTAACATTAGAAAATATCTATATATATATTTATATATATATATACATATGCACCTATATATATTGTGAGGATCTGCGGGTTTTTAAGACCGCAGAAACCACCCATGTGTTTAGGGGAACACTATACACATGACCTACCAACCGCACCGCGTGTGAGTCCGAGGACCTGGTCAGTGGAACGGGTAGGTTTTTTACACGCAATGATGACTGAACATCAAAGATTTAAGAAATTATGGGGGAAATAGAAATTTTGGGGTTTTTAATGGTAATAATAATAATTTAGAGTTATGAAAAAGTCAGGTTTTTGTATTTTACAACGGCACAACGTGCATAATAAATAATAATAATAATTTAAATATGATTTGATATGTTGAAAATATAATAAATGGGCACATGGCTGATACCGTAATACGAGTTATATAATAGAATAAGATAATAAAATTTTACATTTTTTTTATGGTAACATAATATAATAATTATTGAAAAATACAATAATACAAACGCATGACGGCAATGAAAATGGAATTATGGGAATTGGGGAATAAATATGTGTCGCAAGTCCACTTTGTTGATAGATATATATATTGTTTTACGTATAAAAATACTACAATTTCTCGGCCCACAGGGGACGATCGACTGTGAATATTAATATAATACCACGACGACACCCATAGGGTTACCGGCGACATAATATGTTGTGGGAGGTATATTTAAGAAAATATACGATGAATTAAATAATATTAATAATATAATATCATAGTTATATTGATTATTATAAATAATCTTATGTAAGGGCTTGCGACAAATACAAGAGAAGGGAATAGAAAAAAGAGAAATAAGAAAGAAATTTGACACGCGTCATGCGACGCCTATACATCGTGCCGTAAAAGGGGGGCCGGGGGGAAAAAATAATACGTTACGATTTGACAATATGGCTGGAGCTTGAGTTGGTGCATCGATTGGCTTCGCCCGCCACGGGCCCGCAAGGTGGATTTAACCCATCATGGCTGGTTGACAGTCCGTATATAATGATATATATATATATATATATATACAAGATGAGTGACAATAAAACGTGGTTTTGATTGAGGCCAGGTACGTTGAATTGGTGGAGTTGACGGTGATCAAAAGTGAAGCGAGTCGGGCGCCCGAAAAAAAGAGAGTGAAGACAGATCGTCGATGATTTCGAGCCGTTGCCGATGTCCGTTGATTTTGAATGGAGAGGGTAGGTCAGTGTTGTCTTTTGCGAAATTTAATTACATTGTTGTGGCAATGGCAGAATGCACTGTGTGTGGTACTGTCTTTGACGACGATCATTGAATTAGTTTCATTGCACGCGAAGTGCATTCGGCATTGAGTATAAAATATTATTATGCTTTGAGTAATTTCTCGAGCATGTTCTTCACATCCTAAAGCATTTATATTAGCTTCCATCATGACATGATTCATTATACTAAACAGGAAATTGGTGTGTAGATGTTCAACCGTAAGTTTTTTGCATATTGCATCTTCAATCTGTTAATATACAAATATAATAGAAGCAGGTTAATAACATATTATATTGTGATACTTACACAGAATAGATTTAATTAGATTTAATCTATTCTGTCATACTTACTACCTATACGCTATACATAATCTTATTAATTTATAAAATATCTGGTATAATTTGAATATAGTATTCCCTTAAAAATTATCACATTATACAATGATTTATTAAAAAAAAAAACTATGAACTATATCTGTATCTTCATAAAATTATAGTTATTTAGTCCCTATTTAGTTAGTCATTTAGTTACCTGATAAATTATTTCATATAACTGTTTTGATGGAACTAATAAATACCCATAACTCTTAATATTTATGAGTTTTTCTCTATCATCATTATTTTTGTCATTTTCAGTTGCACATAGAACAGTATAACATTTATTACAGGTTTTAGCCGGTTTGATTTTCCTCATTTTCCTCGCGACATATCCAGCAAGCACAGTTAGTGCATGAGGAATTATAAGCAGTGCAGTGTAATTATGATTACAAATAATAATATCAGTATCTTGAAAATAACTTAAAATTATTGCATGTACAAATAATTTATCATAGTATAAACAAAATTATTAGTACCATATTATAATAATATATTTCTGTGGAACTATTTAGTAATTATCTACTTTAAATTTAAAAATCTTCATAAATTTGGTTTAGTTTATTGTGGTCTTATACCTTTGGTGCTCGAAATAATGTGATATTCTTTCCTTCACTAGCATATCCCGTCTTACAGCCTGGCACAAAACATTTATTTGGCATTTTATAAATTAATTTACTATTAAACTTTTGAAAATATAGGAAAGCCTATTGAGTCTGCCAGTAGTAAATAACTAATGTTTAAATGGGCAGTCAGAGTTCTTACAATAATTCTATTAAATTTGGAACAATATTGGGAAGGGATTTCTATTTTAAATACTGTTTGTTATGACTGGAAGTCTACCTCTATGTATTTATTATATTGAATTATGAAATTCAAACAATAATACTGTCGTGGTCGTTATCACAACTACCGTGACTGCTTATCTAAGTTCGCGAGAGCGCGACCCGCGACCGGGCCAGCCGCGGGGTCAGGCGGCAGTCTTTCTTGATCCACGGTCGCCGAACATATTATATATTATTAATTATTGTAATATAATTATAATAAATCGTTAAATATATTGTAAACGCGACGTGAGTTTTGTTATTCCGAACCAGACACGTACCCGGAGTAGAAAATGAAGCAGCCGACGCGCTATCTCGTTGTCCAGTAGGACCGAATATAGTGGACGAAGAATCGTTGTAGAATAATATCCACGACCCCCCTGTGATTCGGCCCGAAGTGTCCGGAGAAACTTCCGGAGTCTTCGGTGATCCGTCCGGCATGTCCGGAGGATCCGGTGTGGGTGTCACCCACTATGGAGCGATCCAGCCGAAGAGTGATGACGGAAACGTTATATTGCAAGGCGTCCGAGAGTGGCAACAGAATGACCCGAACATACGGGAGATCGTGGCCAAACTCTCCGGGGACGGTGCAATATTCGGTCGTCTTCGGAAGTTGTACGTGATCCGGAACAAGGTGTTACACCGCCACCCCCAATCCATCGCGAATGGAGAAGAGCCGTAATAGTAGTCCCGGCAGAAAAGGCCAAGATTCTGCTACGAAGGTTTAACAACCACGAAGCAGCGAATCATCCCGGTTGGAAAGAAACGTACCGGAGTATAAAGAGTCGTTTCTTTTGTGCCGGTATGCGAGAGACAGTGCGGAACTACGTTCGAGTGTGTCACGTGTGTGCATGTGTAAAACCACTGAATCGCAAACCGAAAGATCAGATGTGCACCCAAATACCACGTCAACCGTGGGAGGTGCTGAGCATCGATCTTATGGGCCCGTACCCACGAACGCAACGAGGTAAGACAACGATTTTGGTAGTAACTGATTGTTACAATTGCTGGTAGAGGCGTACACGTTAGGGAAGGCGACTACCAAATCGATTGTGGATACATTCGAACGGGAGTTGTTCCCACGGTTCGGGTACCCGAGGGCATTATTGTCAGATAATGGCCGCAGTTCGTGTCCAAGACAATGGGAGAAGCACTCAAGAGGTGGGAATCGGAAGGATGGACGACTCTTATATACCACCCACGTTCTAATCCGGTAGAAAGGCGAAACCAAGAGTTAAAGAAAGGGTTGCGAACCTTACTCGTTGATAAGCCTCATCATCTGTGGGATGTCTACCTGCCACACGTATTGTTCTCCGTTAGAAACAGAGAGAACCGAAATACCGGACAGTCACCCGCCAAAATAATATTTGGCCGGAAAATTAAGAGGCCCGGAGATTGGCAGCTGGAGCTGGCCGAAGAATCTCCGGAGGAAAGCGGAACTGGTCCGGAGTTGCCGGAAGCCGGCCGGAACATGTCGGAAGAACCCGGTGTTTTTTCGGTGAAACCGGACGATGCTCCCGTAAAGGAGAAGAATGTTCCGAGTGTAACCGGCCAGAAGGCTGTCAGAACCCAGAGACAACCAAAACCTCCGGGCAGAACCCGTCTGTCGGTAGGGGATTGGGTCTATTATAAAGCGCATCCGCTATCAAGTGCCGAAAAGCGGGTGCATGCGGGGTTCGCTCCGAAATGGTTATGACCGGTCAGGCTGTGTAAGCGATTAGGAACCGGAGTGTTCTTGACGGAGGGTAAACACCCTACCAAATTACATGTCTCAGCAATGAAGCGAGCTGTAAGACCGTCAGAGAACATTAACTAAGCATGTTTATTTTCAGATGGCAGCACCAAACCGGAACAACCACCCATCCCGTGGGGCTTTGGCTGCCCACGTCGAAAGGCTCCGGTCAATTGCAGCCCAATTGCTGCGGGACGCCCGAAGGCTGTCCAGAGACGGGCCTGACGACGTGGTGGGTGGTTGGACGGCGGAACAGGCGACCACCGCATCGTTCGGACGGATATGGGCAAGTCGCACCGCGTGGGCCCTGTTCAAGAGAGGATTCGCGGAGGCACGTCGGACAACGCGGGCCAACACCCCGCAGCGTGAGGCTGCCAGGCCAAGGACAGGGCCACCGGGACTGGTGCCACCACGACGAGAAGCACCAGCGTACCAGTTCCGAGACGTCCGGGACGGGCGAGGCCGGTTCCAGCGGCAACCGCAAGCCCAGCAGCCGCCACAACAGCCGCCACAACGGCCAGCCTCAACCGCAACAACGCCAAAGGCACCACAGCTGGCTACTGTGGAGCGGTGGATCGAGGCCATGGAGATGGCCGAAACCGGTACCACTCTGGAACCCTAACCAGCGGTGGTACCGTCGCCTCTAGCGGACTTGGGGGGGAGTATGTCGCGGTCGTTATCAAAACGACCGTGACTGCTTATCTAAGTTCGCGAGAGCGCGACCCACGACCGGGCCAGTCGCGGGGTTAGGCGGCAGTCTTTCTTGATCTACGGTCGCCGAACATATTATATATTATTAATTATTGTAATATAATTATAATAAATCGTTAAATATATTGTAAACGCGACGTAAGTTTTGTTATTCCGAACCAGACACCTACAATACTATATTATAACTTCCATTTATAATGCACCAAAATAGCAAATAATTTATGTTTTTTATGACTGGAATCTGGAAGTCTACCTCTATATATTTATTTTATTGAATTTGTGCCTATATATAATATTTTTATTTATTTCAACTTGCATGTATGATATAATCATATTTCGTATGAATTATGAAATTTGATCAATAATACCATATTATATAGTTCATTTCACGATGTAGAGAAGATCTCATATACATAATATTATAAATATTGTAATATATTCATAATATTCTCTACATCGTGGTTCATTTTCAATATACCTTAATAGGAAATAATTAATTTAACCGGCCTTCGAATACTGTGGCGGTGCCTGGCGGTATTTATGTTAACTAAAATAGTATCGTCGAAAAATAAGCCACATTTTTCTCGGAGTGTTATCACTTTCTCTCCTCTACATCGTGACTGAAACATAATAAAAATTGATAACAATCGCAGTGATAAAAAAATTATATATAAGAAAAAATATAATATATAATAATATACTTAATTAAACGAAAACGAAAAATATAATTCTTACATATAAGTACGTAAAAAGAGAAAATAATATTTATATACGTAATGTAACGGGAATACCGAAAACAAATAAAATATATAATATTAATAATAATAATAATAAAAAATGATGGGTATAATGACAATGGCTTGATAACGAAACGGCGGTTACCTACACCGATCGGTGGGCGGGGCTTAAAAAAAATTTAATTTTCCTATTGGACGGGCTTAGGATACGGATGGCGTTGCGGCGGACAACGGAACTATTTTACGCGTTTTATAATTTAAGATTATAGTATCAATATCGGCTGGTGTGTTATTTTTCCACGGATATGTAGTTGCATGTATTTGGTGGTTTCCTGTAAAAGCAGGCTAAAGTGAGATTCAAATAAATCCATTTCATTATTGTTATGAAATATGAATAATAAAAATATTAAGCTTATTATAGCACATATTTTTCACAGTATACATTATAATAATACTATATTATAATACTTATTATTATTATTATAATACTCCAAAATAATAAAGAGGTACCTAATATATTGAGGTCATTAATCTGGATAAAAACTATGATATCATATCTATCAAAATCGGTTGAGTAGTTTCAGAATGCACCAAGAACATCAAAGTCATCATACCTGTCGTATACCAAATTTTTATATATAAGATAAATGATAATATATTAGTTAGGTTATCAAACACAATATAATTTTTACGAACAAAAGATCAAGTTGCCGGTAGCTGGAAACATGTGAGTCACCATGTGACAATTTCTGTAGACCAGTAGTCACATGGGTAATAAATAATAATAATAGGTACATATTTTCACATGTAATAAACTCGTTATCGACTATCGTTCAACATAGTAATGACAATGAACTTTGTACCTGTAGGTTACAAATTAATTGTTATAACTAATTTCGATAATAATTAATAACCTGATTAAAGTTTTGATAATAAAATAAATGAGTTGGGGACAGTGACTGTTCACATTTTTCGGACAAGTGCTTATCACTCAAAAAAAAAATATAAATAACGATTATATAATACGTTGAACGGTTAAATTCTCTCTCGTGCTTTTTTCTTATTACTACGGTAAATATGGACAGTTTTTTGTGTTCTTTATCTTATTAGATTCTAAAAAGTGCACTTTCAGACCGGTGTCGATTTTGAGTCGGTCTGACCATTACCCTCCCCTCAGGGGCAATTATTAGTGGTTCCAGCTTATACACGGCTGCCGTAGAAACGTGAGTTCAATCTTATTGTTATCGGTACAAAATTCCAAAACCCGCAACAATTGTTATCGCGTTATCTGAGAGATTAGATAGATTAGACCCGCACTGACCTACGCGTTACATACTGCGTGTGTTTTATAGTTGAAACAGCTTGATAATATAAATATAAACATATATATTGCGACACATTGATCATTAGCTGTTCCGCTCAATCTTTATATTATCTCATCGGTCTGATTACCTGCAGCTTTGGTTGCCTACTTTGTGTTTCAAGGCATATTTACTTAAATGAGTCCGAACTCTCCCTCAAGGATCACTACCCGATCAACCGTTGCTGGCAATATTACTTCGGTAATGTCTACCAAGTCTCTAAATCAGCCTCTTCTTCTACCGGGCTGCTGACCCTTGATGTTTTTAACAGCACTATGGCTGAACATCAAAAAACACAAAAAGAAACCCTGGACCAGTGTAAACGATTGTGCAAAACTTAAAATGCTCAATTTTCTGAACTCAATGAATGCATAGGTCGTCTGTCTTCTCAGGTTGTTGACTTAAAATCGGAAAACGACAAACTTCATAAAATCATCTCTAGTCTCAGCAAACGAGTCCAAGACCTCGAATCTGCAAGCAGTAGTTGTCCTACCTCCTCGGTTGACACTATTCCTAGCATTCTACAAGAAATCGCTGATCGTGAGCGTTGTTCTCGAAACGTCAATATTCGTGGTGCTAAAGAATCTTCTTCTTCGGTATTAGAAGATAGAGTCTCTAATGACGCTTTTAAAATAACTGAAGCTATCAAACCGTACTTTCCCGAATTACCCTCTGACTTCAAAACAATAAGGCTAGGTAAACCCAGTGATCGAGGTCCTCGACCACTCAAGGTTTTCTTCCAGTCTAAAGAAATAGCTCATAAACTTGTCTCTGACTATAATGAAAATATTAGAGCTACTCATAATAAAAATATGCACCATCCCATCTCGGTTACTCGCGATCGCACTCTGAGTGAGCGTGAGGCAATTCGTCTTGTATACGCTGATTTGGAAAATCGCAAAAAGAATGGTGAATCTGACTTGGTAATCAAATACAGAGATGGATTCCCTTATATTTTGTCAGTTCGCAGATCAACCCAAGACAGACGTCATCAAGCACTTACCCATTCAAAAAACTAGCAGTACTCAACTTGTCGCTGCCTAGGCAAGCACTCCCCCGCCTGAAAAAAATTGTAAAAAATGACTCATGCTACTACTCCTGCTTAACCGATCTACTCTGCAATTGCATGTCTAATATAAGCTCCGTTCTTTAAACTGCTCACGCTGCCACACTGCTGAACTAACTTTAGATTCTTTCTTGCAAGTCTTCTCTAACTTTAAAGCCTCATTTTGTAAACCTATTAATTTTTCTAATATTTGTAACAATAACATTTGTAATAATACCCTAAATTGTAACCTTAAAATATTCTATCAAAATGTTCGTGGTCTTAAAACTAAATTAGTCAGCCCCAGATGTTTCACTTTTATGATATCATTATCCTCACAGAAACCTGGCTGACTCCTGACATAAGTGACAATGAACTTGGTTTCGCTGGTATTCAAGTTATAAGACTTGATAGAAACCATAATAACAGTACTTCTACCCGTGGTGGCGGAGTTCTAATTGCTATCAAGAATACCCGTTCTTTCAACCTATTTCACTAACCGTATCTAATGTTGAACAATTATTTGTATTATTGTCCCTAGAATCTTGCCACTTATTGGTAGGCGGTGTATACCTACCTCCTCGCTCCCCCCATTCTGTAGTTGATTCCCATACTACGTCTGTTGAACACATCATATCTTCTTATAAACCAAATTCTATAGTCATATGTGGTGACTACAATCTCCCAAATATCAACTGGTCTTCTGATGAACTAGGATTAATCGGGACTTATCCCAGTATAATCTCCTCAATTATTATTGATTCTTTTTCTTACCTCAATTTTTTCCAGCATAATTTCTTTCAAAATATTCATGGCAGTATCTTAGATCTTGTCTTCTCTAACTGCAATAGAGTTACAGTCAATTTAGAAACTGAATTTTTGTTTATTGCTGATCCTTACCACCCACCTCTTCACGTAGACTTTCCTTCACAATCTGACAAACCAGTAGTTAACACTCATACTTATAAAGATTTTAAGGCTGCAAACTACACTGCCATAACGCAATTTATTAACTCCTATAATTGGGAGCTAACATTTTCGCAGTACACAATTGAAGATTCTGCCTCTATTTTTAATGAAGCCCTGTTTCAAGCTATCGATTTGTTTGTTCTTACTATAACTTTTAAATTGCCAAAATTCCCTGCGTGGACATCTCCCTCTCTCAAAAATCTTATTATGGAGAAAAAGCAAGCTCACGCACTCTGTAAGCGGTCGAGGTCCCCCTTTGACTACTCAACTTTTTCTGAACTTCGTGCCAAATGCAAGCGCCAATCTAAAATAGACTACCAATCTTATATAAGAAACACCGAAAACTCATTCAAACACAATCCCTCACTCTTCTGGAAATCTATTAAAAATTTAAACCAGAAAAGTACAGTGCCCACCACTATACGCTGGAACAGTGATACGGTTGATAATCCTCTTGATTCGGCTAACCTATTTTCTAAGTACTTTTATTCTATGTATAACAACTCTATTTCTCCACCTGTCAATATTTTAAACAGTAATACTACTCCGTATGAACTTCCTTCTAATTGCCACTTCACCCCCGATGATGTTCAACTTGCACTCAACTCTTTAAAAAACACCAATTCTAATGGCCCGGACGGGATTTCAGCACGTTTACTTTTTAATTGTCAAGATTCTATTGTTTATCATTATTCCTACTATTTAGGCTTTCTCTTGATGAGGGTATCTTTCCAGCTGCTTGGAAAACATGTTCTGTCACCCCTGTTTTTAAATCTGGAGATCCCTCGCTTGTTTCTAATTACAGACCTATTTCCATCCTACCTCACATTTCTAAACTGTTTGAGTCCATCGTCTACTCCTCAATCAAAAGAAGTCTTAACCACATTCTCATGGATGATCAGCATGGTTTCCGCAGTGGGAAATCTACTGTAACTTGCAGCCTATCTTTCACATCATACATATTAAAAAGCTTTGAATCTGATTGTCAAGTTGATACTGAGTTCATAGACTTTAATAAAGCCTTTGACACGGTCATTCATAGCCGCCTTATCTCTGAATTGGATTCGCTTGGTATCGGTAATCCTTTACTCTCGTGGCTCCAATCTTAAATAAGTCAAAGAAAGCAATTCGTTAGAGTACACGGCGTTGTCTCTGACTCATTTATAACTCCCTCTGGGATCCCCCAAGGAGAGCATCTCAGTCCCCTTTTATTCATCCTTTTCGTTAACTCAATTAGCAGGTACATTTCATCCTCTAGAGTTCTTCTATTTGCCGATGATATTAAAATGTTTTTACAAATTACATCTCCGGCTGACTGTCTCCAACTGCAATCAGATCTCAATACTTTTTCGCTCTGGGCCCAGCATTTGGCCTAACACTCAACCTCAACAAGTGTCATGTTATGTCATTTCATAGGAAACGAAGTTATATAGTCCATCCTTATTCTCTTAATGGTTCCACTTTCGAACGTGTTTCCACTGTCAAAGATCTCGGATTCTATCTAACTTCTTCTCTTTCTTTTGATCATCATATTGATGTTACTGTTGGTAGAACGTTAAAAACTCTGGGGTTCTTAAAGCACAACACTAGCCTTTTCACGTCCGCTTCATGTCTTCGTTCCCTCTATATTTCCCTTGTTCGCTTTGTCTTAGAATATGGCTCAGTTGTATGGTACCCATATCTAGCTAAGGACCAACTACGTTTAGAGCGAGTCCAAAACCGCTTCCTTTCCTATGCCGCTTTTATACTCAATATTGATCACCCACTCCATGATTACCTATCAGTTAGAGCTTCCTTAAATATCCCTACTCTCGCTTCTCGACGTGTGGATGCTGATCTCTCCTTCATCAACTCTCTCCTTAACGGCTCAATAGATGCCCCGGACCTTCTGTCTTCTATCTCTTTTCGCGTTCCTGTGCATTTCACTAGAAATCACTCTCTATACCTTGTCTCCTCTCATCGTACTAATTACTCCCATAATAATCCATTAGATAGAATGCTCCGCCTACTTAATAGCTCCTGATCTGTAGCTGACTATATTGTTATTTATTACTGTATGTCTTCGTCTTTATTTTTATTTTACTTTAGTTTGTACTCTTTATAATTAAACATTGCTTAGTATATAAGTTTAAACTTAAGTCTACAATTGTAACTACTGTTTTCAATGTATATTATTTCATTACTATCATTTCTTGTAACTTACTAATTATAACAATGTATCTATAAATTGCCGTTTGGCGTTAAATAAATAAAATAATTATCATATAAAAAATTTTATGTTGGTGATAGATTTTACACGACTATTTTAGATTCTGAACGGAGTGATGAATGTGTTGATTTTACAATGATGTGTGTTTTTTTTATATTTTTTTTGTTGTGTCTAACGACAACATTTGGACCAGTAATATTGCTTCGATTTTCTCAAACAGTATCGTTTATGAAGCAAAAGTGAATCTAGTTGGCACTTTGGGAGGTCAAAAGTTAAGTACTTTGGGACTAACACCTAAAAACCTCAAACCACCCAACTTTGAGCAGCTATAACTCGCGAACGGTTAAATGAAAAATAGTAATTTAAACGTTAGATTTCATAAAAAAAATATCCCTACTATTTTATAACATTTTAAGTATAGGTTGCCATTTGAAAATCAAAAGTTGATAGTGATTTCACTATTAAATATTAAAATGAAAAAAATAAAAATTTTACATAGTTTTAGAAAAGCATTTAACTAAAAATGTAAATAAAAAAAATTGAAATAAGTTAATACTTTTTGAAATAATGAGTGTTGTTTGATAAAAAAATCACCCTGTATAGGTATACAATTTACACGTTTTAATTAATAATTACTTTTATTGGATTAAATTTATGTCATAAACCTTCTCTGTCTCTGTGATGTCATCTTTAATTTTAAAAAGAAATGCACGATGATTAAATAATAAATGAGTAGTTTTAGAGTTTATCCCGAACACAAAAAAGCGACTTAATTTTATAGGATCTAGGACAATTGGTCCCCGTCATAATTTTATACACGGACAATTAGTCCCCGGCGTAAAAGTAAAAAGTTAAATACAAAATATTTTTTTATCTATCAATAAACGTTTTTAAAAATGGTTTTTCAATAATATAATACTTTTATAATATAATAGGTAATAGTTATTTGTTTAAAAAATAAATAAAAATGAACATAATAATAAATAATATCGTCGAATAAAAAAATAATTTAAGTATAGGTAATATAATAATTAAAATGTATGTAAATCTCAAAAGTCTATACAAATAATTGAAAAGATCGTCTTTAGTATGCTATGGTAGTATTAGTAAATTTAAATTTACTATCTAAGATTTATGCAAAAAATGTAACGGATTTATCCGAAGAAGACAGTGGCGTATTTAGGGGGGCCAGCCAAGGCCCAAGGGGGGTATTGCGCCCCGGGTAGCACTTTTTTGGGGGCAGTAAATTTAACTAGCAACTTTTTTATAATATTAATTTAATGATGTTTGTTTTATAAACATATTACGATGAAAATAAATATGATATGAAATATGAAAATAAATTAATACATTTTGCAATTGCAAGCTTTGATTATTTTATTATCATTGGTACTTACTACCGAGAAAATTTACCATATTTAACATTCTAGGACACTCAATGGATTTTTATACTGCATGGTACTATTGCTATTATTAACATATCAAGTAGGATAAAAAGGGGAATTCTGGCACTTCGTCCTCGTCCCTCGTCACTCGTCTCTCGTCATCGTATGCCGCCCGTTCAGTTACGTAACCAACATCCACGCATGCGTATGGGAAAACTCGCGTGCACGCACATGCACCAACACCCACCGCCCATTTAGTCACATAACCAGCATATATCTTATACGCGTATGCGTACGGGGAAACACGCACGGACGCGCATGTACCCGACACTAGTAACCCGTTCTCTCTCGTAACCAAAATAATATCATCCAAGCATGCGTACATCATCAAACGACTTATCACTCGTATAATTTTTATATATATTGTATATTATCCACGCATGCGCACAACATCCAACGACTTATAGTGTTTATATAATATTATATTTTATAGTGTGTAAATAACATATGTAATATACACCATTCAGCGTATATACATTCTCTGAATATTATATGAGCACTGTTTTCAGTGTGTAAGTAACTATTTTTGAAAGGCTTCTCCAAACACACGGGTCATCTTTAGAATTCTATTACAAAGTCTTTGTACTACACGCCGACCGTTGTTTATTGTTAACGGTACCTAACCATTATAGACGATTCCCGCCAACGAGGAATGTCTGCGTTAAAATGTTCCCCTTCTCACAATTTGAAATTTATTGAAGATAAATACGAACGAAATTATTTTTCTACAGTCTGCAAACAGATATTATCATATACACAGATACGATTTTTGTTCATAATTATATCTGTAAGATTTTTGTATTTATTAATTTTTTTTTTTTTTCGTGTAGTTCAGATCCGCGATAATAATGTAAGTATTTTGTTTTACAATAATCATAAATTATTTTAGAAATACACATCAACCGATTTTTTAGGTGTCTAATAGTTCATCTCCGAGTACACCAGTGTTTATTGGCAACGAAGAGTTGACACGGCTTCGACGGTGACTGGCGTTCGTGGTACCGCGGAGAGCCGGTCAACTCGTGCTGTTGGGGTGATGGCACGAGGTCGTCACAATAAAAGAAAAATAGTCGGACACCGATATAAAACAATGAAGGTGTTTATTGTGGTTGATATTAATATCACTAACACAGTATTTACATATAGTGGTATACCGCGTCGGCGAATAACACTACAGGAATGCCGGACGTCGGCGAAGATGACAAACAAAAAAAAAGAACCACGAACAATGTCGATGACCGCACTTAAGTGTGTCGTGGTGTGTCGGGTGTGTAAAAACCTGATGGGTGTACACAGCCGACAACAGAAAATAAAACAAATACAGATCGCACTCACAAGAGTAATAATAAAAAAAAAACTAACGGCGATTTCGCGTTACGTGTTGCCCGAGTGGCGGTTGTGGCAAAAGAAAGCGATACCGGGCGACCGGTACTCGTCCGGGCCGGCTTGTCTTCCCGTCCCACCCTATGCCTTTGCGGCGGGGTGGGAGAGTTGACTATGTCGGTCCGGCTTCGCCTGTAGTGGTGGTTGATAAGGTGCAGACCGGTCGTTGCGGTGCCTGTACTTTGTACCGGCGACCGTAACGTACCGTGTCATACTCCCCCTCCAAACCGCCACACAGGGTGTACTTGTACCGACACGACGGTATCGTGTGGTGTAGGTGTAGCTTGCACCACTGCTTGCGGCTGCTTGCAGTGGGCTTGCTTCCCTAATAGGACCGGTCGGGCGACGTGGCCGGAGTAAAGAACGGTCTGTCGTAGGTTATCTCCGGTAGTCCCTCCAGCGACAGGCCTGGGCCGGCTAACCAGGCGTCCTCGGACATTTGTTCCGAGTTCACGCACTGGTTAGTTTGGTCCTGGCTGGTAGACGGTGCCTGCTCCTTGTGCTTTTCGCTCTCGGTCGCAGGCTGGTCTACCTCCATCGCCGCCGATGGTGTTTGCCGAAACGGTGGTTCGCTGGCCGCCGTTGGATCGGAGTTTGGCGTCGGGTGCTTTGCTAGCCGCGATTGCTGGCTCGCGGCAAGCGCCCTAGCCTTCCTCTTTTCCGCCTACTTTTGGAACTTTATTTTGTTCCTAGCCTGCTGGGCCGCCGTTTTCGGTTTTACCGTCGGCGTTGGGACTCCCCGTGACGTTCCGGGTACCGTTGGCGGTTCCGTGGTCGTCACGGGGCCGTGCACCCTTTCCGTCCTGACCGCGGTGTGTCGTTGTGACACTTGCGGTGTTGGACGGTTGTGTGACCTAGGGGGCTGTGGCTGCTGGTGTCCGGGTGTTGTTTGGCCTCTCAACTTCTGTTAAATGTCGGCCGTCCTGTCCTCCCATCCCCGGCGGTAGATGGCTGCCCTCACCGGATCTTTGAGGAGTTGGGTGGTGGACATCCTTGTCACCTGCGCGGCCGTTCGTGGCGCGTCGCCATCCCCGGTCACCAGCCCGAGTTCCGCTATCAGGTTGGCCACCCGTTGCCACTTTTGGATTTGATCCGGTCCGTTCATGTTGTCTGTAAATGGTGATTAGTACAGGTGATCATCGGCCAAAAAAAAACATGAAAATAAAATCTTTCTTTTTTTTTTTTTTTTTTTAATTTATTCCGGTAGGCGCGCGTTTTAGACATGACACATGTATTTTTCGCGACGGTTGCTGGTCAGTGAGGAAAACTCCTTTTCCGACCAGTTCCGCTAATGTCACCGGCCCCCACCATTTTGGGGCGAAACCGGCGTGAAAATCTTTGTGCGCCTTTGAAAGGTGGTGTGCTTTGTAGTAGACTACATCGCCCTTGCCGAACCTTACCGGTGTGCCGGTGTTCGTGCTCGGTTTTACTCCTACCTTTTTGCCTAAAATGCGCTTTTCCCGCTCTACCCTCTCTTCCTTCGATTTTCCGATGCTAACTGGTGCTGATTTTGACAGTGCCCAGTCTCCGGGTCTCCTGCATTCCCTGCAAAGGACAAGGACCGTGGGTGGGTAGCCTGTCTGTTCGTTACACCTGTTGCGAATCGAAAATAGAATTGCGGGTAGTTTTGTGTCCCAAGATTTATGTTTGCCGTCGACAAGTTGTGCGCGCAAACCTTTTTTCAAATCTTGATTTCGGCGTTCGACTGGGTTGGCTCTCGGATGATATATCGGAGTTGTCCAACCCTGTGCTCCCCATCGTTCTAACGCGTTTAACATTTCTTTTGACACAAATTGGGGGGCCGTTATCGCTCAGACACACGCGCGGGTACCCGAAACGTGAAAAGAACTCGCGTTCCAACGTTTCTATTATTGTTTTAGAGGTCGCTGTTCCTAGGGGGTAAGCCTCGGTCCACCTACTAAAGCAGTCGGTTGCTACCAGTATGTACGATTTTCCCTTACCGGAACGTGGGTATGGGCCCATAAGATCGATACTGATAACTTCCCATGGTTGTCGGGGCGTTCTAGGTTGTATTGGGTCATCAGGACGTGTGTTAAGTGGTTTTGTGCACGCGCATACGTGACATGCACCGACATATAGCCTCACGTCATTCTTTTGGCCTTTCCAATAGTACCGTTGTCGAACTGCCCGGTACGTCTCTTTCCAGACCGGGTGGTTGGACAAGACGTGATCGTGACACCTCCAAATTACGTGTTGTATTTTGGTTTTCGGTATCACGACGGGTGTGTGGGACCCTACGGTTACGCGTAAGAGGCCGTCGGAATAAGTATATTTCCCGGTCCCCGATTTCGCGCTCTTTGTGTTCCGTGTTGGGTTGTCCCACTGTTGACCGGCGATTATTTCACGAATTGTAGTGTCTTCAGACTGCCACTTTTCGAGTTTAGTCGCGGTGAGGGGTGTGTTGTCACTATCGTGGTTATTTACCATAGAGAAGATACGGTCGGCCTCGAGGTCAATGTCGGTTGTTGGCGTTGTTGGGGCCCCCACCAATTTTTCCTCGAGCCGGTCTTCGTCTACGGTTGGACCTGGTGCTGGATCGCGGGATAACAAATCGGGAGCTTCGTTTTGTATTCCCGGGACGTGCACCGTACTAAAATCTAAATTAGCTAGTTGTAGTGACCAACGTGTTAATTTCGAATTTTTGTCCTTAGCCCTGTATAACCACGTTAGTGCCGAATTGTCGGTTAGGAGTTCGAACCGTCGGGTTTCTAGGTATGGACGGAATTTGTCTGTCGCCCAGATTACTGCTAGGCACTCGCGTTCGACCGCGGCGTACCTTGTTTGCGTTTCGCTAAACTTTTTGCTTGCGTAGGACACTATGCGTCTTTCCTCCGGTCTGTCACCTCGTTGGAAAAGTACCGCACCGGCTCCTATTTCGCTTGCATCGGTTTGTAGACAAAACGGTTTGCTGTAATCGGGTGGCGACAATTTCGGTGATGTGACTAGCGCGTTTTTTATTGATTTAAACGCGCGTTGTTCTACATCTGTCCACTTCCACCGTACCCCCTGTTTTAGTAAATTTGTGAGTGGTGCTATGGTATCCGCGTAATTGTCAACGAATTGGCTGTACCAGTTGCACACGCCCAAAAATTTACGTACGTCTCTAACCTTTTTTGGAACCGGAAAATTGTCAATGCATACCAATTTTTCCGGTTGTTTTGTGATGCCCTCCGAGTCTACAATGTGCCCTAAAAATGAAATTTCGCGAAGACCGATTTTACATTTTTTTGTGTTGCACGTTAGTCCGAATCTCTTGAGACGCTCGAGAACTTTATCTAAGTGGGCCTGGTGTTCGTACTCGTCCTTTGAAAATACTACAATATCATCTAGGTAAACTTGTACGAAATCATCCTGGTAACCCCTCATGACTTCATTCATGAGTCTCACGAAAGTCATTGGACTATTTTTTAGACCGAAGGGGAGGACTCTGAACTGAAATAGACCTCTACGTGTTGGGAAAGCCGTGTATTTTCGCGCATTTTCCTGTAGTGGCACTTGCCAGTACCCCGACCTCAGGTCAAAAATGCTAAAAATTTTCGCGCCCCGCATTTGCCTAATCATTTTGTTAAGATCTGGCATAGGGTACGCGTCGGATTCCGTCACGTCGTTAAGCCGCCTGTAGTCGACACAGAGACGAAATGTTCCGTCTTTTTTCTTTGCCAATACTACTGGTGCGGCCCACGGTGAGGTGCTTGGTTCTACGAGCCCCTGATTTTCCATATCGCGCACCATATCGTCGATCGCGATTTGTTTTTGTTGTGGGTACGGATATGGCTTTAGCGCGATAGGTGATGGGTCTTTGAGCAGAATTTCGTGTTCAATTAATTTGGTACGTCCTACCTTTTCGCTGAACACTACCGCATATTTGTTCAATATTTTGGTTAGTTTCGCGCGAGTTTCGGCATCGTCACCAAACTCTAATTGCGATAAATCGGGACTAGTGGTGGGTGGTTGTGACTTCCCTTTCCAACATGTCGACGTACGAATTTGCCTACCCATGTGTATTGTACACGCGGCGTAATCCCAAGAGACTTCATTATTGACAAGGAAGTCGTGTCCTAGTAACGCGTCGCAATACAAGTTGTCTAGAATAGTTGCTTCGAATTGTATATCGAGTGCTCCTATTCTAGCTTCGAATGTGGTGGTGCCACTGGTTGTCGCAGTGTGACCGTCCGCCATCCGGACTTTATTTGTTGGTCCGTGGGGGGGTGATTTGCCGTATTTACGGGCTATTATCGGGTTTACGTACGATTTATGTGCCTGCGAATCTAATAGGGCTGTTACGAAGGGCATGTACCAGTTGCCCTCAAAAGTACCTTTTTTTATACCAATTCCCCCCAAACTACCTAGAGAAAAATATACCAGTTGCCCTCAACTAAATGTACCAGTTGCCCCCAACTGAATGTACCAGTTGCCCTCACATGTTAATATATACACGATTACAATATATAGCCCGTTAAATAGGGGAGGTAAATATACAAATAATAAATAAATTATGACAAAAGTTCATGATAAATAATTTAATTATAATACTAATAGTGGCATATTCAATGTGATAATTTGTCAAAAAAAATAGTATAAAATGATAGACAAAAATATTCATAATAAATAATTTAATTATAATACTAATAGTGGCATTTTCAATGTGATAATTTGTAATCATATGAATTTGTTTATGTATTATTATTGTATTATTGACATTTGTATATTTACCTCTCCTATTTTACGGACTATATATTGTAATCGTTATATATTAACATGTGAGGGCAACTGGTACATTCGGTTGGGGGTAACTGGTACATTTGGTTGAGGGCAACTGGTATATTTTTAAAATCCTGATAACAGTCGTGGGGGGCAACTGGTCAACACCCGTTACGAAGCCTGACGGAAATTCGAGTTCGACCGCGGGGGTCGGAATTTTGTCCGGGCGTGTTCGTGTACCATTATTAGTTGTATTACCATTGGTCGAGCGGGGTAGTTGGTTCTGAACCGCAACAGGGACTGTCTGATCGTCGGCGTTAACCGCCATGATCACACTGTCCCTATCGACTGCCTTTGTGCCCGCCTGTGGCATTACATGCGCAGACTGACCTAATGCGGGGGTATGCGTGGTGTGTGTATTCGCGTCCCCGTCACCTGTGTAGGTGAACACCCGTGTCTCTGTTGCCTTTAGGTGTAGGGAACATCTGCGGCTGCCCCATGAGCCGGTTGTTGTTGAACATACGTGTCACCGGTGAGGTGAGTATGTTCGGTGGTGGGGTGGTGTAGGTTGGGGGTCTGTGAACGGGTGTCTATAGGTGTGGTGACGGAAAAAATTTTCGTAGTCGGCTGTAAGTTGTGACTAACTGCCGTACTACGCGCGTGTGTATCGCGTAATTTTTTTCCGTGTGTACTACCGATAATCTGTGTTGTTGGGTGGGGGGGTGGTGGTGAGTCGATGGGGGGACTAGTCCCCGTCGACTCCCCCGCCGTTTCCCGGCCTGGACGGTCGGTGAGGGCACCTACTGTGCCAATGGAGTTCCCCACAGAACTTGCACGGCCCCGGTGGCTGGTCATCAAAAGAATTGCCAAAATATTTTTTCTTTACCGGGGGGGGGCTGTTTGTGGGGTGTCCGGCCCCTTTTTGGGCTTAGGCGTCCAGCGTTGTGTGGGTGGGCTGGTGCTGTCCGTTGCCGGGTCCAAAACGCCTGCGATGCGTCGTAGCTCGCTGAACGTTTGTGGTCGATGCAACCGGAGATGCGTACGGAACGTGTCGCGTGCTAGCCCGGCGATAATACCTACCAATTCCGGTTCGGATAGGCCGGTGGTTACGCGTCGTGCTAGCTGGTTTTTATTTAAAACGAATTCCGTTAGCGATTGTTTAGGCGTTTGTCTTGTCGACACGATGTCGGCGCGCAATCGAGACTGAATTTCGGCGTTATTAAAATTTTCATAAAATTCGTCCCGAAATTCCGTCCAGGATAGGTCGAGTGGCCTAATAGAATTATACCATGTACTCGCCGTTCCTTTTAATTGCGGTTCGACCGCCCTGCACCAACCCGCGGGGTGTATGCGAGCTTGCACCAAAATCGCCTCGGTATTTTCTATAAACCGTACGGGGTCCTCGGCCCTTGTTCCGGTAAACTCGGGTAACGAAGCTCTTGCTGTACGCAAGTCCTCGTACGGTATTAACACCGAGCGCTCATGTGTGCGTGCATCGTATGGTGTAAATTGTGATGTGTGTGTTGTGTGACCCGTATAGTCGTTATGAGGTTCGCGCGTGAAGAACGGTCTGTTGTTGGCGGCGGCAATGTGGTTAGCGCTATATTGGGCGTCGCCGTCATTACACTCATACGACCTACCCGACTGGTAATTATCATGTGTGCGATTTGTTACGTGTGCAGGTGACGGGTGAATATTTATCCGCGGGACTGTATTGTTGTGTGGCTGTTGAGCTGCTGCTAGACGTGTTTCCGTAAAGAAATTCGTCATGCTTGTCTCAAGTGCCCGTAAACGTGCCTCGAACGATTTTGTGTCGTTCGTTTGTGGCAACGTTTGTTTCAACAATTTCAACTGTTCCGCCGCGGTTTTAAATATGTCGCTCTCTATCGGCTGTATGGACTGACCCTGTCGCATGGTCGATTGATAGCCGCAGTATTCCGACAGGTTATCTGTAGGTATCTGACTCGCTGTCGGGCTTGTCGAGATACCCCCGGACGACTGTTCGAAAACTTGACTGACGTTCGTATCTACCAGCGCAGTCGAAGCGTCCGGCTGTTCTCCCGTGCCGTCCGCCAATATATTGATTGACGGCTGCACGGGATAGAACCTGACGTTCGCGGGGTCCTGTCCTCTTTCCCGAATGTGTCCCTCAAGCCTGATAATTATGTCCGGTTTAGAGCCGGACATGCTTATCCCGCGGGCCGTACACTCGCTACGTAGCTCCGCCGTCGTCAATTGTTGTAACGATTTTCCGGACATGTTGTATTTCTTTTGAATAGATTTACAAATGTGGACGTTAAGCTATTGCGTAGACGGTAGCCTGTGCTTGTTATACGGGACGGATGCTCCGAGAAGTATTCTTGGGCGTGGGTATTAGGGAAGAGAGAGAGCGTGTCGAAAAAAAAAAAAAAAAAATGAAAATCTTTTTTTTTTTATTTAAAAGACGTAATTTGCGCGATGTTTTAAACGCTATTTTGATTACTCTCGCGCAAATGATAATCAGCTGTGCAGCTGATTGTGGCGTCGCCGGTACGGTCCAAATATAACGTAATTAGGTCAATGTACTCGGCGGCGGCGGTGAAACCTGTTTGTCTCGGCGGCACACGGCGGCTGCTCAAGCAAGAACGGCGGCGCGCGGCGGCGGTTGACAATGGTGGTGTGCGGCGGCGGCTGGTGATAGCGGCGCGCGGCGACGGCTTACGACGACGACAGCGATACCGGTTTGAGTATTCTTACCCGCACGCTGTGCTGTTATCTGCGGTAGTGTCACGGGTCGAAAGGCAAGTGTTCGGCGGGGTGGTGTTATATAACGCTATAATTCTATACTATTATATATCTACTTCCCACAGCCGTTTCACGGTTATTCACGGTCGCGACGGAATTCCCCTTACGTACCAGAATACTTCTTACGTAATTCAAACTTGGGAATCCTAGCTAACCGGAAAACACAGACCTGGCTAAAATAACTTAATACTAAAATAAGAAGCACTTTTCCGAGGTATATGTCAGCGTGAATAAAACTCTTACCTTTACGATGACTTGAGGTGGTGATTCCTCTGCGGGGAGCCAATTTGACAAGGCTTCGACGGTGACTGGCGTTCGTGGTACCGCGGAGAGCCGGTCAACTCGTGCTGTTGGGGTGATGGCACGAGGTCGTCACAATAAAAGAAAAATAGTCGGACACCGATATAAAACAATGAAGGTGTTTATTGTGGTTGATATTAATATCACTAACACAGTATTTACATATAGTGGTATACCGCGTCGGCGAATAACACTACAGGAATGCCGGACGTCGGCGAAGATGACAAACAAAAAAAAAGAACCACGAACAATGTCGATGACCGCACTTAAGTGTGTCGTGGTGTGTCGGGTGTGTAAAAACCTGATGGGTGTACACAGCCGACAACAGAAAATAAAACAAATACAGATCGCACTCACAAGAGTAATAATAAAAAAAAAACTAACGGCGATTTCGCGTTACGTGTTGCCCGAGTGGCGGTTGTGGCAAAAGAAAGCGATACCGGGCGACCGGTACTCGTCCGGGCCGGCTTGTCTTCCCGTCCCACCCTATGCCTTTGCGGCGGGGTGGGAGAGTTGACTATGTCGGTCCGGCTTCGCCTGTAGTGGTGGTTGATAAGGTGCAGACCGGTCGTTGCGGTGCCTGTACTTTGTACCGGCGACCGTAACGTACCGTGTCAGAGTATCAGAGGATTCTAGAGGCGATACCTCCAAACAGCCCTTTTTCCCAAAGGATGGATAATTACGAGTCTTCGGGGAGTACAGTCGTATTAAACTTAGCAGATGGATATAGTACCATGGTGAGTTAAAACTTTTAAGAGAATAAAATATAAAATACAGTTATTATTATTATTATATAGACTCCATTTACTCGTCTAACTACCATTCGCAGTTACTCCGTGACTGTTATCCGCAACACACGTATCAATTACACATGCACGTAGTTTCTTCTGTTTCTCAAGTTTTACCTAACCAAATTAACCATGAATGGTTTCAAAAAAATCTGGATATCAGCCTGTGTATCCCACTACCGTCATCGCCAAGGAACTTCAACCTCTCAAACCAAAATCATTCAAAAATTGGTAATTATAATTGCTATTCTCATACGTCTATACGGTTTCTACGTAATTAATTGTCGTCCGCGCTCCCCGGCGTTGCCGGCGGCAGCTATTATCTAATCTAATTATCTAACCCAAGTCGCGATAACGACAATACGCACAATGAACTGCTACAATAATATAAATACTACAAACACGAAAAGCAAAACCTTAAATAAAAATAAAACAAATTCCACTTCGTCCAGTCGTATACAGAGTGCATCAAGTGATTTATTCGACAATTCTGACATGGATATAGACACTACCGTTAGACACTAACCTAACTCTAGAAAACCCGGTAGGAATCTTTCACCAACTGATGAACCTTCCGCAAATAAAATAGCTAAAACGACGCAAAAAAGTATATTTTCTACAACAAATAGATACTCCTGCCTTGCTACTGAGGAAAACCTCGAGACAGCGCACCCACCTCAGACTTCATCATTCAAAGAATCAGACGTTACTAACGAACCTGTAAAACCCCCACCATCTCCACCACCAATTACAGTTCAAGGAATACTTGATTTTGTTGCACTTCGCAATGATTTTATCAAACTACTTGGTGCAGATAGTTTCTTATTTAAATCATCCTCAAATGATTTAAAAATTCTCACTAAGAATTCCGACTCTTACAGAAAAGTAAAGTTTAAGAAAAGTTGAAAAATTTAACAGTAGTACAAAAAAAAAATATACACCCAAATAATTCTGTAAATAAGGGAGAAGTCTGTAATGATAAACGCCCTTCAGACCTACCAAATTTTAATATTAACGACACTAAAGCGTTCCCAAATCTCTCTAAAAATAATTCGCGCAATTACTCTCAAATCCTTAAATCAAACCTAAACTCAAACTCAAATACAACCAATATCCCCCCAGAAAATGTATTAACAACTCAATTCTCCTCCTTCTTATCAGAATTAAAACTAATAATTAATCCCCTAATTCAACTTCTTACGACTGTCATAGATAAATTAATTTTAAATGATGATAAATAGACAAACAAATACTAACTCTCTCAATATATTTCTCTGGAATGCGAACGGACTAAAAAGACACGAACCCGAGCTATTAAACTTATTGTTAAAGTACACCAGATATACTGAAGCTAAAGGTAAATAATAATAAGATCGGATATATGTAATAATATAATAATATGTATAATTGAAACGAATAACTATAGTGCTCCGAGGCGTAATATAAAACAACGACTAATCGTCCTACAGACTACTACATAGAGAGAATATGCTAGTTATACAAAATGCCTATTCAGCGTCTGCTGAACTACAGTGTGAATATTTTTATTTATAATCTACATACTATAGGGTGTTTTGTTTACATTCAACACTTATTTATTGAAAAACAGATAGATATCGCTTTAATCTCTGAAACCCACTGCACTACAAATTCTAAACATTTCTTTCCGGGTTATAATATATACAGATCTGACCATCCTGATGGAACTGTTCACGGCGGATCTGCTATTGTAATCTCTACCAAAATTAAATGCCAACCTCTCCCAAACCTTCAGACAAATACAATCCAAGCAGCAACAATTTTAATCACTCTAAATCACATTCCAATAACTATCTCCTCAGTTTACTGCCCTCCACGACCGGCAATATCCTCTCAAGAGACAGAACGATTTCTGAATTCCCTAGTTCGAACATTTCTTATTGGGGGTGATTTTAATGCAAAACACCCTCAATGGGGTTGCCAAGCTCAAAACATAAGAGGTCGTATGTTTCAAAATATTTTACAAAACGTAAATTGTTCAGTACTATCCCCACCTGACCCTACATATTGGCCAACACATCAAAACAGACATCCAGATATATTAGATTTTTTTATTTCTTCAATCCCCAAACACATAAATTATACAATTACAAATCTAGATGATCCAACATGCGACCATAGCCCAATTCTTATGCAAATAAGTGGTAAAACTACTCAAAATTCACCTCATCCCTCTTTAGCCAAAGGACCTATCAACTAGGACCACTTCTCCAAACATTTAGAAAATCTCACAAATTTAAATATCTCACTTAAAACAAATGATCAAATAGAGGAGGCAGTCCAAAAGTTGACAACATCGATACAGACTGCTATTTTCAACTCGTCACGTGCTATAAATATACCTAATAACTCAACAAACAACAACATTCTCCCCCCCCATATTCGTGAATTAATTTAAAAAAAGCGTAGGGCACGTTCACGTTGGCAACATTACAACCTCCCATCCGACAAACGAATATACAACAATTGTTAGTTTACCAGATATACAGAAGCTAAAGGTAAATAATAATAAGATCGGATATATGTAATAATATAATAATATGTATAATTGAAACGAATAACTATAGTGCTCCGAGGCGTAATATAAAACAACGACTGATCGTCCTACAGACTACTACATAGAGAGAATATGCTAGTTATACAAAATGCCTATTCAGCGTCTGCTGAACTACAGTGTGAATAATTTTACTTATAGTCTACATACTATAGGGTGTGTTGTTTACATTCAACACTTCCCCTTAAACAATATACCCTAACTTAGAATTAATATATCTAATTCCCAACATCTCCCTGAGTTCCTGGAATCTTGGTCGTGGAGTTGGCTTAGTCAATATGTCAGCTAACTGCTCCTTGCTTGGCACATATTCCAGAGAAAACATCCCTTCACTGAACTTCTCACGAATGTAATGATAGCGTACATCGATGTGTTTTGTTCGCTTATGGTATTCTGGATTTTTCACTAGTTTGATAGCGCTTTGGTTGTTTGCATACAAAACAGGTGTATCTCCCTGTGGCTCCAGAAGATCACTGATAAGTAGCGTCAACCAAGTGAGTTCCTGTATAGATTGGCTTAGCGCTATGTATTCTGCCTCAGTAGTCGAAAGTGCTACCGATTTTTGCCTTTGTGAACACCATGCTACGATTCCATCTCCCATCATGAAAATGAATCCTGAAGTTGATCGTCTCGTTATTGTATCACCAGCATAGTCTGCATCACTATATCCACGCAATTTTGGTGTTACACTAGAATCATAAATTAAACCATAATTAAACGTTCCCTTTAAATATTTAAATATGCGTTTCACCGCATTCCAATGAATTGTCAGAGGCTTTTCTAGATAACGACTGACAAGGTTTACTGCAAACGTTATATCGGGCCTTGTTATTTGGCTTAGATACAACAAACTTCCAACTGCTTCTCTGTATGGAACTTCCCCTGCTTCCAATGATCCTGACAAATTTGGATCTAATGAGTGTTGTGGATCTGTGGGAATATGCAAGACTTTGGTTTCTTCCATATTGAACCTCTCTAAAATGCGCTTGCAATATGAAGATTGGTGTATGAAAATTGAACCATCAGGTCTCTGATCAATTTCAATACCCAAGAAATGATCAAGTTCACCTTCCTTCGTCTCGAAGTTGTCCTTTAGATACTTCACCATTATGTCCACCAGCTGGTTATTTGTTGCTGCGATTAGCCCATCGTCTACAAAAATAGCGACAATTAATAATTGATTGTTTTTATTACTTACGAATACTCAAGGATCTGCTTTTGTTTCTTTTAGGTCAAAGTTCATCAGCATATTTTTGAACTTTTTGTTCCAGCACCTGGGCGCCTGTTTCAACCCATATAGGCTCCGTTGAAGTTTGCATACTAAATGTGTTCCATCTTCGTAACCTTTTGGTTGTTTCATATAAATGTCTTCTTCAAGATCTCCATATAAGAATGCTGTTTTAATGTCAAATTGTCTGAGTACTAATTTTCTGGCTGCTGCTATCGCAAGTATTACTCGAATAGAATCATATTTCACTACTGGGCAGAATGTTTCTTGAAAATCTATTCCATGAACTTGCGCACATCCCTTTATCACTAACCTTGCTTTGTACCGATCGACATCTCCGTTCGCTTTGTATTTAGTCTTGTATATCCAACCATTATTGATAGTTTTTTTATTTTTAGGCAAGTCCACAAGTGTCCATGTTTCATTCTTATTCAATGACAACATTTCATCGTTCATTGCTGCCTTCCAATTATCTGAATTATCACCTGTCATAGCGTCTTCGTATGTAACTGGATCATTACATGCTGAAAATAACGCATCTCTATACCTGATAGGTTTATTGAGTTTTCCTCTGTCTCTGAGTGTCATTCTTGTTTGCTCTTCAACTCCTATTGTTATCTGTTCATCATCATCCAACTTTTCTTCGTCGTCGTTGTTGTCTTCCTCATCTTCAGCTTCTCCTTCCAAATTTATTTCTTCCTCTTCTTCTTTATTTATGATTTTTACTTGTGTAGCTGTAGATGGACTTGTTGACTCTTTGAATATTACATCTCTGCTTATTGAAATTTCTCTTCCATTAAAGCATATACGATATCCTTTGGTTTCTTCTGAGTATCCAACGAATATACCTTTTCTACCCTTTTGATCCCATTTTCTTCGTTTTTCTTTTGGTATATGGGCATATACTTCGGTACCAAAAATTTTCAGATGATTTATATCGGGTGTTTTATTGAACCATAATTCATAAGGTGTTTTTCCTTCTTGACCTGTGTTACCTGTACGATTTATTGTATACACGACTGTATTCACTGCTTCTGCCCAAAGTGTCTTAGATAAATTTTTGCTATATAACATAGTTCTGGCCGCTTCTACAATTGTTCGCATTGATCTTTCCGCCTTGCCATTTTGCTGGGGTGTGTATGGTACACTCGTCTCATGTTTTATTCCTAATTTATCCAATAAGGCTTTTACTTCAGTATTTTTATATTCCAGACCACAATCACTTCTTAAAGTAATTACTGAAATATTTAACTGATTTTTGACTGTATTTAAAAATAATTCAAATTTATTTTTAACTTCTGATTTTTGGCTCATAAAATACACATACGTATAGTTAGAAAAATCATCCTTGAATATAACAAAATACCGTTTACCTCCAAGTGAGTTTTCCTCCATGGGGCCACATACATCACTGTGAATTAACTGACTTGGCTTTGTAGTTTTAGTTTTACTTAATGTGAATGGCTCTCTGTGTTGTTTACCATAAATGCAAGCTTCACAGAAAAATTTGTTTTTCGTTTCTATGAATGGAATCCGCTTATATTTCAAGTAGTTCCGAACATATTGAACATTCTGATGACTTAATATTTCATGCCACTGTAGTAACGTGAGATTTTTAACTGCAACATTTGCTTGATCAGCCGGTTGTAATGGTCTTGTTCTCAGAACCATTGAAAACATTTTATTCTCACGAACTCCAATAGCAACTATACGATTGTTTTTTTTAAATATACATCCGTCACTGTCTGTCATCATTTTTATGCCTTTATCAAGGCATGCTCCACACGAAAACAAATTTACCTTCAGATCAGGTACATGTAAAACGTTTGACAAATGACTGTCAACCCATTTATCGCCGATTCTCGCTTGTACATTTATATTACCTTTACCAATAGCCATAATATATTTACCATCACCGAAACGTACTGGTAACTGCACTTCAAATGACTCATAGTTACTGAACTATTCTCTTCTGCTGGTCATATGATCGCTAGCGCCTGAATCCACATAGGTACCATTTTTCCGACTCGTTGATTTCGATGTCCTTTGATTGTACACCAACCAACGCATTTCCTGAGTTGCTCTTATTTTTTTCTTTTTGTTCTTTTAAGAAAATCCGGCATTCACGTTTCCAATGCCCTGGTTTTTTACAATGATTACACTTGCCTGGTTTATATCATTGTTCCATTGACTTTCAGAATTGCCAATTTTCGTATGTTTTTCTTTATTTGTTCCATAGGATTTCTTTGCCGAAAATGCACTACTACTTGCAGTATCTCTCTGAGTATCATAACCTTGAGTTTGCCTTGTTTCCTTTACCATGAGTCTAGATGACAAATTTGACAATGTTTTGTCCACATTTGGTATCGAATCCCGTGCACTGTAGAAATGTTTGTAATTTTCTGGCAAAGTCATTAGTATCTTAGTCATAAGCATTGAGTCGGATATTGGTTCACCTAACTGCCTTAATTTTCTACTAAGACTCTCCAATTTCGAAATATGAATCGCCATATTGTCATCTGGGTCTTTAACATAGCTGTAGAACTTTTGTTGAATCAATGTTACACTCGAGTCCGACTTTTGTTCATATACACTAAGCAACTTGTCCCACATTTCCTTAGCCGTGTCACAATTCATTATGTACTGCAGTGGTTGTTCATCCACTGACGCGACTATATACTTTTGAGCCTTGTTGTCCGCTTTTTTATATATTGAATAATCTACACCATACCTTTTTCTTGCATCTTCTTCAGTTTCTGAACTTGATTTGTTAAGAACAGGTTTTTTCGAATTTCCGGTCACAACATCAAATATATCGGCTGCAGTCATTATGACTTTTATTTGGAATTTCCATGTTTCCCAATTTTCATTACCTGTTAGTTTATTTATTTTTATAGATTCGTTTTCCATAATAACGAATTATCTGTACACTGTCTGTACACTATAAATGTAATAATAACAAACACAGTTTCTGCGCTTCACACGATCGATGCACTAACACTGCACTGCACTATACTTCACGAATTATTATTGCTGTACACTGTCTGTACACAAACACGCGATTCGTAAATCAATAATTATAGTATCAAACATACACGACTCTATTATAATTACCGTACTACTGGGCCCATAACCTGTTAGTTTACCAGATATACAGAAGCTAAAGGTAAATAATAATAAGATCGGATATATGTAATAATATAATAATATGTATAATTGAAACGAATAACTATAGTGCTCCGAGGCGTAATATAAAACAACGACTGATCGTCCTACAGACTACTACATAGAGAGAATATGCTAGTTATACAAAATGCCTATTCAGCGTCTGCTGAACTACAGTGTGAATAATTTTACTTATAGTCTACATACTATAGGGTGTGTTGTTTACATTCAACAACAATTTATCTAATTCAATCAAAAAAAAATACAAAAATACAAATCAAAATTTTTTCAGGAAAAATATCAATCTCTTACTCTACAAGACGGTTCTCTGTGGAAAGCCACGAAAACCCTGCTTAAAATTAAAGAACAAATTCCTCCTTTAAATGATCCGAATGGTGTACTAGCGGTTTCAGATATTGATAAGGCCAATCTTTTTGGGAACCATCTCTCAAAAATATTCACTCCTTACCCTAATATAAATCCAGATCCTGAACAATTAAACACAATAAAAAACTTTTTAAACAGTCCACTACCTATGAATCTTCCAGCAAAGCACACCTCTCCGAATGAAGTTAAACAAATAATTAACAAACTAAAAATAGGAAAATCACCCGGATATGATTTAATTTCAAAAAAATGCTCAAACATATACCAAATAAAACAATAATTTTACTTACATTCATTTACAACTCCGTGTTGAGACTCTCTTACTTCCCTTTAACATGGAAGTTTTCCATTGTTATTCTCATACACAAACCTCATAAACCAAAACATTTAACATCATCTTACAGGCCAATCAGTCTTCTTCCTACTTTGGGAAAAATTTTTGAAAAAATTATCTTGAAAATAATAATACCGATAATAAAATCACAGAATATAATACCTCACTCACAATTTGGTTTCAGAACTAGTCATTCAACAATACACCAAATCCACCGTCTCACTGATAAAATAGCATCCTCTTTTAAAAACAACAAATACTGCCCTGGAATTTTCCTTGATGTCGCGCAGGGGTTTGACCGCGTGTGGCATGATGGGCTGCTTTATAAGTTAAAAAATTCCTTCCAGCAGCTTACTATTTGTTAATCCGCTCTTATCTTCAAAACCGAACTTTTTCAGCAAAGCACCTCAACTTCTCTATATTTCCCAATATTTGCTGGAGCCCCTCAAGGTAGTGATCTCTCCCCTGACTTGTTTAATATATATACATCTGATTTTCCCACAACAAATAACACAACTATTGCAACCTATAAAGATGATACAGCCATACTAACTTCCGACACAGATCCTGAGATAGCTACATCTGCTCTTCAAAACCACCTTGATTTAATAAGTATCTGGGCAACAACATGGCGTGTCAAAATAAACCCCGAAAAATCATTCCATGTCCCATTCACACTCAGAAAAAAAAACTCCCCACCCCTTCAACTACAAGGTGTTGATATTCCTATTACACCGATGATTAAATATTTAGGAATCACAATCGACAAACGACTAACTTGGGGCCCACATCTTAAATCAAAACGAAAATTACTAAATTATCGTCTACACATGCTTCGCCCAATACTTAAATCCAAACTCTCCATAAATTCAAAATTAACAATATACAAATTTTTTTTAAGACCCATATGGACCTTCGGCTCTCAACTTTGGGGTTGTGCCAAACCGTCCCAACTACAAACCATCCAAGCATTCCAGTCCATATCCCTCCGTCTCATAACATCTGCCCCATGGTACGTAACAAATAATACACTTCACAAGGACTTAAAAATACAAACGGTTGAACATCTAACTAAACAATACTACACCAAATTTCACAAAAAACTACATCTACACCATAATCATCTTATCTCCCACTTATCATCACGTACACTTCCCGACAACCCCCCTCGACGTCTTAAAAGACGCTGGTGTCGTGATCTTTTATGATCAAAAAAAAAAAAAATTTAATTTAGATTAATTTAAATCTGAAGGGTTCTATCACTGGATGGTCTCCCTTATCCTGTCACTCTGTCTTTATATTATATTGTGTTGTACATATTATCACATTTACTCATTGTGTTTTGTTAATACAGATTGTAAATTTTCAAATAAAAAAAAACCACCATTCGCAGTTGGACAATTGGCATCAGGCTTTTTCTCAACCTCATTATGTTTCACCAGATATGTTCACCTCTTCTCCATCATCACCACCAACGCTACGTGTGTGGGTAAGAAATGACCTATTTCGGGCAAACCAGCCACGAAGACTTAACCCGATAAATTTAAATCATATTTTAATGCCCGAGGGAATTTTTCCATTAAGTCAACGGTCAATAAATCGTACCCCAACAGGATCTGATTGGGGTGAAGATGGTGACGAAGATGAGTTAAATCGTCATATAGATGTAAACGAGAGAGGATGGAGTGATGATGGTTATAATGTTGAACATAATAAAGTTATTGATGAGTATGAAGGTTGAGGTGGTAAAGGGGTCACAACAACTTGCTGTGTTATAATTTAAATATGATTTTTGGAAATATATTTTTTTCTCTGTAATATACTAGTCTTATTTTCGATCTATAATATTATTTATAAATATACCGCTAGTTACCTTGAGAATCCCGTTAGACGGTGGGTGATCATTGTCTATTGTTGACGACACGTATTTGTAGAACCCTTTTAGACGGCGATCGTTGTTTATTGTTGACGGTACGTTATATGTTGAACATTATTTATTGTTAGCGGGTCGAAGTTTAGTAACCCGTGTTTTAAAGAGAATTACGGGTTCGTACCCAATCTTTAGAATATAACAACTATTTCTCCCAGAAAAAATGTTACCCAAAATAATTGGACATATAATACGGATCACGAATTTCTCATAGTAAATGACCAAATAATATTTTACTATAACATGGTTTTAAATATTACCACCACCCTAAAAATGCTTAATCTCGACGGATGCCCAGCACCTTGGTCTGTCAAGTGCCTATGTCCGATCAGTGTGCTGCAGTCTTCCGACCTTATACGCAAATACATTTTAGCATTTATTTTAATTATATTATATTTAACTCGGTGATTTTTTTTTTTAAATTGTTTTACTATTTTTATTTTAACAAGTATTCTTGTTGTATTTTAATTTAAATAAATAAAATATATAATATGTTTAACTGTGGTAAGTGTCCATCGGTTTTTAACCGCAAGGATAATTTGGATAGACATGTAAAAACGCATGAAGGGCGTATTCCTTGCTCAATGTGTAAATCAACTTTTAGTGACAAGTCCAACTTATCACGTCATAAGAAAAACATTCATGGTATGTACAGTACATTACAAATATTTTAATATGTATTTATTTTTTTTTTACAAGTTAATTTAATTTTAATAATCATTTATTTTATTTTACTATTTATTTAAGGTAAATCTAATCGTCACGCAGTTCAATGTACAGAGGCAATGGACGTCCCACAAGTCAGTGATTCAGACACAACCAAGTTGAACCTTCTAGCCACCAGCATCAAAATCAATCTGGGTACATAGAAATTGCACCACAAATGTTTGTGGAGGACACTCCAGCTGGTCCGTCTAATAACCACAAAGTCATGAGAAGTACTACTATTCCACCTGTACCAACAAATGATCAGTGGTATGATGATAAATTAAAGGACCATCCAACTCAAAAATATTTTTTTAGCTTAAATTATAGTATATACTATAACAAAAAAAAATGATACCACTAAAATTTATTTGCGACGATCCGTTCGATAGTTACGGTGAATTATAATATTCCGCGTGACGTCACGGATTCGTTCGTCGCGGCGGCGGTCACATACAATACACGGCAATATTTATCCATTTTTGGTTTAAAATAACTGCTAATGAATTTATTTTTTTTCGAATAGACTTATTAGATGAATTTAAGAGTACCTCTTTTAGAAAAAAATAACACCTGAATAAATTATATTACGAATTTTACCATTCATTCGCTGCAGTAAACGTGTGTAATATTGTTTTGTCGTGTAAGTACCTATAGATTTTTCACTGATTATTTCAGTATTAACTCTTATCTAATATTAGAAGTGGGTGAGGGCTTGCATTATATTATTATCTAACTATTCTAATTCTAACTTAAAATATAATCGCGGCGTGCGGTGGCGACATTTGGGAATATATTATAGTTGGTCATTATTATTAATTTACTAATAATAGTTTTATCTGTTGTAGCATATTATGTTATTATAATTTAACAATTTATCTCTCATTTAGTACACTGTACTCGCGTTGTGAACATAGTTTTGTGTTTTGTAATTTTTATTTAATTATTATCATTGCAGCCACTAAAATGTTGTGTTCAGTGTTTGGTCGCAATTGCAATAGTTCAAAAATTAATGGTCCGGGAAAAATTCATTTTTTTAGATTTCCTCATAGAGAAACCTCGCCAGATCGGTTTTTAAAGTGGACTAATTTTTGTAAGCGAAAACGATTTGTTCCTGGTAAGTCATCAATGATTTGTTCTAAACATTTTTCTAACGAAGATTTTAATGAATCCGACTTATTACGTGAAAAACTTATGCCCCACACTAAAGTAGTTGTAAGATTAAAACCCAGAGTTATCCCTACAATTTTTAGTACTCAAAATAATATTTCTTTACCTTCAACATCTAGTGATTTAAATAGACAGGAAAGAATGTCGAGAAAGAGGGAAAAAGAGATGGCTTTAGAATTATTAAAAACTAGTACACCGAAAAAAAAAAAGTTAATATTATACATGATGACATTTTTGATGACGAAAATGATGATGTCATAAATATAAATTCCAGTTTAATTTCTTTATCCTCAAGACAAAGTTTTGATGATACTGTTTATTATAAGGGCATCCAATGTGAAATAGGTAATGAAATTTACCGTTTTCAAGATAGTTTTGATTATGATACTTCATTCAACTATATGTCTGATGAAAATAACTCCTCTGAAAATGATACAGATGTGAAATTTAAAGATAGTGAAAGTATGATAGATACAAGTATAAATGAATGTTTTATAGTATTTTGGGAATGTCTTTTAATTTTATTCAAATCTTGTAATATATGTTCTGGTAAAATAATAAAACTAAAACACTTCGTTCGAGGTGCATTTTTATCTGTCAATACGATTTGTGAAGAAGGTCATTTATACCAATGGAGCTCACAAAATAAAAATGGAACACGTCCCGAGGGAAATATTTTAATTGGTGCATTTTTGACGCTATCTGGTATTTTATTTGCTCAAATGACAGTTTTTTGTGAAACATTAAAACTTGCATTTTTTTCTCGAACTTCATACGATAAAATTATTCGAAATTATATAGAACCATAGAGTAAATTAATTAAAGTAAATTAATAAACTAATAATAATACACAAACAAAATGCTGTACATAGCGTACACAGCAACAGGTTGGTCAACAGTTTTCTTTGGATACAAATTAATACAAAGATAATAAATATAATATAGTAAATTTAAATGTATTTACCTACTTATTCTACAATTTTAACTTTTTTTTATTCTTTGTATAATTAAATAAATATGAATATTGTATATTATAATCATAGACCTATAAACTAATGGACTGCGCTTAGACAGAGAAACGTGGCGTCGATATAGAGTAAAAGAGAAAAGAGACTGTAGGGGAAAAACAGTGTGACCAATATTTCAAAAAAAAACTATCGTGTACCAGATTTTAATTTTTTTTAAACGTTAAAAAATTTTATGTTGTGTAAACATCAATCCCCACTCCCCCCCCCGACATTAAAATTACATAGACTTACCTACATGCGTAATACAGTAGTTGACAGTTGTGTTTACTTGTTAACATGTGTTCTTTATGCTATTTAGCTAATTCCACGTTTTTTTTATATTTTTTTTTAAAAAAAATTTATTTTATATTTTTTCCAATACAATATAAAAAATGGTTAAAACTTGTTCTGTGAAAGGGTGCAAATCCAAAGGTGGTCAAGGAATTAAGTTTCACGGGTAATTATTTTATATTAACATTCTAACAATAAATAACATATTTTGAAAAAAATTAAAAAAATGTTTAGACTTCCCAAAGGTGATATTTCTAAAGAATGGATTAAATTTCTTGAAAAAAGTAATCCATCATTCAAGCTTACAAAAACTTGTACCCTCTGTGGGTTACATTTTGGTTCCAATTTGGACTACGAAATTACAGCTACGAGTGTATTTCAAACTAAGCAATTGAAAAAAAATGCTGTCCCAAGTATCTTAAACCCAAGTAAGTAAAAATCAATCATTAAATGTTGATAAAAAAATTATTTGTTAGGTAAAAAACTGGAAATTGAATATAAACTTCCTCATAAGTTACTCATATATTACTTAAAAAATATTTGAACTACACAATCAACATTTTTGTTAATAAGCACTTAAACTTAGAATTTTGATAAATTTTGTTAAAATTGCAAATTATTTTATTAAAAATTCATAACATTTTTTTTTATATCTAAGATCTGAAAACTTAAAACAAGGATTATCTATATTACAAGAACTGAATATTAAAAAATATTTTAACATTTTAGCTGCACGTAGATCATTGTTTTGTGAGTCGAATACCGTTTCTCATTATAATGCAGAGGAAGAAGTTGTGACATTGTCACCATTAGATGTATCTGCTGAACCTATTGAATCATTAAACTGTTCAATGTCAAGTAAGATAAATAATATTATTTTTACTTAAAATATAATACCTAGTACGTACCTATAGTTAAATTATGTTTTTAGGTGTAACAGGGGCATCAGACATAGTTATAGTTTCAACTGAAGCCACTCCGAATACAGTAGAAATAATATCTAGTACGGAAAAGTCATCATTAGATGTACCTGCTGAACCTACTGAATCATTAAACTGTTCAATGTCAAGTAAGATAAATAATATTATTTTTACTTAAAATATAATACCTAGTACGTACCTATAGTTAAATTATGTTTTTAGATGTAACTGGGACATCAGACATAGATATAGTTTCAACTGAAGCCACTCAGAATACAGAAGAAATAATATCTAATACTAAGAAGTCATCATCAGATGTATCTGCTTATAAGTAAGTTTTATGAATTCATAGCATAAAGTAACATATTATATAATTTGTATTAGTAGTACAAATGTACCAATTCTAGCGCAGTTATCTTTAATTTATATTAAAAATGTTGATTGTGTTTAATTTCATATAAAATTAAATTTAAGAAAACAATGTAACACAATTACTACCTATTTTGAACAGAAATTAAAGATAAATGTATTTAATCTAATTAAAAAATTAATTTCTTAATTCAATTTTACAGAAAGAGAAAATGTTTTGTGGGTGATTTTAAACATTTTAATGAAATTGATACCCCTAACAGAAGGTTGCAATTTTGGAATGCTTCGCATGCAACTGTTGAAAATCAACGAAAACGAATTAAATTTTTGAATAAAAAAAATTTAATTCTGACTAAAAGAGTAAAGACATTAGATGATTTAGTGAAACATCTAAAAGATGAAAAAAAAATGATATCAGATAATTGTTTTACAGTTCTGAAGGTATGTATTATAGTAGTTATTAAATTAAATAAGTAGTTTGGTATTTACTAGTGCTTTATTAACATTCAGGAAACGCTGTCAAGTAGTCTGCATGAAATGGTGATGAATCAGTTGCATACATTTTCAGGAAACGCAGTGAACCCAGAATTGCGATCGTTTGCCCTCACATTGCATTTCTATTCACCTGCAGCATACAATTATGTGAGAAAAACATTCAATAAATGTTTGCCTCATCCAAGCACTATTCGTAAGTGGTATTCTACTATTGATGGGTCTCCAGGAATTACTCAAGAATCATTGAATGCCATTGCAATGAAAGTAACTGAAATGAAAAAAAATAATTCAAATTTAGTGTGTGGTTTAATCATGGATGAAATGTCTATCAGAGAAGCTGTACATTTTAATGGTAAACATTTACAGGGGTATATTAATTATGGACACAAACTTAATGATTCGGATGCACTGCCAAAAGCTACAGAAGTTCTTGTGTTCTTAATTGTTGCATTAAATTCACATTAGAAAATACCTGTTGCATACTTCTTAATAAATGGATTAACTGCTGAAGAAAAAGCCAATCTCCTTGAAACATGTCTAATTAATATTCATGAAACCGGTGCTATTGTAAAAACTATTACCTTTGACGGAGCGGCTTCTAATATTTCAATGGCCAGACATATAGGAGCAGATCTTAACAATCAAGTTTCATCGTTTCTCCACCCAGTGACAAAAGAAGATGTATGTATATTTTTAGATCCAGCTCATATGCTAAAGCTAGTCAGGAATACGATTGGAGATTGGGGAATACTATATGATGGTGACGGCAACGCTATAGAGTGGAAATATTTTAAAGAATTAGTCAAGTTACAAGAAGACAACGGGCTGCATTTGGCTACAAAAATTCGGTCTAGACATATTTTTTACAGCAAAGAAAAAATGAAAGTTTCTTTGGCTGCACAAGTACTAAGCACAAGTGTAGCTGATGCATTATTATATTGTAAAACAAAGGACATCAAAAATTTTGAAAATTGCAATGCAACAATTACATTTTGTAGAAAAATAAATGATGTGTTTGACTTTCTTAACACTAGAAATTTTTTAAGCAAACTTAAATACAAGAAACCATTATTCATTGAACACGAGGCTGATATGAATGATTTTATTAAGTCATCAATAAATTATTTAAAAACATTAAAAAGCAAAGATCGATTAAACATACTCACATCTCCACGTAAAACAGGGTTTAATGGACTCATTGTGTGTCTTCAAAGTATTAGTCGATTATTTGAAAGTGTAATTAAAACAGGACAAATGAGTTTTATCCTTTCGTATAAAATATCACAGGACCATCTGGAAATGCTGTTTTCTGCAATTAGATCAAGAGGAGGTTTTGATAATAACCCTACAGCATCACAATTTGAAGCCACTTATAAAAGATTGCTAGTACATACTGAATTGTCAATTTTTAAAAATGCTAATTGCGCCCCACAAGACACAACCTCTATTTTACACGTTTCTAGTGGTAAAAAGGCAAACAAAGAAAATTTCCTGGATATTCTATGTGTAGAGGAAGAAGAAAATTTCATTAATGAAAATGAAGAAGATGATGCACTTGACATAGACACCTATAAAGAAGACATCATCCAATATATATCAGGTTTTGTAGTGAAACAATTAAAAAAAACAATTACTTGTAATATCTGTTGTGATGCTCTTGTAGATCTGACTAATAAACATGCACTTATTGATGTAAAAAATAGAGGAGGACTGATGAAACCAGCAACTGATGTCATAAAACTTTGTAAGTTGAGTGAACAAATATTTAAATCTAAAATTAATGAAGTCCCTAAACATTTAGGAAACCCAATAGATTTTTTAATAATAAAAACCATGTCTCAAATACACATCAATAACTTATTTCCATCTTTAACCACTCACATTTTATCACAATCACCATTAAACAATCACTTGTTACAAATTGTTAAATCTATCATACAAAAATACATGAAAATTAGATTACACTATTATAATATTCAATTATGTCAACCCAAAAAAAGATTGAGATCCCAATTAACAAAAATAATTTTGTTTCAACATCAATAAAGAACTAATTACCACAATATATTTTTATTTTTTTATGTTTTCAATTAAAAAATATGTACCTACCTATTAAAATCTTATTTTGAAATATTATTTTAAAATAAGTAAATATTTTTGAACGTAATAATCCTACTATCATCATAAATGTTTACGGGTTAGAAAAAATAATGAACCGTCGCTTAAAAACGTTTACCGTGTTTCCACTCAAAGTCGTCGAAGAAGAAAAAGTGGATCATTTCGATCTACTTTTTATAACTGAGGGTGATATTTTCCATTACATTTATATAAGTAATTTTTCACGTCTTATTCATTCGCAATCATCGGGATATAATGGAAGTCGAGTGTTTTGTAAACGGTGTTTCACATCATTCGACGATAGGACATGTAAATATAGAAAGGACGGACAAGAAGGGCTTGAGGCGCATTTAAAAATTTGTGGGGCGCATAAAGCAAATTTACCCATGATGCCTGCCAAAGAAACATCACTAGACTTCAAGTCGTGGGGGAATACAGTAAGACACCCAGGGCCGTCCCGAAAGACAAATCATGGGGGGGGGGCTAGATTTATCAATTTGCCGACTAACATTTTTTTTTTAATGTATATAGGCGTATAGGATCTTAAGAAATTTTCTATGACTTATTGGTTTATTGCATGTAAAATACGTGACATAATATGTTTAGAGTAAAAATCTTTTTTTTTAAATATCTTCATAATTAATAAAATAACAAAAAACTCATTTTGAGAGCGAGGTCCTAAATAAGTGACATGATATGGACGCATGGACTTTTCACTTAACCATTGATTTAAAATTGGATTATATCTAGAAACAAGTTTCACAAATTGATTAAAATTTCCATCATCTTCACTTCCATCTCCTCGAAATGGCAGTCCCTGTCTAGCTAATGTACGGGTTATATCAATTAAGATAGTTACAACTTGCTTATTAAATTCCTTTTCCTGATTTATCTTTATAGCTTCCACTCTTGCATTTTTGTTCATAATCAAATCAATATGATTTGAATTGGACATAAAATGACAATAATCATGTAATGCTGCTTTATGAGACAAACTGGAAAAGTGTTGTTGAAGTTTCCTAATTTTTTTGTACCTCGACTTTTCATCTTATGCCACTGATTTACTCCATTACTTATCCAAGCTAAATCTGACGATTGTCTACCATTTCCTTTTGGGAATAGTGTGCATGCTAAACAATAAGCTACATTTGTAATTATACTATATTCTAATAAAGGATATTCACAATACCATTTTGGATTAAAACGATTTTGTTTTAATTCATTTATGTTAGGGTTAACAGGAAATTTGGTTAGTTTAGGCTGATATGGTCCCAAATTAATTAAATACTGCCTTTGAGGTGATGATGTAATAGGGCCTCGTTTTCCAGGATCATGACTGATAAGATCATCAAAAACATAATTTTCATTTTTATTTTCAACCGATGTCAGTTTTTGTGCTACTTTTTTTGAATTTATTAAAAATTGCATTGCTTTATCTTGTATTGTACTAATAATTTGAATGCTTTCCAAAATAAAAAAAATTGGATTTGGGAAAGGATCATTCTTTACTTTTGATAATAATATATTGCATAAATTAAAATCATTAATAAGATTTTCTAACTGACCAGCACACGATATCCAGGATAATTCATTTTCATTATTGAGGTTGATTTCTGAATCACTTTGGTAGTTATTAATTTTATCATTCTTTTTTAATAAATTAGGATTTGTCATTACTGATGATTGAAGATCCTATAAAAAAAAATGTTGGTTTATTAATGTTGATAAATTAATTTGAATTGACAAATATAAAGTTACTTAATAGACATATTATAATATAATATTTACACAAACGATGCTCACTAAGTACCTTTTTTCAATAATACAGTTACTCCAATATATATATATATATATATATAATATATTATAAAGAATATATAAAATCTACATTTTTTAAATAATACCTTAAGTAGTACAATTAAATATTAATAGTAAATCACCATCTTTATTTTAGATAAAAACATTAATATACTCTTTAATTTTTTTAAATTTATTTTTACCTTTGGTTCCAAATTGATGTCATTATTTTCAACTGTTATGTTTGATAACTTCTTTTGTTCATCAGATTCATTTTCAAAATTCTAAATAGATTATTAAAATTTTAATTCATTTATTACCTGGGTTAATAATTTATAATAATTAATATTACTTCAATGTTCTCAAAATTGTCTATGGTGACTATAGTATCAGCAGAATTTGATTTAAAATTATTGTCATCTTGTGTTTGGATTGAAATTTGTAATTCAGGAATCAATTCAGATGGAGACATTTCAAAACACTTATCAATAAAATATACATTAACAAATTATAACTAATATATATTTCATATTTTATAATATATATATAGGATGTCTTAAAAAAATAAATATGTATTAAAAAAAAATAGATATCTAAAAGCTAAAATAACCTGATTAGAAACAATATTATTTTCACATAATGATGATAAAATGGCCTGTTTCGATGGTTCTAATTCAACTGTCTGTGTTTTTGATTTCAATGTCTACAAAAATAAAACAAAACACATCACACTTACTTTCATAGTTTCATATAGTTATTTAATTTTAATTTTAATTTATTTAAGTAACTATAATTATTTAAAAAATATATAAAAATAATCAAATAGGTACATGATTTGTTTTGCAAAAAAATTTATTTTATTGTTTGTAAACTTAGGTACTATTTACTAATATGTAATACCTAATTAGTAATTTATAAGTACTTACTTTTTTGTATTATGTCTGTAATAGTCGAGCTGTCATAGTTGTATACTAATAGCTAATAAAAAAAAAAAAAAAAAAAAAAAAAAAAAAAGTACTTACTTTTTCAAAAGTCTGTCGAGCAAATTCAAACGGACTTGCAGGAGCGCCTACATGTTTGACCTTTACGCGTTTACCATGATGTACTTTAATTTCGTGTTTTTTTCGATAATCATCATCAAAAATCGACCCACACGTTAAACATTCCAGTTTAATTCGTTTTCTTTTGTTATGGCACTTCACTATGTCAGACATTTTTGCGATTAAAAAAATAAACTTAAACGTTAGGTATATAAACAATTTGAACGAATTACGAAGAACGTCAGGTCTGCAAATGGTCTTCGCAGTTTTCACAGAGGAATAATGCAATAATGTGTAAACTATAACCACAATTAAATAATAATTTTGTTTTTATTTATAAATAGTAACAATTGTGGTCTATAGATTACGTCGACAACAAGTTACGGCTGCGGGAGTTTTTGTTATGTAATACTCTATAAATCTATAAATAATTTAATAATACCCTGGGTATTGAGTATTGATAGTTGTCGTTACTCGTTTGATCATATTACAAATAAAAATTAACAATAGGTATATAGAAATATCGCCGTCATTGCGAGCAGATACGACTATATATACAGTTCCAAAACTTTGGCAACAATTAATAATATGATGGATTGACTATTTTCAGTTTTTACAAAATAAATGTATAATTTTGTAAAATGATTGTAGTTTTAAATTATTACGAAATTGAAATTACTTTTATAGTTTTATCCGACTGTATTAGATTCGTTGGATATTATGATTTTGCCGACTATTTTGAACATAAAAATATCTGGGGAGTAGTCCACCCCCCCCCCACACACCCCCTTCGGAACGGCCCTGAAGACACCCCATAGTCATATATGCGGATTTCGAAGCACTATTAGTTAAAAGCAAAGAGAGAAGGGGGGGGGGGTAATACGGTCGTAATACAAAAACATAATCCCATGATTTACGGTTTCGTAATGAAGGCGAGTGAAGACGTTCCGCTAGAGCTATTGGAAGAATATGATATTCCATTATTACCAGTAATTTATCGAGGTAGTGAGGAAGCTCAAGACGTTGTGAGGTATTTTGTGGAAGCAATCGTTGAAGTGGGAAGAAAGGTGGAGAAATTACTCAAAACCAATAAAACCATAATAATGAGCGAGACGGAAGAAAAATTATTTAAAAAATGCAAAAAATGTAATTTGTGTAAATGCTATTTAGCCGAACACGATAAAGTTAGAGATAATTGTCATTTAAGCGGCAAATTTAGGCAGACACTTTGTTTTAAATGCAATCTAACGTTAAAACAACCTAAATTTGTACCATGTTTTTTTCACAATTTAAGTAATTACGACTCTAATTTCATTATCACTGAACTCGCTTATGACTTTAAGACTACTTCTGTTATTCCAAATAGTGAGGAGAAATTTATATATTTTTCAAAATATTTAAGTAGTACCTTCACTATTTGGTTTATCGATACAATGAGGTTCATGGCGTCGAGCTTAGAAAGATTGGCTGAAAATCTCGTGACACCGGACCTAGAAAAATTTCGTGAGACGGGGAAACATTTTTTCGCGGGGGATATGCCGCTCGTCACTCGAAAGGGGATGTATCCTTACGACTATTCGGATAGTTGAAGAAAATAAGACGAAGATAGGTTACCGAGAAAAGAAGTCTTTTATAGTACGCTAAAGGAGAGTGATATCGAAGAAGACGAGTATATCCATGCTGCGGAGGTATGGCGACACTTTGGTTGTTCGACACTAGGAGAATATTCAGATCTTTACTTAAAAATTGATGTGCTATTGCTCGCTGACGTTTTCGAAACCTTTTGGGATGTATGCTTGACAGCTTATACCATAGACCCCGCATTTTACTACACAGCCTTGGGAATGTCTTTCGATTGCATGTTGAAGAAGACTATGGTAAAATTGAAGCTATTGACAGACTATGAGATGTTGTTAATGTTTGAAAAAGGTAAAAAAATAAATAAATTTTATAAATTTTATTTTTTTATTTTATAATATTATTCTAATTTTATAGGTATTCGTGGGGGATTAGTGCAGGCTAGTAAGCGATACGCAAAGGCGAATCATGAGAAAGTCCACGATTACGATGTTGAGAAAAAAAATCGTGGTTGGTTTACCAAGACTGTAAGCATAAATATTTAATATAATAATTAATATTATTTTTTCTATTTTATTAATTTCTATCTTATTAATATTAATATTAAATATTCATAGGTAATAATCTGTATGGTTATTCGATGGGAGAATATATGCCAATTGGTGGTTTTGAATGGGTTAAACCGTCACTTATGGGGTTGAGTGACTTGAACGATACTTCCCCTGTAAGAAGGATTTATGAAGTGGATATAGTATATCCAAAGGAATTACATGATATACATAACGACCTATCTTTTCTTCCTCAAAACGCTATACCTACAGGCTCGAAAATTCAAAAACTGATGGCGACACTAGAGTCGAAAAAAAATTATATAATCCATTACAGGAACCTCCAGCAAGCTATTAAAAACGGTTTAATAGTTGAAAAAGTAACAATATTTTTTTTAAAAATAAACAAATAACATATGTTTTATTGTATTTATTATTATAGATGCATAGAGTTGTACAATTCAAGCAGTCTCCATGGTTAGCCGAGTATATTACTATGAATACCGAGATGATGAAGAAAGCGAAAAATACCTTTGAGAAGGAGTTCTTCAAACTAATGAACAACTCTGTCTTTGGTATGGTATTTAATAAAAGTTTAAAATTTTGACATTGAAAAAATAAAACTATTTATTTATTATTGTTTTATAGGGAAGACGATGGAATCTATGAGGAGGAGAATGAAAATGGAGTTAGTGGTGGGTGATAGACGTTTACAAAAACTTATCAATAAAAGTATTTTCAAAGATTGTACAACATACAACGACAATCTTTTCGCAGTCTCACTGGAAAATAAAATCATCAATTTTTGTAAACCTCTATGTATATGTATTTATTTTAACTCATATTTAGTATTTTACATTATGTAAACATATTTATTTATTATTTTTTTAATTTAGGTTTTGCAGTCCTCGATATATCTAAGTATTTAATGTATGATTATCATTACACCGTAATGCAGAAACATTATGGAGAAAAAATAAACCTTATGTATATACCGACACAGGTAAATATATATGTATCCACACACACACACATAAAAAAAAATTATTTATACATATATAAGCTACATTCATATTTATATATTAAATATATATATATATATAAAATCGTGACATAAATAAAATGTATGAATATATATTGGTGTAAATATAAAAAAAAAATTGTTAAAATATAATGTTATCATGTTTATTTTCTTATAGCAAATACTTTATAAAATGTACATTGTTTAGGATTTAAATCCTTATGAAAAATACAGCAAGGTAGAGTTTCTTCATCACAAATTTTCCAGTCGAGGACAGCCCAAGTCTTCAATATTAATGATTGCGACGTGAGGTATAAACTCCATAATAAGTTGTATTTTCTGTTCGCCTTTGATGTAAATGTATGTGGAATTTAAAGAATTCAATATTCTACTTAGCTCTTCATATTTGATATCACCATAGTCTACAGATATCTAATGATAATTACGTTCTAGCCACTTGTTAGTTTTTCGACTCTTGTTGTCTTGTAATAATTTTGAATTTTTAAACATCCAGTGTTGAGTCGCCCATGTTTCTGTATCTACAATAGACAATTCTTTAGTAAAATATTTATTTTTTGCTCCAAGAATGCATTGAATGTCTATGATCGAGGACGACATCGTAACAGGTATGATTTTACACAAAAATGACATTTATTTCAAAAAAATCAATTTAACTTATTATATTTATTTTCAATTTTTTTCAAACGTGAATTTAAGTCTGAAATATATGTCCCATGATTAGGTAAAGAATCTTCAGCATATATTCCAGTTATACGGTTTATTTCGTCACTTATACGTTCAAAGTCCTCACTAGTAACTTCAACTCCAATTGTTGTAGTAATTTCAGCGTACTTATTAAACAGCTCTGATATGCGATTTTCACAATTTGATACAGAATTATTACTTGTCTGTATATTATTTTCCAGCAATTGTGTCTTTACACGTAGATTAATAACATTACTTTTTAAATTATCAATTTCTTTCTGTTGAAGTTTTATATCATTTAAAATTGTTTTGTTACTTGGGGGTCTATTCTTAAAATCATACGAATGAGATTCGTATACGAACGATTCACACGATATATTTCCGAATACGAAGAGAAAATGGTATTCTTAAATCATTTTCATTCGTTTACGAATCCGCGTTCTCCAAAACGTTCGTTTGTGAATACCGTCCTAATGGTACACAACGGCAACGTCGTAAAATATGTTTTTTCGTCATGGAGAGTAAAATATATTGTTTAAAAATAATAAAGTATCGTGAACGTTAACGGCCTTAGAGCTCATTACGAATCATTAGCGTATATAGTCTTGACTGCCTTGTACGTCGTAATTTGTATTTTTCTTATATTTATCTATAATATTTTATTAAAATGTCTTCCGAAAAAAGAAAGAAAAGTCATTCCGTCACCAATGACCAAAAGACAGTGATGGATGAATTTTTATCGAGTCATTCGGACTTACTAAAAGGAAAACACACGGCTACTTTTACCCAAAATATTACCGCTCAACAGTGGCAAGAATTAACTAATTTTAAATGCAATTCCAGACCCAATAAAAGAATGGAAAACTTGGCGTAAAGTACGTACATTTAAATTACAATTCATAATATAAAAATATATACCTAATTTATGAATGAATGAATAGGATGCAAAGTATATACCATATTTTAATCACTTCAATATACGTGATATAAAGTATTTAAGTAGGTATGTGTGTGCAAAACTTGCGATTTAAGTTGTGTGTAGTAAACCATCACCTACATTCATAACCTACATAATATATTTTAAATCATATTAATATTTAATAATAACTATACACAGTTTAAAATTTAAATACAACATTATTTATTTTTCGAACCATTTAAAAATCAGTTAATTAGATATTATTAGAGTAAATCAGTAAAGTATAATATATATTAAATGTAGATCTATAAATGTGCATTTCTGAACTTAGTGAGATATTGTTGATATCTACATACTTATATAAAACAATAATTTGTAGACGTGGCAAGATCTTAAAGCTGATGCAAAAAAAAAAACAGGCACATCTTAATAAAAGCTTGAGAGGGACTAGTGGAGGACCATCAACTGCTTGCCAACTTGATAAGTTGAGTGAAACTATCGTTGGCATAATAGACGAGGTACCAATCTCTAGAGACCCATTGATTGCCGAGTCAATGGTTTCCTTTAATTTTGGTGATGAATCAAATATGTAATATACCTATCTGAATTAAATAGAAATTAAACATAATATTTTTTCTAAAATATTATAATATTTTAGAAAATATATACCTAGTGACATCGAATCAAAGTTGATCGTTGAAAATCAAGATAAGGCAGAAAGGTTATATACCTAATGTAAAATGCTAGTTTCTTTTAATGACATTATTAAAAACATTGTTTTTTTTTACATAGAAAAAATAATATTCCATACACCTCTATTGATTTATTTGAAAACAATATATTTAAACCATCTTCCTCGAATACCATTGTTATTAACAGTGTTGTGCTTAGATAAAAATAAAATATCTAGATATAGATAAGATATCTAAACTTAAATTTATCTAGATATAGTATAAAAATATCATTAAACAACATAGGTATTTATAACATTATATATTTGTATAAATATAAAAACAGTATACAAAATATAAACATATTATTATATTGAAAAAAATTAATGAAATATTTTATAGTAAGATTAAAATAACATATTAGCAGAGTATAAAAATGCTTTCTTTTGCAAATATATATAAAAATATTAAAAATAATTATAAAATTATTGTTTAGATCGGCAACACAATAATTTATTAAATGTTATATCAGCAAGACGATTTCTCATTGATGTCAAAACTTGAACAGCACCACTAAATAATCTTTCTACAGGTGCTGATGATGGAAGGGTTGTATTGTACTTCAAAAATATTTTTTTAACTACAGGATAATTATTTAACATTTGAAGCTCTTTTTTTTGAATTTAAATATTTTAATACTTGTACATTTATTTCTTCATCTGTAGAATAATTATTTGAGCTTTGATCACATATATTACTATAAAACTCTTTATCACTCATATTATCACTGTCATCTGCAGAGTCAGAATTTGTAGTAACTAAAGAAGACATCAAATTGCATTCATCGTTAAATATTTTTTTACAAAGATCTTTTTACCGAACAGGTACCCAATCCATTTTGAATTTTGGATGACTGATTGATGCTATTATAAAACTTTTGCTTTTTGGTTCACTTAAGTTATATAAAAAACTAAATCGTTTTTCGAGACTAGACACAATTTCGAAACTTAATGGTCTACAATATGTTAATTGGTTGGACTGTATTAACAATTTTCTTAAAACTAAAAGCGTGGGGGCAACATAACCCAAGAAGCTGTTCTTTTCACTCTGTAATTTATCCAAGGAAAAAGCTAATGGTTTCATTACGTTGCAATATTCTTCGATGAATGCCCACTCACTAACTTTTAATTTAGGCAAATGTAATTTTTCAAATATACATACATTTTCTTTATGATTAGAAATTTTTTGTGTTGCATCATACAATGAATTCCATCTAGTTACAACAGGAACTGGGAACTTACACTTGCAAATGTCATATATTGTGTCCGATGCTGCTGTACTTCTACTGGCTAAATTCCAAAAGCTTGTTAATTTATTAAAAGTTGACTTAGAAATTTTGTTGTAATCATTATTAGAAATTTTAGAAAAATTAATGGCTGCAATCAAGTTTAAAGTATGTGCACAACATAGCATATGCTGAGGTAAAAAAAAAACTGCCATTGTTGGCTAGGTTTGATTCCAAAGTTAACAAATTATTCAAATTAACTCTTTCTGAATCCAAGTCTGAGCAGTCAGATTCACTATCAAAATTTGAACTCTCTGAACTACTTTCATCAAAATTCCCCACATCACTTGTACTTGCTTCTTCATGAGGTGGAAGAGAAGAGAATACTCTGAATGCTTTACCAAAGTTAGAAGCATTATCTGTGACAATATGTGTTATTTTTGATAGATCAATTTTATAAGTTTTTGTAATGTCTATTATAACCTCAGTAATATTTTGATAGTTGTGGTTTCCTTTTATGCGTATACAACCAATGACATATGATTGGCGAAAATATGTTTCTTCATCTATGAAGTAATTCCTACAAATAAATTATAATTAATAATAAAATAATCAATATTAATAGTGTGCTAGTGTGCATAAGAAATAGTGTATACCCATGTAACTTCGATTATTGGCACTCCATATATCGGCTGTTGCACAAATATAGTCATGTTTTGCAACTAAATTGGTTAACATTGAAACGTATAGCTCATATTTTAAATCCAATTGTTTTGATAACTGTTTTCTGCTTGGAACTATATCATTATTTGATCCAGTAAGTCCTACAATTAACCTTTTGAAACTTTTTTTTTCACAAGTCCTTAATGGACGCATCTCATTTACAATATACTCAAACACTAAATCCTTCACCTAAAAATAATAAAAACAACAATTAACACACCAAAAAAGTGTTATCTAACACTTAAATGGTTTACATATTGGAGGTATTCTGTAAAAAGAGCATAATCTTCATAATTATATGTTTTAGGAAATAAAACTATAGAAAAAAAATCTATTTTTCAAATACAGTGTAAAAATCAGGAAGTATATTAATTAATTATATAAGTACTTTGAGCATAACTTTAGATAAAAATTAAATAATAAAAAAAAATTGTTTTTCTCATTAAAATAAAGGTAATTTTAAATGTATATAATAAATAATAACAAAATAATATTCCAATAAATGAATAAGTGAATAAAAAAGATAATAGTAAATATATTATTTGTTAAATAACTAAAAATAAAGGTTATATTTTGTTTATATATTATACGTGGAGGAATATAATATTTATTATTGATAGTTTTAACTTGAGTTATTACTTTATTAGTTGGTTACATAATATATACAATTATTACTTATTTAATATTTTATAATTATTCCAGTACCTAATATATTATAAAACATGTAGCAAAAAACAATTGATAGTCAGGGATACCAAAAATTTTACAAATATTTTAGTAGGTAGTTCTATAAAATAAATCTAATGTCTAAAGCACAGTATACAATAAAAACTATAATTAGAAAATGTCTCATAGTGGTGTGTGTATTGTATTATTTTAAATTTTAAAGAAGTCTATTTGTAAACATAATTTTATTAACTATTTTTTTTGTTTCTATTCTTCATTCAACTAGTACAATAAAAACTATAGCAAAATAATAAATAAAATATATATAATATTTTTAAAGTAATTAAAAAAATTAGTATAAATATTGATTTAATAATTATAATATGACATAGAAAAAAATGTATCTTTAAAAACATATTAGGTAAATAGTAAAATTAGGTAACTAGTTAAGTAAGGATAACATAATATTATCACAGATTAGATAAAACCAATTTTTTTTTTTTGTAATCTGTATTCTATGATATAGTGCCTGCCTAAGTATTAAACTACTAAGGCTGGGCAAGTTAAAGATTTTTTTTAACTCATTAAGTTAAGTTATTTTAAAATAATAATGTCAAGTTAAATTAAAAATTACTCATATTTGTTTTCGTCAACTTGTTAAGTTAAACATTAACTTTGAAAGAAAAGTAACTTAACTTAGTTTTAAGTTAAAATTTTATAATTTGCAATATAAAAAATTCCTGACACATAATAATGTTTATTAGATAGTTTTTCTTTATGCTCATGAAAATTACTGGGGAAATTTAAAATGATACATCAAAATATTAACAGCTATCAAAAAACCTACTTTTTTAAAATCCTCATTCAAAAATTTACATTAATCTTTGGACAAAAATTAACTTAATTTAGATGTTTTTGAATAAAATTAACTTGAAGTTAACATGTCAATCTTAAAAAAAAATAACTTATTAAGTTAAAAGTTAATTTAAAAAAAAAGAACGAGTTAATTAACTTAACGTTTTAACTTTTAATTCGTTAATGCCCAGCCTTATAAACTACAGTAAAAATAACCACAAATTACTATTGGTTTGATACTGTTTATTATTTTATGACAAATAAATTAGAAAAAATCTGAATTAATATTTACCATGTCTTTATTAATTTTTTTTGGACGAACATCAACAATTTTAGTTTGAATAAAATTTGAACTTTTCTTACTTCTGGCTATTTCAACTTTTGGAATTAATAATGGATGTTGAAGCTATAAGCAAGTAATTTTAGGAACATTAATCAATAATTATATGTAATTAATTGTTATAATTATAGGTGGGAACTAGGTACCTAAATCATAAATATAAAATATTATGATACTTTTTGACATTTTGTTCTTAATATTTAGATATTCCTTGACTCCTTGTAAATTGTGATATATTATTATTTATTATTGTTACTAATAAGGAATTAACCACAATGTTTAGATTTAAAAGAAATTTGTTTAAAAAACTTACTTTAATATGACTTAACAAGTTGCCACTCGACTTGGTTGACGCACTTATGTTTTTATGACAGTTAACACAAGATGCTATTATTTTATCAGCATTGATCGACACCAGTTTGTAAAATTTAACAAATAAATATTGAAATTTTAAATTTTGCGGTACATTTTCTGTCGACGTTAGCGAAACCGTTTCGGCCGCTGAAACGTCTGTACTAGTTATCGGATCATCAAGTAAACGAACTCTTTTGGTGTTGGTTAATGATTTACTTAAAAAACGATCTATTACAAATTATAAATATTTCACCAATAAAATTAACATAGACAAAATTATAAAAACAAAGAAAACAAGTTGAGCAAGTGAACAAGTTGAGGACGAGTGTGCACTGCATACGGTACGGGAAAGATGTGTCACGTCAGTTATTTATTTTGTTGTACAATATTATTCACCCATGCTAATTCGTATAATCGGGGTCTGGTAATAACAATTATTTATAGCACATGATTAGTGATTACATGATCAATGGATATAATTTATAAATAAAATATATAGAATTTGTAGTAATCGATAGGGAACGATCAATTTTTGTAGATATACAGCGTATTATTAGATATTATAATATTGTTATTTTCTTATCGACAATTATTTCTGTTTTTTATTATTTATAAACCATCCGCAATCGCCGAACTGTACCACCGCGCAGCTGCCTTGATCGGAAACTTCATTATTGACACTTTTAGACAGTTAATTAAAAAATATATGAGTAATTTGTATTTAACATTTAAAGCATATCATAGTTCAATACATGTTTGACTTTATTTAATAGTGAAATTGTTGAAGAATCGAATAATATTAATAATAAACGACCATCTTGTGAACAAGAAATCAGTAATCTTTTATTTCTTACGTTCATTTTTTATTGTCTTATTATTTTTAAGATAATTTATTAAATAATTTTTAATTTTTTTTTACATTTGACAAATATAAACAATAAAAGAAAATACTAAAAAAAAGCGGGTAAGTGAGTATTGCTCTGCTGTACATTAGGGGGTGGGGTGGACCTCGGACTAGGGTAGGTTAAATTTGAATGCAATGATAGGTATCATTGTATACGAAAAACGATTCTGAACGGAGATGATTTGTCAGTCTAGGATATGTTAATATATTATATTTAAATATTGTCATATATTCTATTTTGAAACAATTCAAACATTTAAGTAAAAGTTTCAAGATCTTACGTTAAGTAATTTTTTAAGAAAAACAAAAATCGAAAATTATTTATTAGTAAAACGTTTATTTACACGTGTATTTTTGATTTCAAATTAAAATTAAAACTTTAAACAATCGTAAAATTTTTTAAATTGAATAATCCTCAAACTTTTTTAAAATTATTCTAAGCTTAACTTATGGACAGCATATTATTAAAATTTCAATTCTTAACTTTTGATAGTAAAATATTTATAAATTTTTAACTACCAAATAGTGAAAAATGTTCATGATTTTGACGAATTTTTGTCAATATTTGAACTTCAAATGCTAAAAAAAAAATTGTGCCTATGTATTTTTATAATTTTTGAATGAGAGTTAGAACAAGTTATGTAGACCCTTCAATTAAATTTTCAAGTGATTTGTCCCACCTAAATTTTTTTTATCAACATTTATAAAAAAAAAATAAAAAAAAATTGAAAATTTCAATTGTCTATAAATAGCTAAAAAAAAGTCAAAATATTTTGAAAATCAAATCACGTAAAGAAAATGGCAATATAAATAACTGGTAAAATTTTCAAGTATTTACGACCTATACTGTTTGAATAACAACAAATATCAAAAATCGTTTGAGGCTAAACCGTTATTTAACACGGTTTTGTAAAAATTTAAAATTCAAACACTCATAAAAATTTTTTGTCTGAATCCGGTAGAGTTTTTTTTACAGATAATTGAAGAAAAATGAATGGAGAACCTTATACCAAATTTTCAAAACTTAGTTATAAAAGAAAAAAATTTTACGATTTTTCAACCACAAAATTACTTGCAAATTTTCGCAATTTTGACATATTTCGTATAAATTCGAACTTTAAGCACTTATAAAAAAAAATTGTGACTAACGATTTCGGATTTTTTTTTATCACTTTAAGAGCAACTTATAAGAAACCTTGTATTAAATTTTCAAGATTTTCTGGCCTGTCAAAAAAATTTTATCGTTATTTTAAAAAAAAAATACTAAAAAAAATTAAAAATTTCAATTTTCTATAAATAGCTCAAAAAAAGTCAAAATTCTTTGAAAATTGAACTGTATATGGAGAACGCTAATTTTAACATTTTGTGAAAATTTCAAGTGTTTACATCGATTAGTTTTTGAGTTATAGCAAAATAAAAAATTCAATTTTGTCGAAAACTGGTTTTGCGTGAAAATTCCCGTTTTTCTGTCACTTTTTTTTTGTTTTTCTCGATTTTTTTGAAATTTGTTGGAAAATGTTTACTTTTCACCTCTATAATGCACCAAGGATATCCACTTTGCCATCTGAAACCACCCCCAAAGTTTGAAATTGAAGCATTATTTCGACTAGTTATGCTGTACACAGACACAAATAAAAAAAAAACACACGTCATTGTAAAATCAATACATTCATCACTCCGTTCAGAATCTAAAAAAATTATAAACATAAAGTACACTTAAATTTAATTTATAATTAAAATAACATATTAATTTTAATTATATATTATAAAATCATTTACGAATATAAAATTTGGTTATATATATATTGTAGTTGGCCAGCAGCTTGTCGAAAAATACAGGTCGTGTCGAAATAAAATAGTCAAAATATTTCTAAGTGTTTTATTAAACTGATTGAAAATTATTCTAAGTCCAAATATTTAATTTAATTGAAAAATAATCTAAGTCCCAATGAACGATTTCTGGTACAAAGTGACGTGAAGGTGCTTGCGCTAACTCTGGAATGTCACGTCTGAGGGAGTTCTCTTCTGGGCCCCCTTATATAGTCAGTGTCCCCTGATCTCCTACCCATGTCCCTTCTGGCCTATTCGTAATCAGGTCATTCGCTTCTCACGTTATTACGCATTTCAGAGGATGCGCGTGTGATGATGACGTCCGGTGACCATCCGCCCACATGCAGGTGGTCAACCACAAGCACTAAGCACTTTTATCTCGGAAATCGAGATAAAATATTTAATAATTATAAATATGATTAATAGTCATATTATAGGCCTACAATGTATCGTTGAGTTCGTTCATCTCCGATTTCCGAAAGGTCAAAGTATAAGTGGCTATTTTCATAGCGACTAGGCCTAATATATTACCTTTCAGGTATGTAGGTATTTACTCCCCATTATACAGAGTGTTCCAAATTTTATGTGACAGCAGATATCAGCATGATATACTTAAATTAGGAAAAAATTACGTATGTGAAAACCTTTTTGAATGATATAATTTAAATTAATTTGATATTAAATATTTTTTTTTACTAATTAGGATGGGGACTGGGGAGGTTCGAGGGGTAACTTTAAAAATTCAAATGGGAACCTATATTTTTGAAATATGATTTGTGCACAGCTTAATTTTAAATGAATTTTGACGGGTCATTAACAAAAAAGTCTTAATAATTGAAGGAGTTATTGACATCTGAATACTGGTGTTAATTTATAAAATTTTACAGTGAATAATTAATACTAAAAGTGCTTCTGTTGTATGACCTTAATTATCTGGGTATGTAATTATCAATTTTTTACAGTTAACAGTAGCAACTAGCAATACAAAACGTATATCAGTATTATCGCTTGATATTATTAGTTTATTACCAATTACAGATTATTTTTATTTATGGTGTCCTAATTGCATTTCTTAATCTGACAATCGATGACTTTAATTAAATTTTATAAAATAAAATAATATATTAATATGTAGGTATAACCTATAAGAGTCTGAGACCGTGATAATAGCGTTTTGTATTATTTAATTATTTTATCAATGATAATAGTGATATAAGCATGAACATTAGAGAATTTCTTTAAAATTCATGGATATAAGAATAAAGATATAATGATTTATAACTTTAAGATTATTTAATTTTAATAAAATTTTCTACGTCAACCTTTTTGAATCATATAATCTAAAATAATTTGATATTAATAATTTTTTTTATTAATTAAAAAGGGGAAATTTTAGGGGTAAATTTTAAAATTCAAATGGGAACAAAATTTTTTTGAAATATGATTCATATACGATTTATTTTTTAATGAGTTTTGACGTATCATTCATAATTATGCTTAAATAAATAAAGAAGTTAATAGTTATTAACATTTGAATTTTGTATTTTAATTTATAAAATGCAATCAATGAATAATAATAATAGACATTTGTGCTTCTGTTATACGACGATGCATTCTTATGCAACCTTAATAATCATTATGCTATCTAACTATCAATTTATTATAGTCATAAAACGTATGTTTGATATCATAATTTAAGCTTAATATATTACATAGGTAAAATCGCATCATTGTATTGAAAATGAAAAAAAACAACACATTATAACAATATGTATACCTACATAATATTACAATACGTAATATATTGTATATTGTTCTATTTATTATTTATAATATAAAGTTATAAACAAATATCATACAGTAAATAAATAGGCTATAGCTATTTAATACCAAATTGTTGTATAAATTATATTATACAGCATAAACTTACCAGACTCGAGATACGGCCTGAACCGGTCAACCGCCCATAATATGGCTAGACACTCACGTTCAACTGCCGAGTATCTTCCCTGTGCTGAATTGAGTTTTCTGCTGGCGTAGGAAATGATTTTCCTGTCGCCACTCTCCCCCCGCTGGAAGAGCACGGCACCAACTCCGACTTCGCTTGCGTCGGTCTGTAGATTGAATGGCTTACTCGGAAGAGGAGGGCAGAGCCGTGGTGCGGACACCAAAGACTCCTTCAACTTCCGGAACGCCTCTTGCTCAATCTCTGTCCAACGCCACTTGGTCCCTTTGGCCAACAGATTCGTGAGAGGTGCTGTGATCTCGGCGTAGTGTGGCACGAACTGGCTGTACCAACCACAAACGCCTAACACGCGCAACACGTCTTTTGTCTTCTTTGGAACCGGTAACTCCTGGATCGCCGTCAGTTTCTCCGGTTCCCGGTCTATTCCTTCACCGTCCCCGACGTAACCTAGGAATTTGATCTGTGCCACCCCGAATGTACATTTTTTCGGTTGGCACGTCAGACCGTAAGACTGGAGTCGCTCCAAGACTCTCTGCAAGTGGTTTAGATGTTGATCGGGACTCTCCGAGTATACCACAATATCATCCAAATAAACCAAAACAAATTTGCCTACTAACCCACGGAAGACTTCGCTTACCAAACGACAGAAAGTGGCGGGGGCGTTTTGAAGTCCAAAAGGCATTACTCTAAACTGGAATAATCTTTGGGTCCTGAACGCCGTAAGTGGACGTGTCTCTGGGGAGAGACCCACTTGCCAATATCCTGATTTCAAATCCATGGTGCTGTAAATCTTCGCTCCACCCATTCCTCGGACCATGTCATGTAGGTCCGGCATCGGGTGAGCGTCCGATTCCGTCTGCATGTTCAGACGGCGATAGTCTGTACAAAATCTGCGTGAGCCATCCTTTTTCTTCACGAGTACTACCGGTGCAGCCCATGGGGATATACTAGGTTCCACAAAACCTTGTTCTTCCATGTCTCGCACCATCTCGGCAATAACCTCGTTCTTCTCTCGGGAGTACCCGTAAGCGTTTAGAGCCACCGGATTTGGATCCTTGAGACGGATCTGGTGCTCTATTACCCGATTTCTGCCTACCTCTCCGGAGAAAACCTCCGGATATTGGCATAGGACTTCTTTGACCCGCATACTGTACTCTCCTTCGGGTAAACCTGCGGTCGTTAAGTCCACTCCTACGGTGACCGGAGTTACTGGATTTCTCCAACTCACGGAAACACGTCTTTCTTTCCCTAGGTGGATTATGCAACCGCTATACTCCCAAGCGACTTGTTGCTCCACGAGGAAATCGTGACCCAGGAAGACATCTCCAATGAGATCGTCTAACACTGCGACCCTGAAACTCACCTCCAAATCCACTATCCGAGCCCGAAATTCGGAAAACTCCGTAATTTCCCGGGTTCTTCCGTCCGCCATCCGGACAATCTACGGTTCTTCGATAAAACTTCGGCCAAACTTCTTTGCCACCCACGGTTTGACATAAGTCCTCGCCGCTTGGGAGCCCAGTAGCGCTACTACTGCCCCGAGTGCAAACTCAAGTTCTATGGCCGGTACCGGAACATCCGATACTCTAGTTTTCTCCGTTGACACCGTTGCAATGGCTGGAGACTCAAACGCTTCGGTCCGCAGATCCGAAAAGCGTTGCCGCAACTCAAACTTTGAGTCCATATCTGAGTCTCTCCTTTTGCAAATTTTCCGTGGATAAGGAACCATTTCTTCGGGAAAATCTTCGGATGTGACCGGACAAATTAACAACTGCTGTGTTAACTTATCTTGTTCCGCATCACTCGACACACTGTCCGGGACATTTTCCTCGGAAAAATCACACACCTCGGTGAGATCTTCACTTTTGTCCGGAACATTTTCGATCCTACTCGATTTTCCATACTTCTTGTCCTGGTGGTTCGACCACCTCACCGTCGATTTGCCATTTGCCCGACTCATTGTCACGAACTGTGGTTCCTTTTTCGGAACGTCGCTTTCAATGAGTTTTCTCGGGTGGCTACGGCGTTTTCTCCGGTGTTTTTCCGGAGGCTCAACGGTTTTCACCGGACAACTCCTCACTCCGGACGTCCACTTCGGGTAACCGAAGTTTTCCTCCGGAGGATTCCCGTTCTTACCGGTCTTCTCCTGTCCAGAACCCTTCTGGCTCGTTTTCTTCGGACCCTTTCCCGAGTCTCCGGTCCGTAACGCTCCGAAGTTCCTTTTCTCCGGGTCAGTTTTGGTAATTTGTGGTTCCTGTACCGGAACGTTACCAACTACCGAAGTAGAACTTCGTTGCCTACCCCTCTTCGGACGACTCTTGATTTTCCCGCCGGTTACTTCCTGGCCGGCCGGGACCCTGCGGTCCCGCCGGTCGTTTTGGCGTTTCCCGACTCCGACTTCCTCCTCGGACATGCAGCTTGCCAGTGGTCATGACTACCACACACTCTACATCCTGTCCCGGAAGACAGTCGTTCCTTCGGATTAGGCACCTGGGATTTGCTAGCATGCTCAGCTTTTCTTCTGTCCAACCATTTTAATTTTGGTGGTCCGCTAGTGCTCTCTCCCGCCTTATCCGATACTACGGCCTTACTACTATCTAAAATGTGTGCAAGCGCACGTAGTTCGCTGAACGATTTCAGCCGTTCAATGCGTGCATGAATTCTAAATTCATCACGCATGAGCCCAATCACCGTCATCACCACCGCTTCTTCAGTCAGACCAAGATTTAACCTCCGATACAACTGGTACTTGTGAAGGAAATACCCTCCCAGTGTTTCAACCTTGGTCTGAGCGGTACTTAACAGTTCCGATTGTAGACTCGACTGCAACTCGTCCCCGTTGAACTTTTCCAATAGTTCAAACTTCAACTCTTTCCATGGCAAGTCCAACGCCCTCATGGTTCCCCACCATGTTCCTGCCTGTGCCTTTAGCTGAGGGGCCAACACGGTCACCCATCGAGCTATGTGGATACCAGTTTCTTCGAGTATTGCTTCGGCCTGGAGCAAAAACCGCACCGGGTCTTCCTCCCTCTTACCAGCAAACTCTGGTATCGACGCACGGGCCATATTCAACTCATTTTGAGGAATGAGCAGGCTGTCCGCGAAGTGAACACGTTTTTCACCGGAGAGATTACTCCGTAACGCTTCTCCATCACTTCTACCGAACATTTCACCGGACACTCCGGACTGGTTACCGGAAGCTCCGGGCAAACTCCGATTTCGCGAGTTTTCTCCGGTCAATCTGCTTCGAATGTTCGCCCAACGGTTCTCAAAACTCACCTCTTGAGTTTTGACCGGACGATTTTGATTTTTGTCCGGGCAATTTTGATTTGCTCCGGATAAATCACTAGGGGAGGGGAGGGGGTGTTACCACCACATGCGCAGCTTGCTTGCGCTACTCGTTCGGTCGACTTACGTTTTTCTTCGGCTAACTCCCGCTCCAAGCGTTCCACGCTTTTGCTAAGAGTAGCGATAGTACGTTGCTGCTCGTCAACCGTCGCTTCTACCCCCCCCCCCCCAGTCTATCTAACATCTGTTCCATGAACTGGTTTATCAAATCTCCGTCGGTTTTGACCTCTTCACCACTGTTCTGGACCTCCGATGTACTATCTTCCGGTACCTGGGCTGACATTACGTCACTTACCCCCAAACCGTACTGATCTTGGATCCATATTTTCCTTAGACCTAATATACTCCTCTAGAAATAGAAGTTTATCGGCCTTGGACCCCCCGGTCTCAATACCACGTTTCGATAACTCCCGGTTAATATCGACAATATTTAACTCACTAATGCATTTGCTAGCCATTACGGTGAGTAAATTTACTAGCTATTATCTACCTAATTAAATCACGATAGATACGATATTAACGTAAATCGGGCGAACGGTGATAGAGATACATACTTTCCAACCTATAAATAGCCTAAATCTAATTTAGCACTGTAGGAATTACACTAAATTTCGCAAATTCTGCCAAAATTTAACACCTTAGGTTAAATAAGTACTTATATTCTATTAAATAAAATTAATACGAATAAATAATTAGGAACCGGTATGATCAGGACACTTATGTAGGTTCTTTTAACCCGATATGTGCTAATTTACTTTAATTTTATGTAAAATTAATTTTATTAAAATTAGCACTTACCTTACTCCTATTCCGACTGCGCCAAATGTAGGTGTCAGGAACGGTTTTGATTTAAATAACGATGGACACGTTTTGTTAAGGTACTTAAATGTTTATTGTAGCACACAAAAGTCGATAACAATAAAATATATAGTGCGCGATGTTTTAACTACAACGGTCCGGCAAAAGCTGTCGCCACCGCCGCGGGTCGGGCCGTCGGCGGCGGCCAAACCGGTTCTCGGTCGCGGTCACGCGGACGTCGATAGAGACGCCGCGGTCGTTACGATAACGACCGCGACAATATGTATATTTGTTAAGTAAATTTATGAATTCTATGTACCTAATTATTACTCATGAGCAAGAAATAAAAATTAAATTAAATTAAATATATTAACAAATCTAAAAGTTTCAGCTAAAATTCACTGAATTTTATTATTTTTCATGAAAATAAAAATGTACCATCAAAGGTTACAATATCAATAAGGACAATAAAATTTAATGAAAAAAAATGATGTCACATTTGCAGTCTTAGGTACCTACCTACAATGACTTTTAGAGTAGTTAAACATTTGCTTTAATTTAATTAGCTACCATACATTTCAATAAACTTTTGTCTAAAACTGAAGAAAATGGATCATATCTAAAACAGATTTAATTTAAATCAATGGTATAATATGCATAAAAAATATACATACAAAATGTATAGTTATGTATAGTTGTATACTTACATATAATTATAAATATTATAATACTTATGAATTTTTTATTTAATTATTATTATTTAATTATATTTCAAATAACATCGGTAAAAAATTATAATATATTCTGAGTGGTGAATTAATGTTGTCATTTAGTTAATTTTAGTATGAAATAAATGACCCATTAAGATATGTATGGTAAACTAAATTATTAGTTTGCAATATTTATTATACTATTAAATGTGACCAATGTTAAAACGAATTACTTAAAAAATATGTTTAAGTATTCATATAAACAAATTAGTTAAAAATAGTTGTTTCTGAGTGAATAACATTATAAAATAAAAGTACTAGTCTTTAAAAGTTATATAAATATAGGTTCTAATTGTTTACAACACTCGCAATATTTTAATTTATTAGCTACAAATAATATTACCTATGTGTATATTTATATTAAACTTGATTGATAAATTAACTTATAGAATTTTGGCTCTTGCCATAGGTTATCTAGTTCAATCAAATAATAAATCATAATATAGGTATTTACTATTTTGCTACATTTAATACAACATTATAAATGCTATTTATGTTTGAACAAATTAGTAAAAAATAATGATAAGGCTCATAATATCCTCAAAATTGTGGTCTTTGTATGAATAACCTTGTAAAATAAAATTGCAAGACTTTAAAAATTTATAAATTCTATTATTTTATTAACACAGACCAACAAAAAAACCATACATGCAAATATTTATTAGTGTAATTAAACATTTGCTTTATTCTAATTAGTTAAGTACTATACATTTCAATAAAATGTTGTCTTAAAATTATTGAAAATAATGGATTATATCCAATAATATTTTTAATTTAAATCAATTGGCTAAATACAAATTAAATAAACAAAGAATACACGTTGAATTGTGATGGAAAAACTAATTTAAAATTTGAAGTCTTAGATAATGCACAAATGACCTGTAATTATGTATAAAAAATTAACTAATGACGGTGATGAACAAAAATTTAATTTTTTATGATCCAAGCAAGAAATATAAAGTACCTTCAAAGTGTAAATAGATAAATTAATTTTACGAATAATATATTCTGAGTGGTGAATTATTGTTGTCATTTAGTTGATTTTAGTATATTAAAATAATCTAGCCACTAAGACTAAGATACCTATGTATGGTAAACTAAATTTAAAATATCAATGGGCATGGAAAGCAAAGTCAATGACATAAAATTCACACAATATTTACATAACATTGGTAAAATACATTACATAATGAGCACCAATAACTTTAATTTTTAAACTACATTTTCATGACATTTTTTTTCCTCTAATAAATAAACTCTTTAATATGTAAAATACATAGTTGCATACCATATTTATACATATAAATGTATTATGTATAGTTTTATATAATAAATATTATAATGTGAGTTTTTAATTTAATTATAACAACATAAGTCCAAATCATAACTTCAAACAAAATAAGTATGTTCTATTGCATCAGCCATCAGTAAAAAAATGTTAAATAAATAAACCATATTAATGTACAACCATATTTTATTTTAATCTATATATTAGGTGAATAATTTTATTTCATTACAAAATTCACTGCACATCATAAGCTTCTATAGACGCTGCGCCGTCGTGATGATGTTATTATTACTCGTATATTAATATTATACCCAGGGGCGCCCGCAGAAAATCAGCTCAGTGGGTGCAAATTGAAATGCATGTTATATATTTTACATAAATTTACATTATTATATTAAAAACATAACTCAAAATTTAATGCAAAAAATTATGAAAATTATGAATCAAATAGTAATGATAAACGTCTGACATTTAGTCCAAAATGATTCATAACATCAGTTTTGTGATTTTCAAAAAAAATGTATCGTCAAATCTTTTTTTGTGAATGTGAATTAGTGCCAAACTGCTTAACCTCATATTGGACATTTTAGATCTTACCCATGTCTTGATACGACGCAAAGCACTAAAATAGATAATAGTTATAATCAATATTAAATAATTAATATAAAATATGATTTATAATAATATGTTAGATACCTAAAGGTTCTTTCAACTGAACAGGAAGTTGCTGGTAATGTAATGGCTATTTGTAAAGCTGTATTTACAGCAGGATAGTATTTCGATTCTTCTAGTAAATCAATTATTTGAGTATTTGGATGACATGTTTTTTTTAGCCATATTTCATACCAAGTTATTGCTTCTTCTTCAAAATTATCAAGAAGAGGTCCGTACAAATTATTGATAGATTTAACTACTTCACTGAACTCTTCAATATTCATTTTTATCATTATTTTTGGGTGTAAATTAAATAATGAAAATGATTTTAAGTTTTCATCAGAGAATCTATCACTAATTGACATTATTATGGAATCTAAGTAGGGAATAAATAAAGATTGTCTAAAAAAGTCATTAATATTATTACTTGGATAATTATCTCGTTGTGTTTGTCTGATAGCTCTTCGTGGTATTTTTAACTCTAGACCAATTTTAATTGCAGTTTCTTCTGCTTTTTTGAATATTAAGTTAAATTGACACTCACTGTTACATCTGTCATTTTTTACAATCTGTAAAAGCTCTTGAATGCGTTTTGTGGCTTCTTGTAAATCAATATTCACACCCTGAAGAATAGTAGATATAAATTAAAATTTGGCAGAATACTTTGCTATAATTGACAATAAAATAACAAAATTTGGAGTAGTAATTGCATTTAGAATTTCAAGGCTTCGTTGCTTAGTTTTACTGTTAAAATGTTTTAATGTTGACATTTCTTCTAAACCTTCTACAATAACAATAAACTTTTCATTAAATTGTCTTTAACTTTTATGCTTCTCCACAAATCTAATTTCACACAGTTTAGTTAATTTAAAATTATCAGAATTAATTACATTCATGCGAACTGCACTTTCTTTAAAAAATGTTATAGTGTCCTTTATTTTGGTAATACAATTTCTAACTTCAGGCAAGACATTTAAATCATTGATAAATAAATTAAGGCGATGACTAGTGCAATGAAAAAAATGGGCTCTAGGATACATATCCTTAATTCTCTTTTGTACTCCAGATATACATCCAGCCATAGTGGCACACCCATCATAGCCTTGACCCACACATTTGTTTAAATCCAATTTCATATGATTACATGCTTCTAATATTGTTTTAGAAATAAACTCAGCATCAAATTCTTTTAAAGGATAAAACCCAATAAATTCTTCATGCAAATTGTTATCTTTTAAAAATCGTATACCAATGGATAACTGTTCAATACCACTTATATCTGCTGTTTCATCACCAATAATAGAAAAACAAGAAGCTTCATTAATTTCTTGTGATATAACAGATTTTAATGTTGCAGACATTGATTCTAACATCTCATTTTGTGTACGGTGAGAAATATAAGTTAAATTTTTAGGGGCATTTTCCAAATGATCTTTTAAAATATTATCCCCAGCATCAATTCTGAATTGTAATAACTTATTAAAAACATCTGAATCATCCGTCTTTCCCCTTATTGGTAAATTATGTAATGCACAAAAATATAGTGATGATAATATAGGTATTAATTTCTTTCTATTTTCATCAATTTTATTTTTATAGTTTGTATTTATCATCTGATGTACACTAGAATTTTTACTTGTCATATTTATAAAATCATTAAAACGTATAGAAGATTCAATATGCCATTGAGTTTTTGAATGGTTGTTTGCTTTTTCTAAAAACTTTTGATAACGTTGGAAAGGCTTATTTATAAACTGTCCTTGAAAACCTCCATGAGATACATGAGTTTGAAATAAAACACAGTATAGACAAAATGTGCCCTTAAATATTTTTGAATAAGCCAGCCAAGGATAAATTGAAAACCACTTAAATACAAATGCACGATTTCCAACAACAATATCTTTCTTAAAATTATAATGGATACTTGGAACCCAAGGATTCTTCAATAATTTATACTTAAAATCTTCAGTACACAGATAGAAAAAATTATTTAATTTAGCACAAATTGGTGTTAAAATAACTAAGATGGCGTGTAGGTTTTCACTCACTAGCTGCTTGGCGTTGATACCACATCAGACATATAAGTCAAAATAAGTTCTTTTAGAGGTAGTAATTTTTAATTATTTTGGAGTTAATTTAACATCTATAAATGTTTTACCATTACACAACCAATTATAGATTGTTCTAATTCCACTTATTGTCAAAATAACACGTAGTATACTTATTTCAAAATATTTTATTGTGTTCAAAATAACTTTTATGTGATATCAATAGCTGTCGATCGGAGTGTTGAATTAACAACAAGCAGTTTTAATAATATTGTAATTTTTTAGAAAAATTTATCAAGTTTTATCTCATCCAACGGGGTCGAACCCATGACTACTATCCACTTTTACTACCTAACAAATTTCCTACCTAATTTCTACGCGTTAAACTATTAGACTACCTATCGGGGTTGTATTACGTAAGAAAAATATACTATTTAAACAAATAAAATTATGGGACATGGATTGTATTTCATTATTGGAAGTTTTATAGAGCCCACAAAATACTGTTTCTCATTGTCACAATCTTCGCATATTCCCCATTTTGTGATAGGTACAGTAATAACTAATAGGTAATGATTTTACCTTTATATTTATTGTATGCATATAATTTATAATAAATGTACCTATATTTATTTTCCTAATTTGGAGGTGATGTATTTACCAGTCTCCAGGGTTATTGGACTCTCAAAAGTATCGTTACCGATACTATTCGCAACGCATTTTGGGAAAACACAACAATAATAATAAATATACCATCATGATTCGTGATATACGATTTATTCTACTATAAATATTAAATACCTATATTTTTAATTCTTTAACATTAGAAAATATCTATATATATATTTATATATATATATACATATGCACCTATATATATTGTGAGGATCTGCGGGTTTTTAAGACCGCAGAAACCACCCATGTGTTTAGGGGAACACTATACACATGACCTACCAACCGCACCGCGTGTGAGTCCGAGGACCTGGTCAGTGGAACGGGTAGGTTTTTTACACGCAATGATGACTGAACATCAAAGATTTAAGAAATTATGGGGGAAATAGAAATTTTGGGGTTTTTAATGGTAATAATAATAATTTAGAGTTATGAAAAAGTCAGGTTTTTGTATTTTACAACGGCACAACGTGCATAATAAATAATAATAATAATTTAAATATGATTTGATATGTTGAAAATATAATAAATGGGCACATGGCTGATACCGTAATACGAGTTATATAATAGAATAAGATAATAAAATTTTACATTTTTTTTATGGTAACATAATATAATAATTATTGAAAAATACAATAATACAAACGCATGATGGCAATGAAAATGGAATTATGGGAATTGGGGAATAAATATGTGTCGCAAGTCCGCTTTGTTGATAGATATATATATTGTTTTACGTATAAAAATACTACAATTTCTCGGCCCACAGGGGACGATCGACCGTGAATATTAATATAATACCACGACGACACCCATAGGGTTACCGGCGACATAATATGTTGTGGGAGGTATATTTAAGAAAATATACGATGAATTAAATAATATTAATAATATAATATCATAGTTATATTGATTATTATAAATAATCTTATGTAAGGGCTTGCGACAAATACAAGAGAAGGGAATAGAAAAAAGAGAAATAAGAAAGAAATTTGACACGCGTCATGCGACGCCTATACATCGTGCCGTAAAAGGGGGGCCGGGGGGAAAAAATAATACGTTACGATTTGACAATATGGCTGGAGCTTGAGTTGGTGCATCGATTGGCTTCGCCCGCCACGGGCCCGCAAGGTGGATTTAGCCCATCATGGCTGGTTGACAGTCCGTATATAATGATATATATATATATATATATATATACAAGATGAGTGACAATAAAACGTGGTTTTGATTGAGGCCAGGTACGTTGAATTGGTGGAGTTGACGGTGATCAAAAGTGAAGCGAGTCGGGCGCCAGAAAAAAAGAGAGTGAAGACAGATCGTCGATGATTTCGAGCGGTTGCCGATGTCCGTTGATTTTGAATGGAGAGGGTAGGTCAGTGTTGTCTTTTGCGAAATTTAATTACATTGTTGTGGCAATGGCAGAATGCACTGTGTGTGGTACTGTCTTTGACGACGATAGCGAGAACGGCGGCAGCCGCCAACAGCCACAAGCCGAGCAGACGAACACTGCGGTATGAGGGGGTCGGGGGAGAATTGTTATGTAATAGAAATAATAGTATTGTCGTGCGTAATAATACTCATGTTGTGCGTATTTACCGGGAATCATTGGAGGTTTGAAATTCTGTGACGTTACAATATGTATATAATATGCTCAGTGGCGTATTTTCAATTTTTTGTGGGGGCGGGTCCTAGTATTAAGTATAAGTTTATAACATTATAATAAAATACATACGAGTTAATTTAATTATGATACTTATTATTGATATTATTTATATAATATTTGAAAAAAAAATTTCTGGGGGGGTCGAGACCCGGGGACCCCCCCCCCGTAAATACGCCACTGAATATGCTATTTTTATAACGTGCATGTTAGGAATTAAGACAATTTTTAAACGCAAATTATTTAATTTAACAAACAACTTCATAATTAAAAATCACATTATGTAGCAATTGTTATTATAAGCATAGTTAGTAGTAAATCTTAAAATCAAAAATTGTTAAAATTAAAAACACTCTGTTGTTGTTTTAACCACAGATATTATTATACTATTTAACAATTTATTAAGAGTAATATTAACATTTCTATGATTATATTAACAACAATTGCTTGTCGGTTATCAATATATTAGATGTTAAAATGACTAAACATGGAATTGTTAAGTTATTAATATATATAATTTCAAAGTTACATAACAAAAACTTAATTTAATCGTTCATATACTTAAAATACATTTTTTTTTCTTCATTTCAAATATAGAATATGGTTAACAATGAATATACGTAATAGGTGTTCTAACAATACGTAGTGTAAGACTCAAAATTCAATACAACACTCCAATGTTGTTATTTAATATACAAATCACAGTTAATTTAACATTTAGTTCTTAACAATTGATTGAAACTGAATTTAACTCCAATATTTCTATGTGTGTAATATTTAAATTATTTTTTATATAATGTCCAATATCATATTGATCACAATCATTTTCAACAGCAAAATCATTTGTCAAAACTTCATTAACACTGATCAATTGTTTTGGTCTATCATGATTCTTCTATACAAATGTTACTAATTAACAACTTGAACTAGGTATACAAAAATATAATATTTATATTACACTACTAAAATCTTACATGAATTATTCGATTACTAAATTATTTATATTTTTATAGAATACAATTTAACGAAATATTATTTATATTAATTTATTGTAAATATGTTTTTATTTATAGAAAAAATTGCATATTATAATATATTTTTTACATATTTTCAAATTTTTGATGCAAATATCATAATTTTTCCTTGCATATTTTGTCTATTTTAGCTCCTATAACATCTCATCCCTAGTCATGAGTATTAAATTCAACAGTCTAATCAGTAACTGTAATTAATATCCCCATTTTCAACATAAATAAAATATTTGAGATTAACTTAATTAAATAAATATTATGACATTTTATTAGTAATAAAATATATACTATAAACAAAATTAGTTTAAAGAGTAACAAATTTATATTTATTTATACTTTTATATTTAATTTATAGTAAATGATAGATTCAGTGATTCAGTCTTAAAATTAAGTAAAGTAAGTACTAAATATTAATTGAAAATTAATAATAATAGATATGTTAAAATTTGTATTTGAGTAAATACTTACCAAAATTAGGTTTTGTGACCCTACTGTCTCGTCTGTATCTCTTTGTGGCAAAGGAACATTTGACTCAGGTAATGGTTTAATTTTTTTTTGAAAAAAACTCAATATTGAATCTTCTTTTCTTTTATTACTCATAATGATAATAATTTTTGTAGCTGAATAACGTACTAATAACTATAACAACTATAATACCTCTTTAACTCGGTAATTTAAACTTGTAAACCTACTTTATTGTCAAATTGTCATAAGTCAACATTCAAGATAAATCGCAATAACTAGTAATGAACAATGAGTAATGAACTAGACGCTAGCTACGAATACGTATCGACGACGTATCGTAATGCACGTGGAGGAGTAGGACTGAGGAGAGTGTTACTTGTTATCGAATATTCTCGATTATCGAGCGTGGTAATTCCCGTATATTTTGTTCAGAAATCTAAATATAAATAGATAGTCTGGATAGTAGATATAATAATAATTATTATACCATACACAGTGACACAGTGTATAAGAATATACTAAATATCGTCATTAGACATAAGGATATAATATTATTCTGTGAAATTTTACCTTACATGATTATTGGTTTTTAGAAAAAAAATCAGAAAAAAATTGAATAAGTACATTATAATATAATATAATATAATCATTTTTTTGTTTATTAAAAAGTCTCAGTGGGTGCAATGGCACCCACTGGCCCCTCTCTGCGGGTGCCCCTGATTATACCTATAGTTCATACGGAAAAGCGGTATTTTTATGTGCGATTCACAATGTTGCACAAGCTGCAGCGTTGCATAGGCCTATATAGCTAATATAGCTATTTATATACCCGTATAACATCGCGAGTTCGTAACGATATCCTAATAAACTACGAAAATAATTTTAATAATAAATAAAAATATATTTAATTGTTAATTTGTTACTATATGTACTAAAATATGTAGGTACCTATTTACTCGCCGTTATCGTAGTAATTGAAATAGATATTTATAATTAATTATTTATATTATTTATATTTATAATATTTCAATATTCATCAGATTAAAAAATAAATGTCTACAAAATGTGCGCCCCCCCCCCACAGAAAATTCCTGGAACCGCCCCTGTTGCTTAGTGTATTAATTATTCATTTGATAGTAACTTGAACAACAAAACTGTATGATGTATCATATATGAAAGATACTTAATAATAGATTAGCATTGATTAGAAATACTAATAAATAGTATTTATAATCAATGATATTAGCTAAAATATTTTAAAACTCAAACCCATAGAAAATAGTAACGAATAATTTGTTATCATAATTTACTAAAGCATGAATAAGGCGAATATTCTTATTTCTCATAATATTTTCAATTTGTTGTCATATTTTTGAAACTATCTGGCATAAACTAGGTACTTAAATATTCGTTAATCCAATAATTTTAAAGTAATCTACATAAAACTCGCTATTGATAAAACTTGGGTTTTTGTTCGATATTTTCGAAATTCAAGTGCTGACTCATAAATGCCAAAGCGAATTATAAATGTTTTATGGTCGAAATGCATAGAATCATTATTTACCCCGTAATCGGGGTGCGAAAATAGTTGAAAATCGATTCGCTTGTTTTTTCGTATACGCATACATTTCTTTATGATATATTCCCATATAACTAATTAACGAATTATGTTTTTGAACTTTTTTTTCGTTTTTACTAGTTTTAGATTTGTTCACGTTTTAACATTTGGCAATGACGCCATCAGCATCAAAAATAGTTTATTTAGAAGTAGTTTTTCATCAAATCACATCGATAATACATCTATTTAATGTTTATACCCGTTTAACACGTTTGTAAGTATTTACATATTCTGTGTAGATGTAATTACGAAAATTGTTTATTTTTCACACTAAAGATTTTAAATTTCAAAAGGAATGTACTGATTTGATATGATTTTTTTACGCGAAGAAAGTTAAAAAAAAATTACGACAAAACGAATTAACATGGTGGTGTACCTATACAATACATAAGAGAACGTTTGGATAATATGTGGCAAAACGCGTAATCCGTTTTTCAACTATTCAGCATCCCAATTACGCAGCAAATAATGGTTCTACAAATTTTGACCATAGACCCTTTTTGATTCGTCTTACATTAAAATACTATGGGTTTGAATTTCAAAGAGATCTGTTGAAAACTCAAAATTTGAAAAACACGTAAACACATAATCATAGGCGCAAATAGCGTTTGAGATTTGGGGGGGGGGCTGAAGAATTATTATTATGAATTTAATACAAGGTTTATAAGTTGTTCTTAAAGTGATAAAAAAAAATCCGAAATCATTAGTCACAATTTTTTTTTATATGTGCTTAAAGTTCGAATTTATACGATAATACGATATATATCAAAATTGCGAAAATTTGCAAGTAATTTTGAGGTTGAAAAATCGTAAAAATTTTTTCTTTTATAACTAAGTTTTGAAAATTTGGTACAAGGTTCTCCATAAAATTTTCTTCAAATATCTGTAAAGAAAACTCTACCGGACTAAGACAAAACATTTTTAGGAGTGTTTAAAATTTAAATTTTTACAAAACCGCGTTAAATAACGGTTTAGCCTCAAACGATTTTTGATATTTGTTGTTATTCAAATAGTATAACTGTATAAGGGCCCGTATTACAATAGCAGGTTAACCTCTCGTCAGAGTTTAAACCTAGGTCAAATGAAAAAGGCCGTATTACAATCGATTATCAATGGTTTAAACCAGAGGTATTCAAACTTTTTCATCCTAAGGTTCCTTTGAGTCTTCACAAAATGTTGACGGCTCCCAAATTATAAATAACAAAAAAAATCAATGTTTATATGAATTTAATAACATTATGGAAACAATGACACTTACACGACAAATTAAAGCTATATATTTAGCGAAAGATTATTGTAGACAATTCAACGTTTCCCAACCGGTGTGCATCAATGATAATAATAATACGTTTTTCGCAAAAATATTTATTGGTTTTCAATTATATGACGTGACTCCCTTCGACAACCCCCGCGACGCCCCCGGGAGCCGCGACGCACAGTTTGAATACCTCTGGTTTAAACCACTGATAGCTGAACCACCGATTTCGGCGGTTTAAACTTGGTTCAGAGATCGATCTGCGATTTCATTGGTTGTTCATTAATATCAATAATGAACTTTGTTATACTATGATAGTATGATTATTGATTACTGACTACTGTTCATTTGCAATTTGCATTTTGTGAGTTGTGACATTAAACATTAAAGACTGCAACAATTTTCTGCCTTTGGTTTTGGAGTTAATTGTGAATAATGGAAACTTCTGTAGAAAGTAAACGTACGCCCAATTTTACCAAACAAGAGGAAGATGCGTTGCTGCATCTTGTACAAAAGTACAAACATATTTTAGAATGTAAAACTACCGACAGTATTCAAAATAGGTACCTAACAACAAATTGTTATATATTATAATATATAATACTATGATATTTCTTGGTTGTGTTATTTTAATAGAAAAAAAAACGAACACATGGGCTACTGTTGAAAACGAATTCAATAAGAATTTTGAAGGAATAGTATTCCGAACTGCAACAGTCCTGAAAAATAAATATTTGAATATTAAAAAAAAATTGCAAAAGAAAATTGGAGATGAAAGGTCAGGAATCAGGGGTACTGGAGGTGGGCCCTACAATAAAGTTGAATATAATGATAGCGAAAACTTAGTTTCTGAAATATTAGGCGAAAAAAGACTTGGACATCAATACTCAAAATATGATGATAATAATGGTAAATAATATACTTTAAAAACTTAAATTGGTATCTTACATTGTACATGATACATTTTAGAACATGCTGATTTATATTTGAATTTTAGATCAATGCATTAGTAGAGCCCAGCCACCTTTGGATCAAATGAAAATTACTTTACCAGGTGGCAAAATTGTATCAATGGAGGAGGCTGTCACTGAAGAAATTTTATATGATGCAGAGACTTCAAATATTTATTCTCCTGAAGTTGATATATTTCAAGGTAAATATAGTAGTCTGGATTAATTAAATGTATGATTGATTATTTTTTTTTTTGCAATAGACACTATATTGGTAAACAACATAATTTCTCAGAGCATTCAAAAGAATAATGGTAAGTTAAAAAATTGTATTAATTATTTAATTATTGATACTTAATCAACTTATGATATACATACATACATAATATTACATAATTAATTACATTAAAATGTTGTACATGAATTCTACACCAGAATTACACCAGAATTAGTTTTTGTTTTTTCCAAAAACTCGTTATTTCAAATTTTGGGTTTTCAAAATCGTTCGACCTAAGTACGACGTTTAAAAATTCTTAATAACGGTTTTTCGAAAAATTGAATGAATACAACTTATGTAGTTAGTTATAGGGATCAATTTTATGTCTTACGACTTTCGTCCTATCTCTCACGGTTTTCCCGGAAAACAGTTTGTAAACGAGAATTTTCATTTTTCGAAATTTTCAATTTTTAAAAAATTACCAAACGCAGGATCTTGAAACTTTTACTTAAATGTTTGAATTTGTTTCAAAATAGAATATATGACAATATTTAAATATAATATATCCTAGACTGACAAATCATCTCCGTTCAGAATCGTTTTTCGTATACATTATGATACCTATCATTGCATTCAAATTTAACCTACCCTAGCTACCCTAGTTCGAGGTCCACCCCACCCCCTAATGTACAGCAGAGCGATACCCATTTGCCCGCTTTTTTAATTTTAAATCTTTGAATTTTTTGGATTAAAATTGTTTATAAAATGTTATATATGTACAAAACCAATTGGATAATTATTAAAGCCTTAGTATATTTATCATATTATACATTACACGCCGTAATACACAATTGAATGATAAACAGTAAAATAACATTACTTTTAAAATTAATATGTCTTATTATTTTCTTTCATCGCTGTAGATCAATTTAAACCAACTGTAGAAAAATGGAGTGGAAATACCACACCGCTGTTGCGGACAAAACGTAAACTATGTTTAACTAATCAAAATGATGAAGGCAAGTTAAAAAAAAAAAACCAAAAGATAAACATATTATAATGAATTGAGTAATACTATAGATACCTTCAACTACTTTTATTGTGTGTTTATAGAAACAATAATACCTAGGAAACAAAAATTGAATGACCAAATGTCAACATGGGCATCAGGAAAGCTTGCACTTGCTCAACTCCAAGAAACGCAATATACGCAACAACACCAGTTAAAACTAAAAATTATGAAGGATGAGAGTGAGGCAAGGATAGTTAGGGAAGACCGATTGTCTAAACTACAAGAAAAAGAAGTCCTGCTAAGAATAGAAATATTGAATCTACAAAAATCAAAATTGCTAGCTGATGATTTATAAATAAAAAAATGTTTATAATTATATGGTTTTATAATTTGTATTATTTATTTTATAACAATTATTAGTATTTATTTGTATGTACATATAATAAAAGATTGAACAGTTGACAAAATTTACAAACATTATTTAAACCTTCAGACTTACAGTGTATTCTCAACTATTATAAACTTTCAAAATATTGAACAAGTCTATTTCTCTGCAATGTTCCGTCCTCATTGACATTATTGACAGTGCCTCTAGTACTGAATGTACTCAGATCAATTACTTGTTCTAACTGATGAGTTACTCTTGGAGTTTGTTCTCCAAAATAGCAAGCAATATTGTGAAGTACAGCAGTTGCCACAATAATGCTTTCAACAGACTCCAATTTCATATTAATTCCAACAGCTAATACTCGAAATCTCTTTTTCCAAACGCCATAACTTCTTTCTATAGCATTTCTTGTTCTTATCTGTGCCTCATTGAAAGTATTTTGTCCGTCGCCAGTAGGATTTAAAAATGGTGTCATCAAAAATGTCTTCAAAGCATAACCACTATCACCAACAAGAATACTATCCTTCATTTCTCCTCTTTCAAATTTACCCCGAATACTCGAATAATTGAAAATAGTAGAGTCATGATTACTTCCTGGAAATGTGGCAACTATATTTTGAATTCTGAGATCTGCATCACAAATAGTCTGGACATTGATAGAAAAATACCCCTTCCTGTTTCTATAGACTTCTGCATCCAATCCTCCAGAAGATATAATTCTTACATGAGTACAGTCAATTGCACCAACGCATTTGGGAAACTTAGCAACATTATAAAATTTCTGTCTTATTGGATCAATTTCTGTAGAAGTTGATGGAAAATTTATAAATGTTGGTCTTAATAATGCCAATTCATGAGAAACAAGTCGAATGATTTGGCTAGCTGTTGATTTGTGAACTCCTACAAAATCACCGCATACCGTTAGGAACGATCCTGTAGCATAAATAATATCGCAATCGGCCATTGCACAAGTCAATGCCTCACCATGTCGAAGGGGATTGCGTTACAATTCAAAAATAAATTTAACAACGTACAAAATTAATAGACCAACAAAAAAAAAAACAACCGAAATTGCTCATTTGAAAAACGGAAGTCAATGGATTTTATATCTCATAACAAAAAATAAATATTACGATAAATTTTTTTACGATTTTTTTTTCAAAAAACTAGGAGGACTGTCGTATATAGTAGACAGTCGTCAAAATATTATTTAATATATTATGTAATAGAGGTGGGAACATTTTTAATTGTAAACCATTGACATAGGTCAGTGAAGCATACGTGCTGAGACAGCGATAAGATTACTATATAACACCGCCGTACGCGCAGGCACGAGGACGACAGTCCCGTTGTCGCTGAGTGAATCGGCGAGGACGTAGGTACTCTGGTTGCGCGTGCGAAACGTCAATCATAGTACGGGCTAGGCGATCCGAATTCGCTTAGTATTTTTATTTGTGTTTGTATTTTTAATATAATAAAAATGTTTCCGACCTGAAAACCCAAGTTGAATATTATTTCAAAGTCTTTCTTCGTTCTTACCTTTAATATTGGAACAGTGCTTAGACCCACACACCTTAATAGTCAATGATGTTTTATTACAAAACTGAACAGTGCTCCGGTTGTGGCGTCCTAATAGTCATTCCAATTTAGGAAACGAACGGAGAACGACTAAAACTTACACCATCGTACCTCAAAGGTTAACAGTGCTAATCTGAATTTATTCTAGAGACAGTCATTAACCTAGAGTATACGAGGGTAAGGTATACAGTTGGTTTACCGCGTATTATCTAATACGGGTGATACCACAATAGCAAAATAACATATTCAAAATTTTCATTTGTACTTAAACTCTATACGTTCACTTTGTTTTACTTGCACCTAAAAGTATTGATTTTATATTTCATGCTTATTATAATTTAAACAGTTAGTCAGATGTTATTTTATTATCTAGTTAAATTACTCTTCGTATATTATAACATCTTATGCCTAACTGCCTTTTATGACTCAACATTTGCTGAATTAAATGCCCCTTTGCAGAAATGTAGGCCATCTAAAATTGTATTAAAAAACCAATTAACATTTTATCATGGATATGTTTTAATTTCAATTCTTTTGTTTTTTCTAGAATGTCCACATTGCTCAAAACGGGGCCATAGGGCTGCTGACTGCTGGTTTAAGCCAGCAGCAGCAGCCACCAAAGAAGAAGTGGCAACTGCAGCAGCTGCCTCAGCAGCGGCTGAAGCAGCAATAGCAAAGGCAGAAAAGCTTAAAGCTGAAGCTGCTTCTGCTGCTGCTGCTGCAGCTACTACTACGGTAGTACCTACTACCACAATTAGTAAATAATTATTAATATATAATATATATATTTTTTTTTATTAAATATGTGTTTTTATTTCCTGGTCATCATACAAATTTCTTGGTGTTTTGAAATTTAAAACTATGAGTTAATAATGATAATTATTTTCAAAATAGTATTCATCGATACATTAAATAGTAACTTTAATATTTTTAATCTATTATTTAACAATATTAGATGATTACTTTTAAAATATTCAATAATTTTATTTTTGAAAATTAGTGGTTAATTCTTAACTAATTATTTAAAAATTATTATTGATATGTTTTTTATTAATATTTTTAATAATTTATGAATTTATGTTATTTTATAAACAGTAACATATGAATGAAAAAATAATAAAACCAGTTGGTATTATATTCAAACTAGGTATATTTAATAAAATTTAAATAATATGTTATTGATTTAAATTGTTGCAAAAAAATTAACATAGATTATATGTTAATATGCCAACTTTACTGACTTTCATTGAAAAATTATTAAGACTGGTAAATTCTAATGGTAATTTATATAAAGTGAGACTTACATGAGATCATTAAATACCTATCTAATACGCTATATGTGTAATTATTCATTATTTTTTTGGACAGGTTATAATAACGCTCACATAATAATAGATTTAACAATTTTTTCATATTTTACAAATTGTATTTTGAAATCCAGTTAAAGTTACATACAATTATAAGCAGTTACTCCTTTACTTAAATTTTTTTGTTGATCCCAAATTGTAATTCAACTATATTTGAACTGAACCAAAAAGTTTGAATGTTAAAGTTATTACTTAATATTGATGAAGTAGAAATGTATATATTATGTGTTTAATTTTTTGTTGATATTTAGAGTAGGTACAGTTAAATTTATAGTTTCTCTTATGAATAAAAGTGTTGACTGAGTAATATTATAAACTATATATGTTATGTTACATTGATACACTTAGAGCTTTTTAATATTTAGATATTTTCAATTGTCATTCGCGTTTTCTCGGTCACCCGGGAGTCCCAACGACAATTTATCACAAAGGTTAAAATGTCCTACATGTAATTCTACACCAGAATCAGTTTTTTTTTTTTCCAATAACTCGTTATTTCAAATTTTGGGTTTTCAAAATCGTTCGACCTAAGTACGACGTTTAAAAATCCTAAATAACGGTTTTTCGAAAAATCAAATGCATACAACCTATGTAGCTAGTTATGGGGATAAATTTTATATCTTACGACTTTCGTCCTATCTCTCACGGTTTTCCCGGAAAACACTTCGTAAACGAAATACTTTTCAATTTACGAATTATACAATAATATTTGAATTTAAAAAATACATAAATTAGGGAATTTTTATATTTCATTGTCGGTACTCCTGCATTTTCAGTTGGCCCCGATTTTTGTGTTTCTTCTATGAAATTTTCGTGATAAAAAATCTGGTTGTTATCACGGGGTCCAAGGGCCCGAGCCCCGCTAGAATATTATTCTTTATAGAATATGGATCTTGCCGCTAGCATTGATTATAGAATAGACAGATAGCCCATACAATGTTAATATTTGGCGACTATACGTAGGATGCAGCCACTATGGAGCGCTAGTGTAGTCGGGATGCAAGGTGGTGGTACCCCCATCATAGATTTGTAGCACGGATGTACAGGGGGAGGGAGGTAGCTTATCGCGCGGTGCCTATCTAAAAATAGAATAATAATCTTTATATATTATTAAAACGTGAGGCGATTTCTTGTGACAGTTATATCTGAAGTTCTACTAAGCCGATTTTCACGATTTTTTTTTTAAACGAAAGTACTCGATGTGTAGATGAGCCATCAAAAGAGAAAAGTCCGAAAAAATAATTATTTAAATAGATATTAGAAGCATAAAGTTTGCCGTATGTTACATAGCGATGCGCGTTGCTTGCCGTGCACACACACACACATCTTTAGATCCCCCACTACTTTAGTGGCTACTGCAGTACTGTTACGTCATCGTCGGTAGTGGCGACGACTGTATGGTGTAGGTACTACTCATAGATAAGTATATAAAATAGATCGGCAACTCCTATGTAAACATTTTGAACCATCTATAACGCTCTAGATGGGCGGTGTTTGTGAAACGAACTAAAACAGTGTAGCCATTTTTTTTCCTTTTAATAAATATTATTAATTATTGTACTTCTTTTGAATATTAAGGAACTATTCCTAATACAGAATTGAAAAAAAAAACATTTTTATACTTTTGTACAAATAATTTTTAATTTATTTAGTTTTATAATGTATTCATGTAATATTGTAAAACAGAACAATGTACAACGTTTACCAATAAAAAAATAATAATAATAGTGTATAATTTAAACCATACTAAACTTGCCTCTAATTACTTTTTTTTTGAATGTTTTGAGTACCATATATGGGCCAGTTTTTTAATCGGGTCTTTTTCTCCCTGTTGAAACATCCGTTTTCCTCTTAGCAAACGATTCACGTCACAGCACCAGTGATTCACCAACAATGTTATTATGGATTTTGTGATTTTCTTTGTGTATTGTTCATCATGTTGTGGACAATGTAATTGTTTGGTGTCGAATAATGCCATGACTTCATTAACTAATAAGTCTCCAATCCCTAATGAATGGCATTTTGATGGTAGCTGTTGTCCGACATAAACCATTATTTTATGAACTAATAAACGGAACTGCTGGGCTGGATATTTCAGACATTTTTTTTCTTGTTGATAATCTCGGGCTATAATTAGTTCGTGTTCTTTGGATACTTGATCACTACAAATTTGTTTTAAGCATTCCTTACACTTTTTAAAAACATCCCGATTTAGCTTTTTTGCTATAAAACCAGCTATATAGGTATGAGTCACTGTTGTCAAGTGCTCAATGGTTTTGTCCATCTATTTATTGGCTTCTAGTAGTGGTAAATTCATTGCTAGCTCAGGTGACTTGGTTGGTTCTTGATTAGCAGTGAAAAAATGCTGGAATGATATTAAGGAACTTTCTGTAAAATCCTCACAGTTGGCCCCTGGTGATTGTGACGACACCAAATTGTTCAATAGCAGCGTTTTGTAGGCAGTTATAAATGCACTACATGTTGGGCTATCACAACCTAGACTTCTCACAGCACCAAAGAAATTTTCAAGAGGATCCTGGTTCAGGTGTCTTGGAAGTAGCGACTTGATACCTTTTTCACTAAGACTTTGTGACAATGTTTGAAACCCTATAAAAATAAAAACATCATACTCAATTTTAGTTATCTATCAATGTAACTTTGATTAATATAGTGCGCACTGGCCTAGTGAAGTATAACAAAAAAAAAATATATATTTAAATGTAACCTTACCTCTAATAGTAGTAATCCAATTTTGAATTGTAGGAACTTTTACTACTTTTCCATTTTTATTGATAAACTTCATAGAATTCAATATTTTAATACTATTAGACCAAAGTTCATGATGTACAGATTTATTTTTGACAGCTGTACGGTAGATTTTTCCTTCTACGGTTTTGTGATAACTCCCATTCATTGAATCAAATAGCTTATCAAAAAATAGAAACAAGGCTGCCGTATCCACTGCGGTAGGATCAATGATATTTTTTGCTGAAATAAGAAACAAAATTTAATTTTTTTTTATAATTTAAGGGTTGATATAGACAAATATTTTGAGTATTTTCAATGCATTTCATTGAAAAATCTATTAACTCACAAGCAAGGAAATTCATAACTGCCGATACTCTCTGACTGAACACCTGGGTTGCATAACGGACTTTCATTTTATAAATTTTATCGGTTATGACATGATTCTCCGTTAATCTTGGTAACATTTTTGAATCCGATATACAGCTATCAGCATTATATAATTGCAGAAGATGTTCCCACTTAGCAACACGTTTTTTACCATCCATTTCAAATGTTAGATCTTTTGAGAGCAAATTATTCCTTGTACATTTGATTAAATGGGGTACATCATAAAGGTGAACCAATTTTAACCTGTTGAAAATGATCATTGCATATATTTTATTGTTTGTCCAATAATTTTTTTTTTACTATTTTACTGCATAAAAGTGTACTATGTTATGTGGTAAAGTTTTTTTTATAAATTTAATATTAAGTTTTACAAACCTTTCTTTATTTTCCAACTCCACTTCATAAAATTCACTGTAGTATTGGGTCTTGTTTTTAAGATGAAATTGCCGGGTTTCGTTATTCAAAATAGTGATAGCTCCAACGTTAATTGTCCCTTGATCACATATAGTTGCCACTACCCTTAAGCCAGTTTGTTCAACATTTCTAATTACCTAGTTAAAAAATAATTTTTTAATAACAAATATGAAGAAGAACAAAAATACCTCACCTCTTTAATCTGTCTCACTAATTCATGTGATTTAGTAGCACTTTGGCAAAAAGAATAGGCTACAGGTTGTTTGAACTTTTTTGCAATTCCTCGGATCATAAACACTATGGCATGATCTGCTAATTCTTGACTTTTATACTGACCAGAGTTAACAAAACCATCTATTTGGTCAGATGAAGAATTGTAATTTATTCCACTACTCAATGAAATTTCATCAAAAATCAATGAGCAATACCTAAAAAAAATGTTTATGTCAACTAGGCTTAATTTTATAAATTTGTAGATTAAAATATGTTACCGTTCCGTGGGTTTCAGTTTCTTAACATTTTCTTTTAGTACTTGCATTACAATTGGGGAAACTCCAGGACCAATAGACACTGAACTGAGTACTGTATTCAATGTTCGTTTACATGGTAATGTAAAAAGATTAGATAGTAACCTATAACATTTTGGACTCTTTTTGTAAATGGAAAGACTCAATATTTTCTCTTCCATTGTAAATCTACGACCCTGCTTCTTCTTTTTGGTTTCCCGAAGTTGGAACTGAGTAAAAAGTGAAGCTGCAGCTGTAACTTTACCATTAAGTTTGTTCTTAATAAAATAATCAGTACATTTTTCAGCTTTTCTTAATCTATTTTTGAACAGTTCTTTACTACTGCCAATCTGATGCTGTTTTCTTAGCAATTTGTTGGTTAACATATAAAATTGTTTGCACCTCGGTGTTATCTGTTTTGTATTATGCACACCAATTTTTGTTAACAAACCTATAAGGCAAAAATGATTCACATTAAAGATTTGAGAGAAGTTTAAGTAATAAAAAAATTTAAGCCAAAGTTTAGGTTAAGCCAAACAAACTTCATTAAGATATTAATCTTAAAAAAATTAATACAGCTATTTCGCCAAACAATTGCGCTAATAATTGGTGTAGCTTTACCTAAGCTTTAGATTTATAATTAGAGAGCAGATTTTTAATTTTGAAAAATATTATTTTGTGTATTCAACCATATATTTTTTGAAATTTGTAATAATTGTGCATTTATCTTAACATATTTTATTAAGCTTTAATGAAATATCAAGAAAATATTTCAAGATTTTATTAGTGCATATAAGCTTCATATTTTTATTATTATAATTCCACTCTCAACATCTTATAATCAATTATTTTAGTATAGAGCAGACAACTTCTAGCAAATACATATAATTTGGTCTGTACATTTACAAAAATATATGAATAATTAAATATAATATAACTATGATACCATATTTATAATATTATTAAATTGATGTTTTTTTTTTTTTAAAGAGATTTAAGTCTTCTGCCCTACTATAAATAAAAAATTCAAATTATATTAACTTTTTTTATTTGCCGAAATACTTGCTCGTGCAATTTTGTTGATTTTGTTAGGACCACTAACTACACCATCATCTATGTGAAGCAAAGCAAGCATTCAAATTTAATAGGTGCAAAGAGTTATTAGGATCAACATTTGAAAAACATCCAGCGATTTGTAAATTACGTACCTATTACATTTTCTAAAAGATTAATTCCAGATAATATACTTTCATTGAGTATATTATTTTGCTTCAATGTGTCTTGATATAAACAGCGTGATGTAGAAGGAATTGGTGATGAATGGGCAGACAAACAGGGAACTGGTGTTTCTGAACACGGGACATCTAAAATATACAAATAAAACTTACATTATTAAAGGCTGTCAATATATTATGTAAAAACAAAGAAATTACCTATGCAATCAATATTTAAAGTTTGTAGTGCATCTGAATGGGCAGACAAACAAGAACCAGGTGTTTCTAAACACGGGACATCTAAAATATACAAATAAAACTTACATTATTAAAGGCTGTCAATATATTATGTAAAAACAAAGAAATTACCTATGCAATCAATATTTAAAGTTTGTAGTGCATCTGAATGGGCAGACAAACAAGAACCAGGTGTTTCTAAACACGGGACATCTAAAATATACAAATAAAACTTACATTATTAAAGGCTATCAATATATTATGTAAAAATTATGTATCCATTCAATATTCTAAGTTTTAGGTTCGTTACTTTAAATTATATTTAGCTTTTAATAATTCATAAGTTACATAATAAGTGCAACTTTACCTGCTGGAAGAAGCAATGTAGGATATGCATTGGCATTTAATTTTTTGGTTCCAGGACTAGAACAATCCAAAGAAAAATGCAATTCACAAATATACTTCTTCTGGTATATAACATAAGGGTCACATTCCTTCAGACCAACTCGCTCAATCCATGTTAAAAGCCGTTCCATATGCTGCTTTGGATTAGGGAACCGATGAACCATGACGTCTTTATTAAAATATTAATAAAGACGATTATTATGCTTATCGCTTATGATTTATGACATTATTAAATTTGCAGTAGAGTCTCACTAATCCGGCCTTGATGGAACCGGACTCTATCCGGATAAACAGAATGATGTTTTTTTAAAACTTATGTAACAATGTCTTAATATATAATCAAAACGATAATATCTTAATCATGGGTATTCCCTTATATTTGGAAACAATATCACAAGACATATTATGTAATCAAAACGATAATATTATCTTAATCATGGGTATTCACGAATATAAATAATATATATGAGTATTAAAGTACGAAATATAGATTGCCCTGTTTAGCGATGACCGGATTACCGAGACTCTACTGTAAATAGTTTCGGCCAACTATAAGCGCAGTTTATTTCACTGTGCAGCGCACACAAATTAAATTTAAATTATAATTGACATTAAGTACTATTTGCAGGCAACTTACTTTTTGATGAACAACCAGGCACAACACATTTAGATTTGTTCTTAAACATATTAAACTAAAGCTAAGCTAGAGCAAAAAAACGATTAATTATAATAATTATAAATTATAACAATTAAATTTAAACAGAAAATAGCACTCAATACTCTGCACGATGCACTCAAAAAATAAAAATCAACGTCGGTGGGTTTAATGATAAACTGATAAGTGAAAACCGTCCGGCCGCCGAGCCACCGATTAACGGTCACTGTAGAGGCAACCACTGCGCGAATGCAACGCTACTAGTTTTTGTGAAACGAACTAACACTGTTTAAATCGTCCCTATACAGTTGCACTAGCCTGGTACTACTATCCCCTTCCCACTACTCCTATATAATATGCTACTGCGTTATTGTTATTTTGAATTTTCGATTCCGTCAAAAATCTGTCTGGTAGAACTTCAGATATAACTGTCATAAGAAATCGCCTCACGTTTTAATAATATAAAATATATTATTATTTATTTATATATTATATGTAACTATATTTATATTTAACTATTAATTTTATTATTCACAAAATGGAATATCAATTTATTAATTCCCATATATGCGATGGACATTGTTTATTTCGTTCCGTAGCATTTGCAATATTCGGTATAAATAAAACTACGTAATAAATAATTGGGAAATGTACAAAAAATTCATCATTGGTGATCTTTTGTATAGATTACCTATTTATAATTATAACGATTACGAAAATTTAATGAGCACTGATGGGCGATGGCGAATATGCTGGTCACGTTGAACTTGAAAGCATTAGTCATATCTTTATCCAGATTATACATTTCGTGTGTATATAGATCTAACGATCTTACTGAGTTTGTTGATTATGGTTCAGGTGTTACTATGTGTAATTTACTTTTTCTGCCCCTGTGACGCAGGATATTATTGTGTTTTAGTTTTTGGTAATAATACAAATATTAAAAATGAATTTATTCTACCAAAAAAAATAAATGCAAACGCTAAAAGGAAGCGTAATACTCATTCTTTAACTGGGAGACGTGAAAGAAAAAAACGCAATGAGAACAATTTAAATCAAAATCTGATTGCATTGAAATTAGGTTATAAATGCGCTTTATCTCATAATATATCTCATGTTACTTCCTATGATTTGGGTAATTTATCGTTTAAATACGAGCATTGTTATTCTTTAAACTTCGAATTCTATATTATTAATATACATATTCATAGAAATTTTCATTAGAGCATTATTATAAGTTATAACTACTAAGTATTGATATAGGTATATATTATTTATATATAAATAAATAAAAATATTCTACTATCCTATTTTTTTTTACTGTAACCCGGCAGCGACGGGTAATTCAGCTAGTAAGAAACTGAAATACTAAAATCCATTATTGGAAATAATAATTATTATCGCTACTATCTTATTAATCGTTCACTGTGCAGTAGCCCGCAACTCGTATTTTCTGGTTCTGTTTTCTGTAGTGTGTAGACTGTATAAAATTAATTACTAATCCCAATAATTGTGAATTATTCAAAACTTACATATTTTAAAAAATATTAAAACATGTCTGGAAACAAGTGCCAATATTTAAATTGTGGCAAATCTAAAAAAAAATTTCCAAATTTAAAAATGTATCGTTTCCCAAAATATGAAAGAAAAGAAATATGGATAATAAATTCAGGTAAGGAAATAATTTTAAATTTTCATAAAGCATTAATTCGAATATTATTTTGTCGTTTCCGAATAAATAATTATTATTTTGATTTATTAAAAAGAAAATAGGTATCTATTATATGATAAGTGATTTATAAATTTTAAAATATATCATTTACCTACCTACAAATATTATTTGATATTTTATTAACTTATTTTTGTAAATTTACACAGGAAACACAAGTTTGTTTTCTTTCGAACCAGATAAACTCCATAATAGGTACATTTGTCAAGAACATTTTCCACCTGAGAGCTTTATTCAAAATTTTACTCAAAATCGTTTGATAGATACTTCTATTCCCTATAACTATAAATCTGAGGCACAGCCATCTACATCATTAGGCTTTGACCAAAATGACAAATCTGAACAGGAGTATAATATTTTAAAGTCAACCCCAACTAAAACATATACACGCTCAAAATCAGACATGGTAGAGTTAGTTTTTCCAAGCCCCCCTTCAATGTTTTCTACTCCTCAAAAAAAAAAATAACAAATATAATAGACATGCCTAGTCCAAATTTAAAAAGGAAATCTGATTTGATTGAAATAGATACACCTAGAAAAATAAACCTAAAACTAAAAAACAAATTAATTCATAATAAAATATCTCACATTTCAAAATTAAAAAAAAGAGTTAATACTTTTAACACCCATAATAATGTTAAGAACTCAATAAATATGCATAACTTTCCATCAATTAATTCCAAGGCAATCGTAACAATGCAATTAAAAGATAGGCGTCGTCCATGGAAATTAAATGAAAAAATTTTTTTTTTAAATTTAAAATTTATATTATAAATCGCCAACAGCAAATAAATTTTTACGTACACAAAAAGTCAATTTACCCGGGCCATCAACTATTCGTCGTTGGATTGGTCAATCAAAATTCTTACCAGGTTTTAGTAAATTATTTTTCAGTCATATACAAAAAAGATTTGAGTCATCTGATTATAAAGAAAAGGTTTGCACTGTTTGTTTTGATGAGATGTGTATAAAAGAATTTATAGAATATTCCAAAGAATTTGATTTTATTGAAGGTTTTGAAGACTTAGGTCATTATGGGAGGACCAATAAAAGTGCCAACTGTGTCTTAGTATTTATGGCTCGAGGTATTTATTCAACATGGAAATTTCCAATTGCATATTTTCTTGCTCATTCTGGAGTTAACAAAACCATTTTTTTAAATTTAATAGTTGATGTTTTAGAAAAGTTATTTGAGGTTGGATTGTGTCCAAAAATTATAGTTTGCGATCAAGGTACAAACAACCAAAGCGCTTTAAAATCATTAAATGTTTCAGAAGACAGTCCATTTTTTTTATTCAACTACAATAAAATATTTTCTTTGTTTGATGTTCCACATTTAATTAAAAGTATTAGAAATAATTTAATTAATGCACGTTTTATAAAAGATGATAAAATAATCTCATTTGATGATATAAAAAAAACATACGAGTTGTATAAAGAAAATCATAAAAGTAGGTCTCTCGTCAAAATAACAGATGCACATATTTACCCAAGTTCTTTTCAAAAAATGCGTGTTAAATTAGCAGTACAATTATTAAGCAATTCCATGTCAGCAGCAATCCGAACTTGTATACAAACAGGACAACTTCAAAGTAATACTTCATCAAATACTGCAGATTTTATTGAGTTTATTAATAATTTATTCGATTGTCTTAATAGCGGGTCTTTATATAGCAATAATCCATATCTCTGTGCATTAACTGATGTAGGTACTGTAAAAACTTGTTTAATGGAAGCTTCACAATATTTCATAAATTTGAAAAAATAAAAAAAAGGAAAATTAACACAATCTCCATGTTTTAAAGGTTTTACACAGACCATTAATGGTATATTGCAATTGAAGCAGAGAAATCTAATAATATTGTATTTTTAATCACTAATCGTGTTTAAATCAGGATAAGTTAGAAAATCTTTTTAGTATTTTTCGACAAAATGGTGGTTATAACAAAAACCCAACAGCGAGAACGATTAGAACTTCAATAAGAAGTAATTATATTTTTTCTTTATGTACATCTAAAGGGACAAATTGTGAGGTAACCCAAGAAAATGATAATCCAGTTATAATTGATCCAGTTAGACCACTAAATAAAATAAATTTTAACAGTTCAACATTATCTTCAGATTCAGATAAAGAATCTAATTCTAATTTATCTCTCTGTTTTTCATCATCTGATGAGGACTCAGTTAATATTGATAAAAATACTGATGTTACTTTAGAAGACTGCTCTGTTACATATTTTGCAGGATATTTGGGCTATAAATGTATGAAAAAATTTAATTGTAACCATTATCAACTTGAATTATTCACAGATAAAAACTTAAATGATAAAAAACAATTACTTTTACTCAATAAAAATTATACTTCTATTTATAATGAAAGTGGACTTAAGGCACCATCAAATAATTTTAATAATGTCATAAATAAAGTTTTAAATATTTTTGAAAACAACTATGAAAACTATTTAAATAAAAAGAAAATTAGATTTCAATTAACCGTGACACGGTATGTTACGGTCGCCAGTACAAAGAACAGGCACCGCAACGACCAGTCTGCACCTTATCAACCACCACTACGGGCAAAGCCGGTCCGACATAGTCAACTCTCCCACCTCGCCGCAAAGGCGTAGGGCGGGACGGGAAGACAGGTCGCCCCGGACGAGTACCGGCCGCCCGGCATCGCTCTCTTTTGCTACAACCGTCACACTGACAATACGGTCTGTCATTTTTTTTTTGTTTGTTTTTACTTCACCCGTTCAAGTATCGTTCCAAAACTTGTATCGGAACCCAAACAGCAGCATACTCACTCGCCGTGTGTATCGACCCCGTGGTCGTGTGTTTTTTATATATCATTACTCTTGTTCGTCGTCGTGTACCGACAATTACCACGTGCGACATAAACATTCACTTGTGAATATATTTACGTTCTAATAAAGCCAACGCATTTGCACTCAAACTGGTGTTCGTCTTTTATTTTTGTTTATTGTGTTTTTTTTTTCCGTCCTTCGTGTTTTCATCAACGCACACCACGAATTGACCGGCGCACCGCGGAATCTCCACTACCAACTACCGCCGTAGCCGCGTCAACCGAGCGGGTAAAAAATAATAAAACAGTTATAAAATAGTTAGAAGAATCAATTAAAAATTGTATAGAGCATAAAATGTATATAATTGATCAACTTTTAATTTGTAAAATATTTAATAAAACAAAAATGTTTTCAACCACATCAAAATTAGCTAAACTTTCAAAATTAAAAATATTAAACCACATTTAAATAATAATAATATTTTCATTAATTATTCTTGGTTCTGACAATGTACCTACCTACCTATGAGAATTGCTGCCAGTGTCTACATGCTACAGGAGTCACTAGGAGACTCAAGATATATATTATATTGTAACCCTTATTGTAAAAATTGAGCATTATAATTTATAATATAATATACATTTCACTAAAATTGTTCTTTTTAAGACTAACATGACCAGAGAGTCATGTAACAAATAATAAAATTGAATAGTATTTTATTATATTGATTCAGAAAGCGAATACTTTATTTAAACAGTTCTTTTTAGGACTAACAACTGTGATCATATGAAAAATAATAAAATCGATGTATTCTTTTATTACAGCGAGCCATTTAGTATTGTTATAATAAAATGTATGTATTCTTTTAATGTAATATATTATTTTTCATTGAATAAATTAAATATATTCTTACGAAATTTCCAATTTAAGTATTGTAATATTTTTTTATTAGAGTAAAATTTAAATCTTAATACATACATAAACATAAACATTGGTAAAATTAATAAACAATATAGTCGTATTCGTATTGTACAAAAACTACAAAATGGTAATAACACAGAATAATATTTATATTAATAATAATAATAATATTATTTATAATAATTAATAATATTTATTCTGTGGTAATAATGGTGATAATAATAATAATAATAATAATAATAATTGATAACAAACGCGATGTTTATCGTTTGATCGTGGTTGCTGTTTTGGTGTAGATAAACGCGGGCGAGGTACGGATAAGTTTCCCCCGCGATTATCACCAATACCTTTCCCGTTGCGGGTATCAGAAGGTTTTTTAATACTAAAATAAGTTGTAAGACGTTTTATGCTTTACACGATAAATTTTTATTAACATCGATTTTGTAGTTCGTCGTTGCAACGGAGTCGTGGTCGTGCGCGTCGGCGTTAAGGTGATGTCGTGACAACGGGCGACGTAAGAGAGAGCGGCTCGAAGTCGGTGAGAACTCGAGCGAGTATATGGCGGCGTAGGCCGATAAGGGCGAGTTATTAATATTATGTTGTACATGTACATTTAATAGGGAAAACGAGTAGGGAAATACAATTCAAAAATACGCACGAACGACGGTTGACAATGACTCGACAATAAGGAACATATAACGTATTGGTACAATAATAATTACGAAAAAGTACAAATGGTTAGGAACGAGGTTACGTAACATAGAAATCATATACGATACAATAATTGATAATAATTACAACAACATAGACAGATGATACGAGATAGTGTGGGACCAGGTCACCACACTGTAATTAATAACTGTTAATTGATACAACGCCATCTATAGGCAACCCGGTAAAATATTATTTTAGTCACCGAATACTCCTATACCGTGGGCTATCTATCTATTCTATAATCAATGCCGCTAGCGACTTAAGTAAAAGGCACAATAAAATGTTGTAAAACGTTTTTTAGTGCTCACAGCGTTTGATACTGTGCATTATAATATAATATACATAGTACGTATTATTACATTGTTGATTCGTAAGAGTGGTTATTATTTTAAATGAGTAATGAAATTGTGCGGATAAATGAAAACGCAAAAAGAAACTGGTTTCTTTTCCCCACAAAGATGCTGCTTGGTAAATATATTATATTAACTACCTATCAAACAAGTCAATGGTACTTGTTAAATATACAACATAATCATAATGTTACACAGCTACAAATACGTTATGTTTTTACGTTAAGTTTGTTAGTAAACAATAAGACATGATATCTATTAAAATTAAAACAAAACAGTGTACAATACATAACGCATACCAAGTCAATTGTGTTTCGTAATATAAACTAAATTAGCTATTTTTTTGTTACACTTTTAGGTTTGCAATTTGATTGCAAACTACCAGCCAGTGTTGCCAAGTTTCAAAAGTGGGTTTATCGTAAACTTGGGTCAGAATTATCGTATTTCTAATAAGATTATCGTACCATAACAAACAAACAAAAAATCATAGCATCATACAATCATACAAGATTTTAAACGAAGAAAATAATACGTTAAATAATAAATAAATTGTATGTATAATATCTTCAAAATCAAATAATTTTATTATATACCTTTATAATATATTATTAAATACAAATTATAATGAACAAAATAACAAATAAAAAATTATCATACATAACTATGATAATTATTGTTAACAAATAACAATCAAATAATTTTATTATATACCTTTATAATATATTATTAAATACAAATTATAATGAACAAAATAACAAATAAAAAATTATTATACATAACTATGATAATTATTGTTAACAAATAACAATCAAATTCAAATAATTTTATTATATACCTTTATAATATATTATGAAATACAACTTATGAACAAAATAACAAATAAAAAATAAAATTTTAAATTTATTGTACTATTCAGTCTCAAAAGTTATGTCATCATCATCAACAGTATTATTTATAAAATCATACATATTTGATGTCATAGAGTTAAGCATTTCTTTGGATGGTTTAAACTTATAACACGAATATGGTTTTATACACTCACTAGAATTAATAAGACCATTTAATGTATCAGTCATTAATTTATTGCGTAATTTTGTTTTAATCAAATTAACTTTAGAAAATAAACGCTCACAGGCACAATTTGATTGTGGTAAAGATAATATTGTTAAAATAAACTCAGATAAATTAATAAATAGCTGTTCATATGATTTCAAGTAAATCCAAAAGTTATCCACATCTTTAGTTTTAATAATTTCTAATATATTTGATTCAAATGTGTAACTTATAAGTTTCCTCCATTCATCATCAATGAGTTGTATTTGATTGGTTTCATTTACAATTCTGGGAAATAATGAAATGAAGGGCAATAAAGAATTTTCATGTACATTGCCCAATACATTTTTTGGTGAAATCTGTGGTAAGGATTTTAAAATTAAATCATTAAAATTATACCTTTTTTTTATCTCAACACATGCGGTTATTATAAATGACCTACAGCGATTCAATGTGTCCAAAACCATATCATTATTATTAGACATCTCTGGTTTCTGTAATAAAATATATACACCAGCGCCCAAATAAATGTCTTTCAATGGCTTGAAAAAAGAAGTATTGTTGGGATCTACATCAAAGGGATTAATCACTTGTCTATAATATGAATAAAGTAATTCTTTGTATAACTCTGATATTCTACCATGAAGTGTATCTAAAACAGGTTTATCACTTTGAAAAATCTTATTTAGTATTGTGAATTTTGGAAGAAAATAATTTAAAAATGTATAGTATATTAACATAGATGGATCATGCAAAGATTTATAAATATGTTCAGCTGCCTTTAATCTATCATTTACCCAATGAGAAGTAAAAAAAAGTTTCAACGCTTGCCATTGCTCCAGTATTCTATTGACTACCATTGCCAATGACAACCACCGTGTTTGCGACGGTTTAAGTATTCTGTGTGGTTCAAATTCACAAAACTCTTGAAACTCTCGAAATTGTGACACTCGTTTACAGCTTGACTTGAAATAGTTGTAAATATCACGACAGAGGTCTTCGCATTGCCTTGGTAATGCTTTACAGGCAGAACTAGCGCACAAGTGTAAACTGTGGCATATGCACTTTTGGATAAATATTCCTAGAACATACAAGTACAAAAATGTAAAAACAGATATTTTTCAATCTAAAATTTAAAAATCTTACCTGGGTACAACTCTTTGAATCTACTTGAAACAGAGTTCCATTGCCCCATCATGGAGCTGCAGCCATCTGCAGCAAATCCTAAATCAAATATTTAAACTTTAATATAATTGTATTAACCACCTAACTAAGGCAATTATAATAATTACAATGCATAGTAATTGTAAATATTATGTATGGTTGTTTAAAAAAATACTATACCTGTAATATTCTCAAGTGGTACATTGTCAACAACAAATGACGCTGTTAGTTCGTTAAATATCGTTTCCGCTGTAGCACCAATATTAGCACTTTCGGAGTCCGTGAATAGCTGTATTAATTTCCAAAATTTTGTTTCAAGTTTATCTAATTTTGAATCAAAGTATTTTACACAAATGCATAGACTTTTAACTGTACCAATATCTGTACTTTCATCTATGATGACGCTAAATTTGTAAGTTTTTAATTTGTCTGTGAGTGCTTCGTGATGACATTTTCCAATGACATTTTTTACAATTGCAGCTGTTTTAGTACGACCCATGCTTAAGTTTGAGGCAATTTTAGAATCAACGAAAATTTCTTTGCAAAGAGCAGTTAAATGATCCATGATATTAAAAGACAAATTATGCTCAGAAATGAAACCGCTTAGTAATATCTCGGCTTTCTTTGTGTCGTCAATCAGTTTTTTTTTTGAACTGTCATTAAAATAACACGGTATTGGTTTTTCACATTTTTCAGTTGATCGAATTATAACTTGGTGTTTTTTAGATGTCATATGTTTTTTTATTACTGTTAATTCAGCTGTCATTTCAGTATTACACAATTTACATTTACCTTTATAATTATCGTTTTGTACTGGCACCAACCAATTTTTAAATTCGGTTTTTTGTATCCATTCATTGCGAAACTTTTGCTTTTTGTGACTTAGCTTAACTGAACCTTCATTTCTCGATCGCTTAACTTTTTCTGGTGTTCTCAAACGTGGGTTATCTTCGGAATCACTCATATTGTTAACGATATTAATATAATAAAATAAACGAATAATAATATATAATTAACGATGAACACATGCACTATGCGTCTATGTAGTATGCAGAATGAATCAAATCAATTTAAAGAAAATACTAAATAGTAAATAGTGTTGAATTGTGTTATAGAGGTTATTATTATTTATTATTAAATATTATTATAACTATTATATTTGGGAATTTTACAATAATAATAAACGCTAATAATATTCATTTAATAATACTAACGCTATTTTAGGAATAAATTTTTTTTTTTGTCATTGGTAGTTGGACGCTTGGTGGTACGATCCCCCATCCTAAAGCCTGATGGGGGATCTTGTGTGCACTAAAATTATCGTACTTCCCCACCAGGATCGTACCATTTGGCAACACTGCTACCAGCTGATATGTTGTGTGGAAAACCTTTTGAGGGAGAAAAATATAATATTTCTTAATGATTTGGAAAACAGGTTACGTCCACATGCTATATCTACACTATGTTTAAGTATGTAAAAATTAATATAGGTAACATTGAACAGCAATAGTTTTTTAATCACTTTTTTAGATTCTGAACGGAGTGAAGAATGTATTGCTTTTACAATGATGTGTGTTTTTTTTTTTTTGTGTCTGACGACAACATTTGGAGCAGTAATAATGCTCCGATTTTTGACTTCAGCCCCTCTTTGAATAGGAAAATTCATCTAGTTGGTACTTTGGGAGGGTCAAAATTAAAATTTTCAAATAGTTTTCAAAAAAATCGAGAAAAAAAAAATCATAGAAAAATGGCAATTTTACGAAAAACCACTTTTCGACAAAATCGATTTTTTGATTATTAATAAACAGATACAATAAAGTAACCATGGTAACATATAAAAACTATACTATTTGTTTCAAAGTAGAATATATGACAATATTTAAATATAATATATCCTTTTTAGATTCTGAACGAAGTGATGAATGTATTGCATTTATTATGATGTGTGTTTTTTTTTTTTTTGTGTCTGACTCCAACATTTGGAGCAGTAATAATGCTCCGATTTTTGACTTCAGCCCCTCTTTGAATAGGGAATTGAATCTAGTTGGTACTTTAGGGGGGGTCAAAATTAAAATTTTCTAATAGTTTTCAAAAAACTCGAGAAAAACAAAAAAAAAAATGACAGAAAAATGGAAATTTTACGGAAAAACCACTTTTCGACAAAATCGATTTTTTGATTTTGCTGTAACTCAAAAACGAATTATTGTAAATACTTGAAATTTTCACCAAATGTTTATATTATGGTTATCTCTTTACAGTTAAATTTTCAAAATATTTTGACCATTTTTAAGCTACTAATAGACAATTGAAATTTTCGACTTTTCTAAGTTTTTTTTCTTCAAATGCCGATAAAAATTTTTTGGGTGGCCAGAAAATCTTGAAAATTTAATACAAGGTTTCTTATAAGTTGTTCTTGAAGTGATAAAAAAAAATCCGAAATCGTTAGTCACAATTTTTTTTATAAGTGTTTAAAGTTCGAATTTATACGAAATATGTCAAAATTTAAATTAAATTTCATACGCTCATAATGCGAATGTTGGCCATAGTAACCATAGTAACATAATATAAAAACTATACTATTTGTTTCAAAATAGAATATTTGACAATATTTAAATATAATATATCCTAAACTGACAAATCATCTTTGTTCAGAATCGTTTTTCGTATACAATGATACCTATCATTGCATTCAAATTTAACCTTCCATAGTCTGAGGTCCACCCCACCCCCTAATATACAGCAGAGCGATACCCACTTACCCGCTTTTTTTTTTTTATTTATTAAATTTTTATTGTTTCAACATAATCTTTGTTTTTACAATTTTTTTTTTTTTTTTTTTTTATATAATATAGAGTATAAGAGTATTATAATAGTGTATAAGATAATTTATAAAATGTTTTAATTTAACAAAATGTACTTAAATTATGAGTTGTTGTTTTATTAGGTCAATGTTCTGATGATACTGATGTTGAAGATGATGATGATGATACTGGAGGTAACAAGACATCTTGTGGAAGACGTGGCTTTAGTCTGCGGTTCTTGGTTCTTTTCCCAATTTTAAAGTGAAGGGCTCCTTCTGTTTTGTTAAGTTTCGAATGAAATTTTTTAAATTGTTCATTAATCCACGTGGTTAAGTATGGAATTCCAGTGTCGTTGTGGAGTTGTGTGTTTCGCATGTACCATGGGGCTTTAAGAGCTATTCTAAGAAATTTGTTTTGTATCGTTTGTAATTTTGTAATTTTTGTTTGGGATGCTGCTGCCCATATTGGGCATGCATATGTTATTAATGGTCTTATTATTGATGTGTATATTAGCAGTGAGCATTTGATTTGAAGTGTTGAGCTGTAGTTTATAAGGGGGTATAAGATTTTTAATCGTGTGTAGGCTTGGTTTAACTTTTTATTTATATGCATTTTCCATGTTAATTTTTCATCAAGGTGAACTCCGAGATATTTAATTGATTGATCTTTATTATTCCATAATACAGGCTGATTTTTGATTTTTAATTGAGTAGGATTTGTATATCTCTTTAGGGTAAATATTTTTGCCTCGCTCTTAGTTGGGTTAAGAGCGAGTTTCCATTTTGTAAACCAGTCTGAAATTAGATCTAAAGAAGTTTGTAGATCTGTTATTAAGTTTTCAAGATTTCTATGTTGTGTTATGATAACAGTATCATCTGCATACATTGCTAATTGACATTTTTGTGGAACTGGGATGTCATAGCAAAAAATATTAAACAAGGTGGGACCAAGGACTGATCCCTGTGGGACTCCTGAATTTATTGGGTGTTCTTCAGAGATATCGGTATCTATCCGTACTTTAAAAGTGCGATTTGTGATAAATGAGGATAATATATTATATAGATAGGTTGGAAGTTTTAGTTTTGTTAGTTTGGACATGAGACCTTGGTGCCAGACTTTGTCGAAGGCCTGTGCTACGTCAAGAAAGGCAGTGGTTGTGTATTTTTTATTTTCAAATCCATTTACTATTATTTCTGAGATCCGCTGTAGTTGATGACATGTGGAATGGTGAGGTTTAAATCCAAATTGGTGATGTGGAATAATATTTAGGTATGGTTTCATTCTGTGTAACAGTATCCTCTCTAATAGTTTGGAGAGTGTGGGTAGTAAACTAATAGGTCTATAGCTCTCCGGTAAACTGTTTGGTTTCCCAGGTTTGTGTATTGGAATGATAATTGCTTGTTTCCAGGTGTTTGGAAAGTATCCTATTCTTAAAATTGAGTTTACAAGACTGGCCAAGAACGCAAGAGCTTTTGGGGTAAGATTTTTGAGGATTTTATTGGTTATGAGGTCGTGTCCAGGACTTTTTTTATTTGCAAGTCTGTCTATTATCAGTTTTATTTCTTTGGGACTGCATGGATGGATAGTATTTGTTTCCGTAGAATAAGTTTTTATAGAGTCTATTTGTTGTGTTATATTAGTGGTACTAATCTCAGTAGTGAAACAATTTTCAAAGTGCTGAGCGAAAATTTTGCATTTGTCAATGTTTGTTTCGTATTTAGCTGGTCCAACTTTAAGAGGAGGGATAGTGTCTTTTTGTTTGAGTATTCTTTTTGTGGCATTCCATAGGCTGGCATCGTTTGGATTCACTGTTGATAGATATGTTTTGTAAGAATTAAATCCATTGTTATCGATTTCCCATTTGACTCTTCGTGTTAATTGGTTTAATCGTTTTTTAATTTCTATTTTTCTTGTTCTTTGCCAAATTCTTCTGGCTTTATGTTTTTCTTTTATTAGATGTTGTATGTGGGACGGTAGAGAAGAGTTTTCTCGCGGTTTACTTTTTTTTGGATTTTCTGGTGACAAAGCTGATTTGATTGCATTTTTTATTGATTCTGTTAGGTGTTGTATGTTGGTGTCTATTTCCTTGTTGTTTAGATTAGATTTGTTTATACTAAGGTATTTGTTGAGATTTTCTCTGAAAATGTCCCAATTTATTGGTCGATTTATTAATTTTGGGGTTTGAGGAATTAATTCCATCTGTTCATACAAAGTGGTGATTACTGGAACGTGATCCGAATCTAGTTCATTTGCAACTTGGTGATATAACTGTGCTTTGAGATTTGAAACTAGAGCAATGTCTAATATATCTGGTTGTCTACCTGTTCTGTGGAATGTGGGTTTAGATGGTGGTGATATTATAATTCTTAGTTCAGAGGTGAATTGGAATAATTTATTACCATTTGGGTTAGTTTTTAGGCAACCCCATATTTCATTTTTGGAGTTTAAATCTCCTAAGAGTATGGTTGGGTGATCTTTGAAAAGTTCCTTTATGTCATCTCTTTGAATTTTTTTATTTGGGGGATTGTAGGCGGATATTATTTTAATTTCAAATTTATCTGTTGATACCATTATGGAAGTGGCTTCTAGATTGGTAAATTCAGGGGTGATTAATTGATGATGTTTGATAATTCTTTTTACTAGGATTGCTACTCCTCCAGATAAATGGATGGTGTCTCTATCCTTCCTGTATATATTATAGCCGTTGATCTTGAATATTTCTGTGTTTTTGAGGTGAGTTTCTGTTACGCATGCTATGTCTATATTATGGCGAAATAGAAATTCAATAAGTGAAGATTTTTTGGATTTAATGCCATTAGCATTCCAGTTAACGAATTTGATTTCTTTTAAGTTAATTTATGTCATTTAGACCAGATAAAGATAGATTGTTTGAAATAGAGTTGAAGATGGAACTAATGATGGACTGTATGTTATGTAGAATGTTTTCGATAAATTGGGTTATTGTTTTTTGGAGATTTTCATTTAGTGATTCAGAGTATAAATTATCCTCGTTTTTTTGGATACTTTGGGCAGGATTTGTATTTCCTTTGAGTATATTTGCATAGGAATAATATATCCTAAACTGACAAATCATCTTCGTTCAGAATCGTTTTTCGTATACAATGATACCTATCATTGCATTCAAATTTAACCTACCATAGTCTGAGGTCCACCCCACCCCCTAATATACAGCAGAGCGATACCCACTTACCCGCTTTTTGTTTATTTATATTCATAGAAAAGATGATTGCGATGCGAGTATGTCTTCAGAGCTGTTGACTAATGACTAGTGACAAAGTTGTAATATTAATCAATTCAACTAAAACAGTTTGCGAAATTAATTCTTATTGCTAACTACTAAATACTAAATGTATGTCATGCACAACTGAAATGTATTGTAATTACAAAATACTGGCTCTTCCATTACCTAGTTCACCCAGTACGTTAATATGATTTTTATAGAGATCCAGTTATAATAATTATTGAATGTAATATTCTTAAACTGTATGTTGTATAGGAATACATGTAAGTTAGTATCCTGATATGCCATATGTAGTGTTTTAATTTAATTTAAATACTACTCAATTAAATCATTGATTACTTCATAATAGAATAATTAATAACTGCCCTGAAAAAACTATAACTTTAGGTGTTAATGAACACATGGTAAAAAAGTTTATCTTTTTAAATACTTATTTGGATTGTCTATGGTAATTAATTTCTAAAAATTATTCTAATCATATCTTTATTTCAGAAATTTAATTTCATCAAAAATTTTGTTCCGGAGAGGTCAACAACTAGATGATCATATTGATTGTACCTTTTATATTGGATTGATCATTGTTGAAACGTCGAGTGAGTATATTTTTATACATTAAATATAAATTAAACAAATCAAAACACTTAATGCCGTCCCACTTTGAAATATCAGACTGCGGACTGTCAGTTATGCAGATGTATGAAATGCATGACTGGTGTGGTTACAAATTGTGTTTTAAAATTATGTCTAGTGATTAACATACCTATGTATATGAGTCTTGGGATTAAAATATTTTACAAGTTACTGAAACAAGACTAGATAATAAAAATTAAACTAAACCGGGAGTAGTATATATTTGTATGTTCTGAGCACTTTTGAGCAGGGAGATTTAAAAAGTTTAAGGCGGACTTTCCCCCTCAAGCCATTTTTTTTCCCTGTAACACGAAAAAACACTGTTTTTCAAAAACCATAATGTATGTTCTGAGCACTTTTGAGCAGGGAGATTTAAAAAGTTTAAGGCGGACTTTCCCCCTCAAGCCATTTTTTTTCCCTGTAACACGAAAAAACACTGTTTTTCAAAAACCATAATGTATGTTCTGAGCACTTTTGAGCAGGGAGATTTAAAAAGTTTAAGGCGGACTTTCCCCCTCAAGCCATTTTTTTTTCCTGTAACACAAAAAAAAAACATCTGAAAACACACTTTTTTTTAAAAAAAATAATTGAATAAGAACACTGTTTGATTAAAATAAAAAATCATTTATTAATATATGTTGTTTCATTAAATATTATATAACCTTAATTCTAAATTATTTTATACTAGTTTTCTTACTTCCCTAGTGAAAGGTACATATTCTACAATACGATCATGAATTAATAAACAATAAGCAGTTACACCTGTAAGTGATTTTGATGCCTCAATCTCCAATTGTACATCTACTGATGAGGCTGTACCTGAATCATTCTGTTTTGAAGTATCGATAACTATTATAGGAGCATTTTCTAGGAATGTTGAAGGACTCAACAGTGGATTGCGTATACTTTTTTCGTAGTACGATTCTTGAAATGATGCATACATATCATATAATATTGAAAAATTGTTTTTATTAAAATCTAAATTTAAATTATCATACGGATAAGCTATTGAATTGAGAAATACTTTCAAGTTTGTTAGGTCACAGTTATCAAATACACTACAATCTTTTGTTATTTGATTTGTTCGACCTTTTTGTAAACCCACTATAATAAATCGTGGTTTTTCTAATTTTGAAGCAGTTTTTAAGTTCCACACAGCTTTGGTAGTGGTTCCCAGTTCGGGGTACTCAAATGTTTCAAATGATCTAAAAGGAATAAACAAACTTTTTTCTTTTTCTACAATTTTAAATAATTTTAACCTTTCTTCATCGTCAACAGTAATATGTGGTACCTTCCACACTATTTTATGTAAATCGACTGCACCTGTGGTGGCACTTCCTTCGCTTTTTACATTTATAGCATTTAAATCACTATGGCTTCGTGTTAATATTAGTTCTAATCTAGAATTAACTAATATTTTTTTAAAATCTTCAAATAAACCTAACCAATATTTTAGCGGAATACATGCACTAAATTCACCAGCATTATTCGTAGACTTTGTATCATTTTTAAAAGTCCAACCTGCATTTTCATAACAATAATAGTCAACTGGGGTACCTGATAAGTATCCTTTCAAGGAACTAGTGATACCAAGAACACGTGTACTATCTACTTCTATACCATTGATTTCTAACCGTATTTGATCAAAGAGATATGAAAAACCATTATTAGAAAGTATTACTTTACCAGCTTCTGTTATTTTTCCCTCTAGATATAAAAAGCTATCATGTAGATATGGATAAACATCCGTTTTCTGGATTGATATACGTATTCCATCATTATTATTAAATGAAGTCGTATACGGTGTATATGAATGATATTCAATTTTTGTAATTTTAGAATCTGTTTCAAACCGTGAACTTATATCCAAAATATCACTTTCAGGCATTTTTATTTAGTTTATAACCAAGAGCCTTTAGAATTTTTTTATTTTTCACCGTTAATTTTTTTACTTTAGTCGATGTTATCGGTAACGCTTTAGTCGTATGACTAGCTCGATTAATGTGAAGTAATGGGTTTATATTGAACTTTAACCCCATCTTAAGAACCGTAACGTTTAATATGTAACACGACTGTTAATGTCTCACCAAAATTTTGGATTTGATTAAAATCCTGATCAACTAATTGTACAGTTATTGAATCAATATTTATTTTATTTAATTTATAATATATTAAATTTGACGGTGATTGAACAACTTTTGTCCCAATTTTTTCACTTTGAAAAAACTCGTAAATCGTATGACTTTGAAGGTGATTGTTGAATGATCCTTGAGCTATATTACACATCACTTTTATAGAATTAATTGTGTTTAAATTTACAGCTTTTTCCGATCGATGAGTTTCATACTCTGGAAAATAGTCTCGTTTTTCAAATCCTAATATAGGTGCTATTCCATTAACCATATCAAACATAATTATACCATTACATTTTATGTATGATCTAAAATCATTATGGTCAATTGAAATATCGAATTTTAAAGTTGTACCATATTTTTCATTGTAAGAATTTATTTGCTTCTTAATTTGACGGTCAATATCTGCAATTTCGTAACATCCCGTTTTTAATGCAATATAACATATACCTTCATCATTATTATTATTAGACATTACTTTCACCGCAAGTTTGTTATTAGAAGAATTTATGTTTGGAAACGAATTGAATGTTTGTAAACATAACAAAGCTATTTCAGAATCTTCGTACACGTTTAGAGGCGGGAAATAATTTGAAGATAATGTGGTTTCATTCCCAGTTATACTCAATGTGATTGATTCATTCATATTTATTTCTAGAAAACCTTTAAATTTAATTTAATTTTAAGATCCGTGACGTTTAATATGTAGAACAACTGTTAATGTCTCGCTGAAATTATCAATCGGTTTATTGTTCTGATCAACTAATTGAATAGTTATTGAATCAATATTTATTTTGTTAAGTTTATAATATATAAGGTTTAGTGGTAATTGAGTCACTTTTGTTCCTGTTTTACCGGTCGGAAAAAACTCATAAATCGAATGACTTTGAAGATGATTGTTGAATGATCCTTGAGCTATATTACACATCACTTTTATAGAATTAATTGTATTCAAATTTACAGCTTTTTCTGATCGGTGAATATCATTGCGTGAAAAATATTGTTTTTTTTCAAACCCTAATACAGAGCATATACTGTTTGAAATATCAAAATGTAGTATTCCATCACATTTTATATATGATCTAAAATCTATTTGATCCATAATTATATTGAATGATAAATATGTTCCGTTTAGTTTATTAAAGGTTAATAACTCTTTAGCAATTTTATTGTTAATATCTTGAATATCATAATATCCTTCTTCAAATTCATATTTAAATTTCGCATCTTGAATAAATTGATTATCCCCATCTCCGATAACTTCTATTTCCAATCTGTTATTAATTGAATTTATGTTCGGAAATGGATTAAACGTTTGTAAGCATATCAAAGCTATTTCCGAGTCCTCGTTAACGTTTAGAGATGGAAAATAATTTGCAGATAATGTAGTATCATTACCTGTCAAACTTAATGTGATTGATTCATACATTGTAAAAAATCAAGACATAAATGTCCGCAATTAAATGTGTTATAATCTTGATAATTTGTATAGTTATATATAATTTTGTTTCCCTTAAAATATTTTTGTAATTCAATTGGTGGAGGTAAATCACCGAAGCTATCAAAATATATAACTTTATCTTTATTTTTATAAAACGCTACCCAATGACTTCCATCACCTGAAGATACGTCCAAGTTTAATATACCACATTCAATCTGATAAGGTTTTTTAGGTAAGTCATCTCGTGAAAAGACGCCACGGAAATGACTGATATTAAACTTTGTAACATATTTTATAATATCTCTAGATGTAAGTGGTCTGTTAGGTAGCGTTTTCATCAGTTTTTTTTTTTCGATCCTTTATTTTTTAAATATAATCCGTTACCTTTTTTTTTTTTAGAATTTTGGATTGCATTATACACACTAGCACTTCCAGACATTAAACTACCAAGTGCCGATAATCCTGCGAAAATAGGTATTAAGGGAATTGCACCACCTGTCTGACCTGGTGTTAAAATCAGTCTTTTACCTCTATAATTTTTCTTAACCTTTCTTTTTTTTATCGCAGCTCGTGTCCCATTTTTAATTTTATTAACACTTCCCCGTTTACCTTTACATCCCATACCTATTTTTCTTTTAGCTTTCATTGTGTTAGCTACTGCGTACGCTACAATTTTCTCTTTTCTATGTGTATCTTTTGCTTTAAATCTTTCCCAAGCACGGAGTTCTAACACCCTATCAGCGTTATGTCTATCTTCTAAATTTTTACTAGTCGCATACACAATATCGTGATCACAACATGCAGTATCCAATGGGTTTATTCCTTTATCATCACGATCTAACCTCTTTTTTAATTTCGTACCAGGTCCACAATACTGATATTTTGGAACATGGGCTTCAAACGGGAGACTATTTATAAGGAAATTTACGAAACCTTTACCAGTCTTATCTGATTCCCACTTACGAGTTGAACACATCACATATAACTGATTATAATTTGAAAATTCTAGAGTATTTATAAGAAAATGGATTTGATTGAACAGAAAGATAAATTAGATATTTTAAACGTAGATGCTCAAATAATAAAGAAACCATCAAGACACGGACCATTATTACCTGATACTATACGTGCTATTATAGTTGGTCCTAGTGGTTCAGGTAAAACAAATATAATGTATAACCTAATAACACATGAAAACGGATTAAGATTTGAGAATATCTATTTATACTCTATAACTTCTAATCAAGAAAAATATGTTTTATTAAAAAAAATAATAGATGATATTAAAGGTGCCAATTTTTTCATTTTTTCAAGTGCTGACAAAGTTATTAAACCAAACTTAACTAAGAAAAATTCTATTATAATTTTTGATGACGTGATTTGTGATCCACAATCTTTAATTAGAGAATTCTTCTCAATGTGTAGACATTCAGGTGCTAGTTCTGTATTTTATTTAGCGCAAACATATTCTAAAATACCAAAACAGTTAGTAAGAGATAACTCAAACTTTTTAATAATACTTAAACAAGATGATACGAATTTACGACATATCTTCAATGACCATTCATCAGCAGATATGGATTTCTCTGAATTTCGGAAAATTTCTCATCTGTGTTGGAATCATAATGATTATGGATTTATGGTTATAGACAAAACACGTGAAATGAATGAAGGTAGATATAGATGTGGTTTCCATTCTTTCATTAAAATAAAATAATAATATAAATACAGTTGTAATAGTGTTAACATCTACATAGTATTATCGAACGTTGGGTGAATCAGTTATATCAAGCTTATTATTTCCAATGAATAAAGATAAAGTTTTGTTAGAAAATTTGATAACATCAAAAAAAAAAAATATCAAACGTAAAATAATGGATATGAAGCGTGGTATTATAGATTCTGATAACTATTTTCGTGATACATTTAAACCTTTACTAGAACCATTGAGTACACTGTCAGAAAAAAACACTACACATATATCCGACACTATCAAAATAAAAGAAACCGTGTACGCTAGTGGTGAAGATAACGATAGTGTACTATATTCATCGTTTGACAATTTTTTAATTTCAAATCCTAAATTACAACGTTTTGATAAATCTTATGGTATGCATTACGATGCGGTTAATAATCAACTTAAAATATCAAATATACCTGTTACTTTCGAACACGGTAAATTACACTTGCTCGATAATTACTATCCTTGGACTAAAGGACTTTGGTCTTTATTATGTGAAAAAATACCAAAAAATATGACTATGGAAGATATGGAATCATATTATAATATTTTAAAAATAACTAAAGTCTTTTTAAAAGCAGATGGAAAACCTAAAACCTCAGGATATTTCAAATGGATGAACGTTGTAAAACCTCTTTATGAACGAATGAAAACTGAAGAAAAACAATTAAACGAGGAATTATTAAAAATTAATAACGCAAAAATTAAAACTCCTTCCAAATTAAATTTAAAACAATTCGATAACTTTTTATCTAGTTCAAGCGCTAAACGAAGAAACGTTATTGATGATTCGAGCATAAGGAATGATCCATTTGATTTTTCTTCTCCTATGATTAGTTCTAAAATTACAGAAGCTCCAACAGGTCAGCTATTTAAATTTAGTTTATCACCGACAACTAAGAAAGGTTCTGGTTTATATAAAGATGTAATACCTCAAACACAATTAGTGTAGTATGATGATCCGAATGAATTAGTTACTAGATTGAATCTTATAACATCATCTCAAATTGCTGGTAATACTGGTGTAAATAATGAAATCATATCTATTTTAGAAGAATGACGTGAAAGGAATATAATAGTATAATGTCTACATTAGAGTGTATAGCTAATGAGCTACATCGACCTGCAAGAAAAATATTTCCAGACGTAGTGTAATAACACGATTTAAAGATGACCTCTGGCAAGCTGATTTAATGGACATGCAATCCCATTCAAATCAAAATCTTGGTTTTAAATACATTTTAGTTGTTATAGATACATACACAAAATATGTATGGGTAGAATCATTGAAAAATAAAACAGGAAAAGAATGTACAAAAGGTATGCTTAATATATTAAAACAAGCTACCTAATCCAAAATTATTACAAACAGATAATGGTACAGAATTTTATAATAATCAATTTCAAGATTTAATGAAAAAATATAAAATTAAACATTACAGTTCGTATAGCGTTATCAAATGTTCAATTGGTGAACGTGTTATACGAACACTTAAAAATAATATATATAAACATTTTACTGCGACAGGTACATGGAATTGGTATAATACAATATCAAAAATTATTTATAATTATAATCATACAAAACATAGAACAATTAAGTGTACACCGTATGAAGCTCGAATGAATACAAGTAAAATTAAATCAAATGTACAAATATATAATAAAACATTTCATAAACCAAAACTTAAAATTAATGATAAAGTAAGAATATCAAAATACAAACATATATTTAGTAAAGGATATACACCGAAATGGACAACAATTTTTACAATATCAAAAGTTTTACATACAAACCCGATAACTTATCAACTAAAGGATGAATCAGATAATATAATTCTAGGAGGTTTTTATGAACAAGAAATTAAATTAACTGATTTCCCGAACACATTTTTAATTGAGCGTATTATAAAAAAAGTTAAAGATAAAATGCTTGTTAAATGGATGGGTTTCGATTCAAGTCATAATTCGTGGATATCGTCTGCAGATGTTTTAAAATAAACATTTTTTAATGTATGTAATTTATTTTTATTTATTACTATTATTTAATTTTATAATGTCCATACGCTAGTGTCTTAATCCCATCATTCATTATATAACGTCTATCATCGTTAGCACTTAGTACAAGTTTATTCATTGTTTTAGAATGAACAATATGTTTATTCGATTGAATAAAATTCATGTTTCTACGTGTTTGTTTATCATCAACATTTTTATGGTTTATGTATGCATTTAATATTTCTATATAATGTCTAAATTGCATATGTTTTTTAATTACATATTTTTTCACACCTTTAGCTTTTTTTACCTCAACATCGTCCACAGTTCTGTAAGCGTATAATTTTGGTCTTAATGAAACAAATTCTTTTAAAATTTTTCCTCCCATTTCATCTTTGAAATAACCGGGCTGATTTTTATAAATTTCACTAAAACAATAATGATTGATAGGATAATTCGATGTATCAAAAAACGGTGATAAATCGTATTTTATATCATTAAAATTGTGTTCGAATAGCATATACCATAGAATCTGTATCCGAGTATAAAAAACATATTTTGTTACCATATTTATTTTTCATTACATTATAATGAAAATCGTACATAAATGTTTTTGAAACATCCAAAATTGCAAATCCTACATAAATTGCTTTATCGAATTTAATAGTTTCCTTATGTTGATGAATAGCCATAAGATTTTCAGAGTATATAGTTCTATCTTTAAAGTTAGTTTTCATCATTAATTTACTTGCTTTTCTAGCTGACGAAACCAATTTTAAAGAAATTCTAGCACGCACATTTTCCATACATTTACCAAAAACACTATTAATTAATAACTTCCAAAAATCTTTTTCTAAGTTGTTTTTAGCTTTTACTCTCATATATGTACAGAGTTCAATATATGAAGCCATCCATTTACTCTGAGAAAATCGGATAGCTCTATGAATTTTTTTTAATTTAAGTCCATTAGCAATTGCTTGTTTTAAATTTTTATAGTGTATAATATAATTTTTTTTCGGTGATAACGTAGTAATTAATTTTTTAACTTTTGAATTTGGAGGACATTCGTTTAAAGGTAAAAATGGAAAATCGTTATGTTTTTTATGTAAATATTTAGGGTAATCAATATCGACTTCTAATATATAACCAACTTTTGAATCGTTTGGAATTTTTATAACATCTATGTCTAAGTCATCAACCCATTCAAAATCTTTAAAAGGTAGTTCAGTTAACATCGACTTTCCATATAAATTTACACAATCGAGATACGTTATTCATGTAATTGGTTTATTCGGATTATAGTTCAAACCTCTAATGTTTGGTATGTTTGCTTTAGCATATCTTTTAGTTGATTGAGTTATTCCACCTCGGATTGAATTTTCGAAATACAAAAGCATGTTAAAGTCTTTTAATCTTTCTAATTTAACCTTAGTATATTTAAGCATACAATCAAAAGCAAATCCTGGAGCAGTCATATAATGAGCAGTATCTAGTTTAAGAGTAGATAAACATAAATCTCTAAAATTTTCAAATACATCCGTTAATATACTTACATCAGTTTTTAAGTAAAGGTCGTTATATTCACCCAAAGTTTTTAAATCAAATACTTTCCATATTTTTTCAGCATGAGAATAATCATCATCATTAATTTCTTCATCTTTTAAAGAGTTATAAAATACAGATTTTGGAGGCAAACGAGTTTCATTTAATTTACTCCAACTATCGATATATTCATAAGGGAAACCCCCTTTTCGTGTGACTAAATCTAATTTTTTATAAGAAAATATTTTTAGAGTCTCTCTAAATCTTGATTTATCTTCAGACAAATTTTGTGCAAGTTCGCTTAATGAGGAGGCCATAAAACGGAATGTGTCAACAAACTTTATACTAAATCTGGGAACAATTTCTTTGCTAAAGGATACATATTTTTCCGATGAATTCGGAATAACGTGAATATCATTATCATCACAACCAAGTTCTCGAATTATAAAGTGACTATCATATGATAAGTTATGAAAAAAAATTGGAACAAATAATGGATTAGTTATTACAAAATTACATTTAAAACAAAGGCATTGTCTATATTTACCAGTAAAATGACAATGATCTCTAACCTTTAATAAATTATTTTTTTTTAAAGATAATAAACATTTTTCACGAACCTCCGCTCTCTGAAATTGTTTTTCTTCCTTTTCAGTCAATGTAGTCATTGGTATATTAGTTTCATATACATCATTTATCTTTTTTCCAATATCGATCATATTTTCCATAAACTTTTTTGCTGCATCTTTACCTCTATACATTATTATCTTTGTTGGAATTTTAAATTGATGCAATAGCTTTTTTGTTATACTGTTATAATCAACTTTTACATAAAACGCATAACTCATAATTTCATGTAAATGAGTAATATGGGTTTTAGAAACCTTAGATTTTTTACTACTTTTATTCAACTCTATAGTCTGTTTAGGGTTTAAAATACATTCAAAGTCAGCATAAATAACAAACGGTATTCTATTGGTTTTTTTATAACTTTTAAAATATATGAATTCATCATCTTTTCCTTCTTCAAACATTATTGGTCTTCCTAATTCATTCTTATCACACATTTGCTTATGTTTAATCAATCCTTCTTCACCCCAAAGTTTACTTTTACACGGTTTATTCCCAAAAGTTGTAAAACATCTCTTACAAATAATTAACTTAGAACAATTTTTAGTTTTCTGACTTCTAATAAATCTTGAAAAATCTTTAATATAACAATAATGCGATGTTTTATCGTTACTATATAAAAATAGATCAAAATGATTTTTTCTTTCTATTTTACTTATACATAAAGGAAAAATATTACTTTTATTATTTAAACTATAAACATTAACTGAAACATTGTTTAGACGTTCAAATTTTTTTATTTGTTTTGTTGGTGTCGGAAAATCAATACATTTAAAATTTAATCCACTTTTTTTTTCTAGAATATTGAAATACGTTTGGTTAAATCGTGATTTATTCGAACGTTGATCATATTTGCTAAGTATAGAATATTTAAAACAATATACATCTTTATTTCTAACATTTATTATGGCTTTTTTTTTTTATAAATATAGGTAAATCAAGATATGAACTTCCTTTCAAAGGGTTTACTAAATTAATTCTTAATTGTAACCCATCTATTGATACAAGTGACCAACCTGAACCTTTTGCAATAAATTCTGATTCCTCAGTTAATATTTTATTAAACATTCTGTTCAATAAAATAGTAAAATCAGATGAACTACATGCTAAAATGTTCGAAGTTTTAAAAGCCATATCCTGAATATCATGGGTTACTGGACGTTCGTAAACAGCGTCAACATGTATATTAAATTTTATGGATGTATTTAGACATGATTGTTTCAACTTACAAATTAGCTTATTTGAAATATAACTAAAAAATGATTTATAATCTGTATATTTCTTATAGTTCTTGATGATGTAAGTTTTTGCAAATTTTTTAAATCTCTCGATTTCAATCAGTCCAGTTCCCGACGTATTCATACGCTGATATTTTGTTATTACTTTTCTTTTCATAATGAGGCTAAAATAAAAAAAACATATATTTTTTTTTCTTTAAATATATATATATATATATATATGTATATTTTTATTTTTATTAAATAAAAAAAATCATTAGGTAAAATAAATAATATCTAATATTTCAAGTAATATAAATTTAATACTTAGTTAAAAAACAATTTAATTTTTTTTTTTAATCATACGGTTCTGTTAATAATTTTATGTCGCGTAACAATACAGTACATTTTTTGTGTAGGTGATAAGTGGATTCATCTCTTTCAAAACTTGTATGAGAATATAAGACATAATAATTTTTTACAAGCTGTTGTGTTTCCTTTAATTTTATTATTCTTTCTTTTATATTTTTTATTTTTTCCGGATCAAATGAAATTGTTTTTGCTAAATATTTTTCATATTTTAACATTTTTAAATCTCTTTTAATTAAACTTAGCAAATTTCTTTTTTCTCTCTGGTCTTGTATTTCTCGTTCTTCGTTTTCAACCATTTGCTGTTTTAGTCTTTTAATTTCATTTTTGATGTGATTGAATAAATCCTGTGAATAATCCATTTCTAAATCCATTTTTTCTATAAAAATTATTTTTTATATTATTATATTATATTTTATCCGAAAAAAAAATATGAAAACTTTAAAAAAAATATATATATTTTACAAATCAGTTATTTATTTGAATAAAACTTAGTTTTTAAATAGTTTCATATGTTATTCCACACCGTTGTAGCCACCGAATTATCGGATTCGGGTCGGTTATAAATGTTAACGAATCGTCTATGCGACACACAAAACGAGTGTATTGTGGAACTATAAAAGTCACTGGAGCTTTGCCATCTGTACGCTAGATTCATTGATTCATACAACCGACCACATCTACAGAAGGTCATTTTCTATGAAAATTTTACGAATATATGAACTATTTACAAAAACAATACTTGTCTTATTCATATCAATAGTTGACGAGTTATGATTAAAAATTAATGTATTACATGTTATATATTATGAATGAACGGTATTAATCAAATCTCCATGTGTCGGTATAAATGTATATGTCGTAAATGGATTGGTTGCTAATGGAAATTGTGTATATAAGTCAACTATTGTTAAATATTTTGAACATTTCATACACCTATGGAATTGACAATATGTTTGTAATCCCATAATTGTTAGAAACTGTCTATGATAACCAACGAGACAAATGTTATTTATATTACCATAATTGTTATCATTGAGTACACAAAACATAGAACAATATGATTTTTTAGATCTATGATTTATTATAATTTCAACATATACTTCTTTTAGTATATAATTCGAATTATTAAACAAATCTAATAGATCTCTTTCGCTATACGCAAATGGATATGCCATAACCCGCCATAGCTCGTATGGAATGACACATGAATACATAGCCTCATCTGGTATAGTCATCGTTCTGTTAGTATTTAAAAAAAATAAAAAACATAATTATAATATTTAATATTTTTATTATTAATGATACAAATAGTATACATTATTTCGTGATTAACTTAAATTTCTGCTTTCAAAAAAAAACTTTTTATTTTTATCTTTATAATTATTTATATTAAAACAGTTTCATTTCATTAGCAAAGATTTTCTTGTTTAGGTTTAGTGTATATCTAATATTCTTCATTTGTTAAAGTAAAAAAATAAATTCAGAATGTTGATACATTTATTTTTATTTATAAAATAACAATTAATAATAGCTTAAACAGTGATAATAATAATAACATTAAAATAAAACTAAATAAAATATGGCTAATTGAATAACCAGTGATCTGAAATCGGGTGATTATAATTTAATATAGAAACAAATTCACAATTACCATTTTTTTAGATCATTTAATTGATCATACAAATTTGATAATTGTCTACGTATGCGTTTATCGCATTGTAAATCAATAAAATTAAAATAATTGTACTCGCTTAAAATACTATTTTTTTCATCTCTTAAATTTATTATTTCTACGGGGTTCAGTACTTTCCGTTTATATGTCTGACGAATTTTTTTATTAATTATTCTAATTTTTTTCTTTTTTAGTTTTTTCTTCCCTATCTGAAAATTCGTCATTTTGCTGTCTTTGATTTAATATTTCCTCGATTAGTGTGTTGACATATTCAATTTGAGAATCCATTGTATTATTCTATAATTTATAAGTATTTATATTATATTTTTTTTATTGTTACATATAGATTGGAACTATTATGAGTAATATAAATAGTTAAAAAAAATTTTAATTTATTTTATTTTATTAATAGACAATATTTAACTAAAATAGACCGATAAAAAAAAATTTTAAAAAATAAAAAAAACTTGTATTAGATCATTTTAAAATTCTTTTAATGGTTATAATATTATCGATATTTCTTTTATCCTTAATAATAATAATAAAACCAAGTTCATATCACTGTTTAAGAACGAAAATATCAAATTTCATCATATTACTATCGTTTACTTTGTTTTTTAAATAAAATGTAACCTGGCGTATAATATAGGCAAAATAGGTACATTACTGTAGCGTTATTATGATAAAAGTTGATATTATATCTAACTATTTATTTTTTTTTAGATAAATTTTAGATTCAATATAAATAATTTTTTATAATAGAATAAAAAATTGAAATAATAACAAAAAGTAGGTACTTACATTTTGGTTTCTGTAGATATGTTTGAAAAAAATGTTGGTGTTCAGCGTACACTTGTGTTCACAATAAAACTGTGGGTTTATTAAAAAATGGATTCCATATTAAATAGTATCCAATTTTCCATCTCTTTAAAATCTTATAATAAATTAAGTTAATAGAAAGTATACTATTTTTTTATGATATTCGTATTATATTCACAGAGTCGAAGGTTATAATTAATACGATATCCACATTTCTACAAATAAGAACCTGTGATTAATTCTCATAACTATTATTAATTTGAGTTATTTGTATATACGAAAGTATGAAATCCGCATTACTGTAAATAAAAACCTGTTATTATTGCTAAATGTTAAAGTATATTAAATAGATAAAAACATCCTGGGAACCCTGGGTTTAAAGAATATATAGTAACGAGATCGTGGTTGTACAAAGTACTTAAAATAAAAACATTGTCAAACACGTTTCGAAAATACTGCCAATTCTCATGACTATAATTAATTTGAGTTATTGCATATTATTCTTTTTTTTAAAAAATACAACAATGCAACAGCTTATAATTAGAGTTTAATTATGCTTCCATTATTTAATTATAGTCAATATTTTATTACATTATCAAGAATTTAATTAAAAAATGGAAGCATAATTAAACTCTAATAATAAGCTGTTGCATTGTTGTAATTTTAAAAAAAGAATAATATGCAAATAACTCAAATTAATTATAGTCATGAGAATTGGCAGTTTTTTTTTAAACATGACTATAATTAATTATGTGTGATTATGCGTGGTCGTATAATGAACTTCAGACTACTTGAGACCACGAGAGAACACGTATATAAGTAATCCTTTTTGATATAATATTTTCAGTCTACTTCAACGAGTCTACAGCGAGTCCATGTTTTTATACAAATAGTTTTCTATTTATTAATAAATTAAAATACTTTTCAAAAAAATAAAATAATGTCGGTCAATTCATTCAGGAGTGATGATGAAGAATCCTTTGCTGTAAGCGATGTAAGTATAAATAAAAAATATATCTTTTTATTTTTTTTTAATAGAATCAAATATTAAGTCATACTTGGTAAAGATAAATATAACGTTACTATAATTTTTTTAAATGTTAAAATTATTAAACATTTAATTAAAACTGTTTATAAACTAAAAAAACATTAACTAATCGCTTATTATGGTTATAGGTTGATATGATAGACACGCAAGACAGAAAAACAGGAATAAAACCGGGTAGTCAAAAGTGGGTCTACGAGAAGAAAAACAATGTAAAAAAATCAAAAAAAGTGAGTGATTTTACATAACCGATCAAGTGAACAAAATTATAATTAAATTATTTTTTTAAAGAATATTTCTTATCGAGAAAAAATTGGAAAATTGATGAAAGATCAGAAAATTGGATTGGAAATTACAAATTCAATGAGCATTCGACAAGACGACTGGATTTTGATTATAAAGACACCTGCTGACGAAAAATCTACTGACTATTGGACGTTGTCACATTATAAAACGAAAAACATTGAGCATGTTGATTCCAAGGACAGGTAAAATATATTATATTACTTTACTATCGCGCTTCGAATATAACTAAATAACTATAGTATACAATAATACTATAGTTATTTATTTTTTAAGTAAGATATTATTATAAAAATAATTTTTATAGATGGAAACATGCTGAATGTTCAATGAAGCTTGCAATAACCGATCAGGTAAAGGATCAAACAGTATCGAGTGAACTGAACGAATTGGTTCAAACACTTTTCGACCGCTTCATGAAAGATTCGAAGAAAATAATTACACGAATTTGATATGTATTATAAATAAACTATGTTTCTAATAGTGGTGGCTGGAAATCATTTAAATAAATAATAAAACTTTGATTACAATATTATATGTCTTGTTTTTTTTATTTAAATAGAAATCAAATAATACATTTATAGGTTAAAATAAAAAAATAATATAAAAATTATTACTAGCAGTTAGGTAATATATATATATATATATATATATATATATTTTACAATATTATTAAATCCTGCAAAATCATGTTTGATAAAGAATTAAAATGAAATTGTAATAGCTCGTACATGAATGAAATATCATCACTTTGTATATTACTATAGCTGAAATCATAATTTTGAATATATTGGTTTGTAAATTCGTTTCGTTGGCAAGACAATGGTAACCCGTTTACGTCAGCCTTGATTAACGCGTACGCTGTATCGAATGTTTTTTGGTATGATTCCAACTTTTTCTGTTTTTCAACTATATACAAGTCTATACAATGTTGTAATTGTTTTAAACGATGAAGATCAACATGAGATAATGTTATGTAGTTATCATTAGAATATAAAACAATAGTTGATTGGTTTACGTTAACAGAGTAGAAAAAGTTGTCTGAAATTCTAACACGTTTACATCGAGTACGTAAATTATTAATAATTGTATTAAAATTGTTTTCACACATTAATGTACACCACTGTTCTAGATCAAGCGTTACAACTTTTTTAGTTAATTTACATTCTAATAATATAATAATTGAAATTTGTTTATTAACTAAAAGTCCAACCGTCACACTTTTCTTGCTAAAAGGACGGATATCGAACACTGATTTTGATACAACGAGTGATGGATTCATATTATATGACGATGAGTTCTACCAATGGTGAACACTTTTTGAACAACAATAATTTTCTAAAATATTAAAAAAAAAAAAAAAAAATGTAGTAAACCGGTATTGTTTTGAAGTTTGAATATTATGATCAGTAGGGAGCTTAGCTTAAACTAGTAATTTTTATATATTTCTACATATTATATACTAACCCTGTGGGAGGGGAGGGGAGGATAGACATTAAAAAAAAATGTGAACATATGACCCAGTCAGATAGCGAGTAAAGGGTTATTATATTTACCTACTTACCTAACCATAGAACCTGAAATTTTAGAAACATTAACATATTTAATTTAAATTAGACGCGTTATCCCACTAGGCCACATGTTCACGAGGTATTAAATCATGTATTAACACATTTAAATTATTTATTATAATAATAAAATATTTATTTATCATAACATAAAAAAAGTTAGAATTAATCATACAATTTGTTAGCAAACAGTATCATATGACCTAGATTCACAATTACATTCACAAATGTTGTTAATATTACCGTATTTTTTTTCACATTTTCAATAAATTGATTTCCTTTTGATAATAGTACATATATACATTTCGGATTCCATCTTGAATGTCCGATCCATGGATTATCATCTTTTTCCCAATTATGTAAGATAAGTCCACAGCAAAAACATTCAACGATATCTTTTTTTCCTGAATATATAAAACCGCATTCAGCTAATGAATATTTATCTTGAGATGAAGTTAGTGGAAATAAGTTGAATGTTTTCAATCTTGATGAAAATGTAGTATATTGTGGATGTGCAGGATATACATTGTTTCGTACTAAAGTAACAAGTGAACAAAAATTGTTGCTAAATTTTTGAAAATTCATTTCTTAAACTGAAAATATTCACTTACTAAGAAAAAATTTGAAACAAAAAAAAAACAGAACTTGATCAAACAAAGGATTATTACTAACTGAACTAAAGTGTATTAAATAAACAATTTATAACTTTAAAAAAAAAAAAAAAAAAAAACAGTGTAACCAACATGTATAATATACAAGGATGGAAATTAATGGTTTGAGGGGGAAAGTCCGCCTTAAACTTTTTAAATCTCCCTGCTCAAAAGTGCTCAGAACATACAAATATATACTACTACCGGGCATTTTTTAATGAAAAGTAATTTAAACATGATTTAAGGTACTGCCTTGTGGTTATTCTGTAAATATATTTTTTTCATTTACTATTAGAAACAATTAGGTATCAATTTTTTAATTGCATTTTGACAATACATTGCTATTTTTTTTTTACATACTACTAGGTATCTATGTGTCGTGTAGAATATTTTTTAACATGCACAAAATATCTTATAAAGTTATCTAAAATCTTTGATAATAATATTATTAGATACCTAGTTGGTTTATTGTTTTAAATATAGTAACATGTTTTTATAGTTATTGTTTAAATATTTCATAATTGTTTAAGTGTTCTTCTCTTACATTCACACATACTACTTCCTAGTACCAAACATTAATTAATTATTTATTTTGTAGTAATCATTTAGCTCTACAAATAGTGATACTTTTGAAAAATAAATTTAGTTAAATACTTTTTTAATGCCCTTTAGTTTGACAAAATAGTTATTCCCAGACATTTTAACTATTATTATTAAAATAGTCAACAATTTTACAAATTGGTAGTTAACCTAAGTTGAACTTGTTCAACTTACTGAAGTCTATGTTTAATATATTTTAATTTTATAATTTTTGACACAACAAACAGAAGAAATCATTAATTTCGTAATGTCTTCTTTAGGAATGCAACTGATGGCTATCCAGCGACAACACAGAGAACACGACACCCATTCTACGCATTCATCATCCTGATGACAACGGTGTTTATCTGAGTGACAATTACAGTATAGGCATATGTTTGTCATGTCTTCAGAATTTTCCAAGAGATAGGTCTTTAAATATGCTCTGTGAATGTTAGGATCAAACTCTAAACTAAACTTAGAGCTGTCCATAATTGTAAATGCGTAATATATTACATAAACTCCACAATTAAATGTATCTTTTTGTATCGGAATGTTTTCTTAAGGGGCATGCAATTAGTGTTAACGTTGGACATTGTCGTTTGTCGTCACCGTACGTACAATTTGATTTCAATGTTTCAAATACTTTTTTGGAACGAAGTTTTGATGGTCGATTTTCTGTGTTATTCATTTAGTTGATTTTAGTATATTAAAATAATCTAGCCACTAAGACTATGATATGTATGGTAAACTAAATTTAAAAGCAAATTGATAATTTTTAAGACTAGAAATCAATGGGCTTAAAAAAATTCAATAAGCAAAAAAAATCACATTGAATTAGGTATAATAAAAATGCTAATTTCAAATTTGAAGTCTTAGATAAGTACAAATATAGTATGAATTGTATATTATATATGAATATTAACTAATGATGGTGAAGAACAAAAATATAATTTTTAATTATTCAATGATCCATAAAAGAAATATAAAGTACCTTCTTAGTGTAAATAGATAATTGATACATATTATCAAAATTAGGTATGTTGTTTGATGTTAGTTTAAAACAAATGCAAATACTTCCAGACAGTAACAACCATTGGACGAAAATTCAAACGCACTAACTACAATGACTTAAAATATGAATTTGATTGAAATAATGAAACAATTAGACACGTATTTAAATATAGTTTAACTTTTTGTCTTAACTGTCACATAAAAATTACAAAGTGACAAGTGACAAGCGTTATCATTTATCGACAAACAACCACATCATCTATCTCATCATTTATCACTATAATTTTTAGGTTATAAATTATAATCACAGACTTAAAGAAATCTGTGATTATAATATCGTGTATTATCATCGATAAAATAATATGATATAAACATCTATTATCGCGGTCTTGGAGTTAGGACTATTCATCTATTCACAGATTAAGAAATGCAAGTAGGACATCATAAATAAAAATAATTCGTAATTGGTTATAATGTCAAACGATAATACTGATATACGTTTTGTACTGACTAGTGACTACTGTTTACTGTAATAAATTGATAATTACATACCAAGATAAAGGTCGTACAACAGAAGCACTTTTAGTATTAATTATTCACTGTAGAATTTTATAAATTAACACCAATATTCAGATGTCGATAACTCCTTCAATTATTAAGACATTTTTGTTAATGACCCGTCAATTCATTCAAAAAAATTCATTTAAAATTAAGCTGTGCAGAAATCATATTTCAAAAATATAGGTTCCCATTTAAGTTTAATCTTAACCGCCGTCGTGTAAGCATGTGAGTAGTAGTAAAAGGCCGGTACTGGATACCCCCCGCTTCACCCCCCGCCCGCCTGTCTGCTAGCCTGAGCTACCCCCGCCACCCACCCCCCGCCTATACCCATCTACCCTGAGCTAACCCCACCCCCACCCCCCGCCTATACACAGCTACCCTACGTCATCGCCCAGCTATCCCAAGCTACCCCCGCCACCCACCCCCCGCCTATACACAGCTACCCTACGTCATCGCCTAGCTATCCCAAGCTACCCCCGCCACCCGCCCCCGCATATACACAGCTACCCTACGTCATCGCCTAGCTACCCCAAGCTACCCCCGCCATCCGCCCGCCCGCCAGCCAAGTCACTAGGCCCTACGTCGTCATCGGGGCCCCCGCCCTACCCGCTGTGACACTCCGCCGCTACGTCACCGCCCGTACCACACCGTACCCCCACCACCCCTTCACCCACTCGCCGTTAATACCACTACGTCATAGCCGCCCCACCCCCCGTCCATCACGTTTACCGCGGGGACATACCGCGGTACCGGTGCCCCGTCTCACCCCGCCCCACCTCCGACCGGCGCCGTGTACCACCCCTCCACCCCACCACACACGTCATGTTCCGTTTGGCGTACGCGACCGGTGCGCGTTTTGCCCGCGACCGCGTCCGCCATTCCGTTCATCTCGGACGCCGCCGCCGTGCGGACGTCCCGCATTATTATCACCACCGCCGGTGGCGCCATCTATCCGTAAATCAGACTGACGCGGTTTTTTCGCATCCGTACGATATCTCTGTGTTATCACGTCACCCCCACCACCACCACTCGCACCGTGAATAGATTAAGTTTAAATAATTACGCGGATTTTCGGGCCAGCTAAGTACAATAATTATTTTAAACAAATCAGTAACACTCTATTCGCTTAACGTGTAACAAGTGAGTTTCATTCTAAAGGACAAAAAATGTCGGGCGAAATTGAAACTATCTCTGCGACTCGTGGTGAACGCGCGAGAAAAAATTTACAGTTTATCGTGCAGCCGCCTAACGATTTAATCGATACCACAAACTTTGTCATAGACTTTGCGGGACGGAAATCCATCAACATTGGACTCGACGCCGCGAACGTATTCAACGTGACCGTACAGATTATAACGCCGTCTCGCCATGTATGCATAACAAGTGTTTTTCTGCAACGAATTTTCTCACTTATGCCGTACATACTCTCAAATATATCCGACCCGTCGGTTAAAAGCCGCGATAGACTTTTTCTCAAAGACGAAAATAACACGCTGTCCAGAACCACTTATCGCGGCGAAAGGATGCTAGCCGTCGATTCGCACTTACAACAAGGATGTCGCGTGCTGTTGAGCGGGAGCGATCTATTAAGAATACACGAGATGCAATGGGCTATCGGCGAATCGATCTCACGCAAATCTAACGTCACGCGATGCGCAGTTATGGTTCAGATCGATCAGATAGCTACTTATCTAAGTACAAATGTCTATGCCGATAAATCGTCGACCGCAGAAGAAATTTCAACAGCCACTCACAATATCCACCCCGATCTCCATGCGTTGAATATATTCCCGAATAGCGAAAACAGTTTGGTAAATCAGATCAAATTGTATGCGAACGAACAGTTGGCGATGTGTTGGGCGACTAATATTCAAAATAACGGAATAGATTACATCCCGAGCAATGACGCGACGGCCGCCGACATTGAAGAGGTGATTATTATACAGTAAAATATTAAAATATATCTAATAATATAATATTATTTCGTATTACGATAAAATATATCTTATGACACCATGCATTTATACGTATATTATTTTTCTCAGCTTATAGGATTCCACGAAAACGAGGGGCCGGCCATGTATACATATTAAGAATAATGGCGTCCATATGTCCGACCTTGACATTCCGAATGCTGACCAGGGGCTAATAATATTCAGATGAAACACATGTATTATGATATACAAATATATATGTACCATCTGCTTGTATAGAGTGCTATTATTTTTGTCATAATCATATTATTATTATAAAATAAGATTTGTACTGTTCATTACATATTATATTATATTTTAGAAAAAAAAGTCGTTATGTATTTTTATTATTCCATTTATTACAAAAACACAATTACAAAAATATAATATATATATAGTTAAATTACTTTATCGTATGCATTCTATGGTAAAATGTGAATACAGATATACCGTACAAGGGTCGAATGCATTTTAATAAAATAGCAAATATTACAGTTTCCGAACTTCTCCGGTAAACGGATTGTATTGCATCACGCGATCGTGAATGACCAGGCAGTAGGCGGCCGTGTTAGCGGGAAAATTATTGGATGCTTCTATTTCGAGGCGGAGATCGACGTTAGAAATTTTGGCATCGTCGGTCTGTCGCGAACAATCTATGCAGATAAATGGTCCCAACTCTTTATATTTTTCTCTCGACAGATACGGCTGCGCGGTATCCCGTTCGTAATAATGTTTTTGGAAATCGGCGTAATTTTGATAGAACATCGTAAACAGGTTTTTGTCGAAACTTTCGTTGAAATCTTCATACGGATATTCGATTGAATTGATATACGCTTTAACGTTTGTCAGCGAACACGTGTCGTAATCGCCGCTGTAACCGTCCGACACGCTTCCCGGCGTATTCGTGAGAAAAGCGATTATTAAACACCTAGGTTTTTCCACCTGCGAGCACGTTTTAACCATCCAAGAGTGTTTACTCGTTTGCGGCAGATTCGGATACTCGCAGAGCTCCCAATTTCTAAAAGCACAATTTATCATTTTTTTGCTGTCGATGATTTTCATCAGCTTCAACCGCTCCCGGTCGTCGACTTTGATCACTGGTACTTTCCACAACACTCGCGTTAGCTGAACTTTGACTTTTGCCACCAACGCCTTAACCGACTCGGTAGCCATGTCCCCGCCCACCACGCTGGTGTAATGTAGCGCGCTCGTGTCCGACATCGATCTATTCAATATTAGTTGTTGGCTGCAATTTATCAATATTCGCTTGTAGTCTTCGCAAAAACCAAAAACGTGTTTTAACGGGATACAACCACTGAACGTGTTGTCTTTCAAGAAACTAGCATTTTTGTTAGTGATATCCCAAGCAGCGTTTTGCAGGATATTCGCATCGGCGGGCGAATACGAACAATAACCCTTCATGGCAATAGTTATTCCCGGTTTTTTAACCCGCTGTACCTCGGTAGAGTTTATTTCATACTTCATTTCGTTAAATAAATTTGCTAAACCATTGTGTGCGATAGATATCTCAGTTAAGAGTTCGGCTGGCTTCGTTATTTTACCCTCTATATAGATAAAACTATCGCTCGGTAAAGTATGCGCATCGCGATTCTGAATGGATATACGTATTTCGTCACCGTTGTCGAGCGCGGACGACGAAAACGGTAAAAAAGAATGTAAAAACATTTCGCGTATCGGAGATTCGTTAACATACGCCCCGCCCACATCCAAGAAGGATTTATCCATCGTTACCGCGCGATATTAACACGGAATAGATATTTACTTGTCGGTAATTAAGCGTAAAAATTTACGATTAACTAATGTCAGCTTTTTATTTTTTTTTAATATTATCGACTTTTTTTTACGACGACGTTCCGTGTGCTGTGGTGTGCTCCTGCTGACCGCCGTAGCTTTATTGCGGTTGTCGGCATTGTTGTTCGCGTATTTATCGACGTTAAACTTCAAACCCATTTTTTATGAGGAGCCGAACGTTCACAGTTTCGCCACGAAAATCGATTAATTTACCGTTTTGATCGGTCAACGATACTCGCACGAAATCAATCGTATTTGTTTTCAATTTATACAGCACGCAATATTTTGGTATTTCGACTATTTTATAGCCGGGCGGGACGACCGGATAAAATTCGTGTATCGTGTGCGATTGCCGTCCGTTGTCGAATGAACCTAAAGCTAAGTTGCATTCGACTTTTATCGTGTTTACATTCATAATTTTCACAACACGATCCGATTCATGTCTACGACCGCGCGTTAAAACTCGCTTATCGAAGCCCAATAACGGAGCGATACTGTTCTCGACGTTCAAGTCGATATCGCTATTACAATGAACTGTACTTCAACGTGCTATTGTCGGTCGATAAACTGAAAAAATTTACACCGACGTCCTTCAAAAGTCCGCGTATTTTAGTTTCCAGAGTAATTATTTCATAACATCCGGTCGATATTTTAATCTTAGTCGCCCCCTGCAGCCCACCGTGTATAATATGTAGAGTATCGCATCCGGCTTCGACGTTAGGTATAGAATTATATGTCTGGATGCTTAAAAGTCCGATTACGGATTTATCGGCCAATTCTAGGGGCGGGAAAAAATTACATTCCAATTCGGAACTGTTACCGCTCAACGATACTGTTTGCGACGACATGCCGGCGTGGTGAAAATTTAAATAATAAATGTATAAATATTTTAAATTCTATTATATTATTTAACTATATATTATTATGGATTCGCGATTAAAAATTTTAAACATAAATGTCCGCAATTAAAAGTATCGTATGCCTGCTTCCTTTCGTAGTTATATTCGATATCGCAGCCCTTAAAATATTTTTCCAACTCTAATGGCGGGCGGAGATTACCGAAACTGTCGAAATACAAAACTGATTTTCCGGTTTTTTTATAACACACCCAATGCGTACCCTTATTTTTTTCAAAGTCTAGATTAACGACAGCAGCTTCTTCGCGTCTAGGTGCGACGGGTAACCTGTCTATGCAATATACGCCTCTGAAATGAGATATTTTCGCGCGTTTAGCGTATTCACTAATTTCGAAATCGTAAAGGGCACGATTGGGCAGAGTTAGTTTTTCGATTTCGACGATTTTTTATTAGATTTAATTTTTCGAGATTTATTATTTTGTTTATTAGATTTAATTTTTCGAGATTTATTATTTTGTTTTTTTCGCGTCGTCGATTTTTTTCGTTTGTTAATCCGCGATGTAATAGCGCTGGATTTCCGTGCTATAGTATACGAGCCAGCGCTTTTATACGGCCTTAGATACACGCCTTTGCCTAAATGCACGGATGTGCCGACGTCCGATCTAATACCGCGTATCGTTCTAACGATGTTAGCAACGCCGCCGGCCAGGGTGCCGAGCGCCGAGAGTCCCGCCAACACCGGGATTAAAGTTAAAGAGCCCCCCGTTTTCGGAACTCTGATTACGCGAGGCGGTTTATTTTTATTTTTCGATCGAGTCCCCGCAGACTTTACATGTTTTCGCGCGACTAGGACAGTCGATTTAATTAAACTGTTCATATTCGGCGTTCCCGAACACGATTTTAACGATTTTTTTAACGCTTTTTTACACACGCCGACAATACTAGAGAACCCACATCCAGCACCGATTTTGCGTTTAGCCTTCATACCCGTCGTTACAAACCACGCGGCGGCTTTTTCTTTAAAATCGGCGTCTTTCGCCCCCACTCTGCTCCAAGCACGTTCTTCCAATACACTGTCGGCCGCACCGCGATCGGACAAAGAATTACTTTTTTCGTAAGCTATGTCGTGTTCCCTGCACGCCGAGTCCAAACCGTTTATTCCCGGCTGGCCGAGAGCGAGTCTTTTTTTTAAATCGGTCCCCGGCCCGCAGTACTGATAACCGGGCAGATGTAATTCAAACGGTAGACTATTTATTACGGTGTTCAGTAGACCTGCACCGCTATTGGACTTGAACTTCGAACGCGGTAACATTATATGAGCACGTCGCTCGAACGTCACGCGTATTTATACAATGCGGTTTGTAGACCAAGTGATAAAGCTCAGAGTCGACAATATCGACCCGCTATCGTTATGTAATAACGGAGCTGCACCGCGCGCGCCGAGACACGGGCCGTTGTTTCCGAACACGATACGCGCGCTGATCGTAGGCCCGTCCGGGTGCGGTAAAACAAATCTTATTTTCACGCTTTTGGTTCACGAGAACGGGATTAAATTTGAAAATGTATATATTTATTCAAAAACGTTAGAACAAGCTAAATATGTAATGCTCGATAAAATTTTGAGCGGTGTTCCGGACGTTAAATTATATAAATTCAGCGAGAACGAAACTGTTATTCAACCGGAAAAAGCTCTACCTAACTCAGTTTTCCTATTTGACGATGTCATAATTTGCAATCAAGGAATCATACGTTCGTACTTCAGTAGATCTAGGCACAATCTTATAGATGTGTGTTATTTGGCACAATCGTATTCGCGCGTCCCGAAACAATTGATCCGCGACAACGCTAATTTTATAGTGCTTTTCAAACAAGACGAAATGAATTTAAAACACGTCTACGACGAGCATTGCTCTGGCGATATCAAGTACTCGGAGTTTAAAGATTTTTGCATGACGTGTTGGCGGGGTGGAAGATTTGAATTCGTCGTTATCAGTAGTGAAAACGCGCGCGATAACGGGCGTTATAGACACGGCTTTGACAAGTACGTCATTATATAAAAAGACGGAGCGCTCAAATTTTGCACATTATCTCGGGATCATGGATAAGGAGAACAACTCGACAGTATCATCGCCTACGATATTGACGGATATAATTCAAGCGAGGGCGAATATAAAACAAAAATATAACGCGTTGAAAACGGGTAGGTTTGAAACGGACGCGTTAATAAATAACACATTCGGCTCCATTATCGGACCTCTGAACGAGATACGGTCATCGAATAACAAAAGGAAACCTTTCCAGACCGCATCGTCACCGCCCGCATCGTTACCGTCGCCATTGCCAGATACGGATTCTATTGTGAATAGTCCACCACCACCGCAACATACCTCGCCTACAACGTATGCGGATTTGAACGCACGTTTCGGTCCTTGGACAAAACCGGTATTGGACCGAATATACGGCCCGAGAAAATTATCTAACGACGCGTTCGAATTGGGCGGAAAAGAAATACAATTTTTCGATAACGCGATACGCATAGAAGGCGATACACGTACATACCCGGTGACGGCGGGACTTATCGATTTATTATTCCTTAAATCCCCCGAGTCGGAGAAATATACACAGGCGGATTTAAATGCGTATAAACAGATCTTAATTCAGACGTCGGCGCACAGGACGTCGAACGGCGAACGTATTCGTAAATCTAAAGGACCGAAATCTGGAATAATATCAAATTTGTTTTCGGGAAAAAATAATATTTTAACGGGTGCGGGTATTAATATACGATTACAAAAACACAATATCACTTATTGGAACGATCCTAACGAGTTGGTCGATAGACTGCGTTTATTGTATTCGTCTCTCGCTGCGGGCAACACGGCAGTTCGTAACGAGATAATATCGATTTGCGAAGAATTAGTCGAGGCTAAACTATTGAAAAAAATACCCAATGTCTAAGCGGGCGATTGCGACGGAACTTCACGCGTCGGCCAGACGGAGCTATCCGCGGCGTCGAGTCATTGTTTACGGTAAAAACGATTTATTCCAAGCAGATCTCGTCGACATGCAACAATATTCCACCGTGAATAAATCGTATAACTATATACTGTTCATTATCGATTGTTTTACTAAACGTTTATTTTACGCGGTCTTGAAGACCAAAAGGGGCGAGGAAGTCGCTGCGGCAGCTGGTAAAATTTTCGCACAGAACAGACCTAATCTACTGCACGTTGATAAGGGCCGTGAATTTTACAATAAAAATTTTGAAGCCCTAGTAAAAAAACACAATATAAAAATGTATAGTACTTTCAGCGTGCTCAAAGCATCGATAATAGAAAGGGTCAATCGCACGATTAAAGCTCGTATGTTTAGAGAATTCACTAGCAGAGGTTCGCACGTTTGGATCACGATTTTACCAGCTTTAGTAGACGGCTATAATAATTCAATGCATAGAACGATCGGTATGACGCCGATGCAGGCCGACGCCCACCCGTTGCGGGTAAAATTAAAATACGATGTTGAAAAAAAAACGGGGAAAATAAAATTTAGCGTCGGTGACAAAGTCCGCATTAGCGTGTACAAGGGTGTTTTCACCAAAGGATATTTACCCAATTGGTCTACGGAAATATTTACTATTATTAAAGTGAATAAGACTACGCCGCCAACATTTATCCTCGAAGATTATACGGGCAGTCCGATAGCTGGCGGTTTTTACGCCGAAGAAATACGTAGGACTATGTACCCCGACGACTATCTGGTGGAAAAAGTAATTCGCACAAAGGGTCGCCGTGTATTCGTTCGATGGTTAGGCTTTACGGACGAACATAATAGTTGGATAAATAAGGCCGATTTAAAAATATAAACACAGTTACCGCGGTACGATGGACGCGTTTGGAGGTTCGCCGGCCAGCCGGACGAATAAAGTCATCGCGGATATGGAGGAAAAATTCGAAAAAGAGCTCGCCTTACACGTCGATTTAATCGAGATAATCGACGGTAAAATGACTGTAGTCGGTGGAAATTTTACAAAAGAGCTATCTATACATAGTAATATAATTGACGCGAACGAGAAAAAAATCTCGACACTCGTACAGTCTCTCGATAAATATTTTTCGGAAAACGATAATAAAATTGAAACTCTAATCGAAACAGTAGAGATTGCTAATAATAACGTCATGGATTTGAAAACTAACTTGACGCACGCAAATGAGAGGATAGTTATACTCGAGGATAAAATCGATGGATATCAGTATTCATTGAAGACTACCGCTAGTAAGACGTTATGATATATATATATTATAATATAGCAAGTGCAAAACTCGTGAATGATGTCGTCAGCTATTCTAGATATTCAGTGTGTGCTAGGACCGAACTCGAAATATTTGATAAAAGAAATGTCGGTAGTGGACTTGGAGGGTCTTGCTAGCCAACACTGGATTTTTAAACACTCACGAACACCAAATACATCGAAAATCGAAGCTGCCAATATGTGGTTGTTTCGCAACTATCACCAACTGTCATCGGATTGCGGGGACGTGGAGTATTCTGAAATAGAAAAGATTTTAAAATCGTTACATTTCGAATGCATATACGTGAAAGGCGAGGAAAAACGGCAGATCATTCAAGACTTCATTCCCAATGTCGAAATCATCGAAATGGGCGCGGATTTGGACTGTCCACGACTCGACCAACTACACGCGGGACCGGGCAAAAATTTACAACCGTGCTGTTTATACCATATCAATTTAGATAGTGCACAATGTACATATAATCGAGTTTTCGCATTGCTTAAATGGTTTAAAAATAATATGTAAAAATAATGTGTTATATTATTTAATTTTTATAATATTTCTGAAATAAATGTATATTATATTATATAATCGTGTAAAGATTTTTATTACGCATATATCTGTGTGTGTATAACATGTATATACTCCGCACCTGGGATTGGCGGTTGGTCAGCATCTGCACACAAACGACCTCGCATTCCATAATACGATTTTTAAAGATAATTTTTAAACAATTTTTCGTTTTATTCTAACAATAACATTCCTCAACAAGTATTGAATCTGCACATGTTTAAGATTATATTCTTTAAATTATTCCCCCTACATCACGTTATACGGCAGGTGTTATTCAATTTCTCGACGGCAGGTGTTATTCAATTTCTCGTTTATTCTCAATTAATTTATATACACATAATATAATGCCTACGAATGTCGAGTTTTTCACACAATCGTATTCGTTAGCCACCCTACATGCGGGGTGTAAAATACCATCATCTGGCGGCGAAGGTCAACCCGCCAGTCGCGTGTGGTCGAAGCGGCGCATTCCGATTACAACGCGCAGGATCCGCCCGGAGATCGCCCTTTTTCACTGTAATTTACGCATTTGTGTACATCAATCGGTGTACCCGCTCAATATTGCGCACGCCGAACGGTGTAGGTGGGGGTGACCGTCGATGGCAATAATTTTGGACACTTGTCCGCTGTCCACTCAATATTGAATCAGTCCTATTTTCTCTACAGCACTAAACAGACCTCTCCAGATATCATCGCTCGCCAGTTCAAAATATAAATATTACAACACCTCCGTACGAATAAAGTGAGTAATCGAGTGTAATATCTATAATTTTTAAAATATCATTCGTTAGTATATATTATATGAAACTATAACAGGAGTTATATTTTTCAGTTCTGAATTCATTCTCTCACCACATTCAACAACGTCAATATCCGCAACTATACGATCTACTAAAAATACAAGTGACTTCGGTTCCGTACATTCATCAGACAAATACCGCGAACTTAAAGTGAGTTAATTTTAAGTGTAATAAAATAATTAAATATTTTTTAAAAAATAATAAAAATATCTATTCACACATAACGACACGCGTTTACCAAATTTATTTTTATCTAACATTTATTTTTTCTGTTCTCAGTACGATTATGACCTTCTTACAGTCGCTTAAGGCTCAATTAAACTCAGTCAACCTTTCTGTCGGGGAACTACGCAAAGACGTTCTTTACCCCATACGGTCGATGAGAAATGTCGATACGAAATACGGAACTGCAGTGTCCTGCATATTATCCGATCCTGATGGCGTGGGTTCAATAAATATTTTTCTTCCCAAGGCGATCAAGATGAACGATGTGGACATTGAGACGTATAACTTAGGCGTTGTACCTCCCGTCAGCCTAATTTACAAGGGATTAAACAGAAGGACCTTTATCGTGGATTTTGAATGAAATCCACGATAAACTCTATAATTTTCTTTATTATTTAATTGTTTTGTTATTTTTAATAAAAAAATTTTGTAAGTTTATTCTTATTTATATTTTATCTCAACCCTATAATGATAATAATTTATTCGTAATAGTATAAAAGGTTTAGTTATAAGGTTTAGATATTTCTTAATATGTATATCTTAACATGTATTTATACCCATTTAGGAGTCGTATAATATAATTATATATATTTAGCGTGTTGAATAATTATTCTAACAAAGATGAGATGGTTTTTAAAAAAAAAAAAAATATTTTGTTTTTTTAAAAAAAACGGTGTTAATATATTTTAACATCTTACATATACAATACATTTTTATACATTTAAATACACAATGGGGGTAAATATATACAATTTCACGATTATACTAGGTTATATTTTAACAGGTTAATATATAATAAATATGTGATAATTTAACAATAATAATAATAATAATTTATTAATTCGCGAGATAATGGCCGTGCGCCAGAGTCGCGATATTATCCGGTAACACGATTCGCTTATCGTCGGCCTTGTTTAAGACGAGCTTCATAGTCCTAATAGTCCTCACTTCGTGTTTAAACGATCGTATAGAGACATTTTCTCTATACGGCGTGAAAGGCGTGTTGCTATAGCAAAGCGATGGATGCGCGAGCGGTGACGGTGGAGACGTGGCAGACGTGCAGGAGGCGATCCGGTGTATTTGGGCGACGGCTTTCAGTGCGGATTCGGCTGCGATCATTTTCCCCGTGTCAGAGTCTAATTCGTCGTCGGACTCGTCGGGTCCCGCCTCGTCGACTGCGTCGGCGAATAAGCATCGCTTGTGTTCGGCGAGCGTGAGGTGATTACGAATCACGTGTCTCATAACGCCTTTCGCGCGAATGCATACATCCTGTTCCACGTCGTAGGCATAGGATTTAGCACGCAGAGCTACAAACTCGTAGACTGTACTTGAACCGCATTCGAATTTAAAAAGACCTGGGACACGTTTCCGAACGGCTGTATAACACTTGTGATCGCCCGGCAAATTAGATGTATCCATAAAACGCATGAGATTAGGATTGGTGATAAGGTCGTCGTAAAAATCATTTGTTGTCACACGGTAGAATAGTGAATCTGAAACACATACAATAATATAGTATATATATTTTCTAGACTGCATATATTGTATACGTACCGGTATCGGTATACAACAATTCAATCCTATCTCCATAATGACGCTTCATGACGTCATAATGAAATCCGTACATTAAAACTTTACTAAGTTCTAGCACGGTAAATCCTATGTAGATAGGCTTGCAGAAATCCACTTCTTTGCCGTGTTGGGTGACCACCGAGAGATTTTCATTGTAAGTCGTACAATATTTGAACGTCGGTCGATTTATGAGCTTCCGCATTCTGCGCGGGCACGAAACAAGTTCTAAGTCGAATCGACGACGCATGTTCTCCATAGTTTTCCCTATACATACACACAGTAGACGTTATGTAAAGTTTAAGTAGTTCGAAGTTCAAAGTTCGAAAAAAATTATTTTTAAACAATAATATTTATAAATAACATACCGAACACCGAGTTGTTTAAATCTTTAAAAAACTTTTCTTCGAATTTGTTGGTCGCCCGCTTACGTAATTCCGTGATTAGATTTATGTACGGGGCCAGCCATGGGGATTGTCGGAATTCCAATACTCGATGCGTCTGAAAAGTACGAAAAAAGTAATAAGATGCGTGTACACATAATAATAATGATAATATTAATAATCACTTTTTCTACTACGACGCCGTGGGCCATGGCTTGTTGTAAATTCATATAATGAACCACGTAGTGTTCTTTTCGCAGAAATGTCACCATCAACTTTCGCACAGTGGACCCGCGCGGTATGCTAGCGTGCGGTAGGAACGGCATATCGTTGTGGGCGTCGTGCAGGTGTTGAGGATACGAAATGTCGACTTCGTAAAATCTACCAATGTCATCCGTCTCGCGCATCCACTGTAGCTGGTCAAGTGCAACTTCCGGGTTCCCGAGGTACCACGAAAAATCGCTAATCGGCATATATTTGCACATCCCAAAACCATACAAATTATTTGCTAGAAGGGGAAAAATTGGTTAATATACACGGAAATATATAATTTATATTTTATAATCACCATCCAAGTATATGAGTGACGTTTTAGGTTCGTCGGCATTGTATCCAGGCGTCTCGAGATTGTTGGCGCGCGCGTGGCGCTTGCTCGCCTGAACCAGACCACCGCGTGTACCAGACTCCAAAAACAAAACTTTCTCGAAATCAGTTAAAAGTTCAAGTTGAACTTTCGTGAACTTTAACATGCAGTCAAAACTGAATCCGGGCAACGTGTAGTATTGAGCAGGGTCCAGGTGATACGTGGTCATGCATATATCCCTGAAATTCTCGAACACGTCGGCGCTTAACAACACATCGATTTTTAGGTACAAATCACTATATGCACCTAGCGATGTGCAGCCGAAATGATTCCAAACCCTAGCCGCATGCTCGTAATCCTCGTCGCTCACGTGCGTTTCCGTCAACGCGCTATAGAATTGGAACTTGTCCGGTAGCGACGTTACGCACAGTTTATCCCACGAATCCGTGTATTCGTACGGGTATACACCTTTCCGCGTGGCCAACTGCATCTCCGACGAGGCGAACACTCTCGCGACTTCGCGAAACTTGTCAAAGTTCGCTGAGGAGAGATTCTCCGTCAAGTGTGCCAAGCTCGACGCCATAAACCTGCATGTATCTACAAACCTGACGGAGGACGTGTTGTTTATATACTTCGAAAACGAAATATATTTCTCCTCGGTGTTCGCGATAACAGATATTCGATTAGTGTCGCCGTCGTCCGCTAAATTTGTCACGATGAAATGCGCGTCGTAGTTAGACAGATTGTGTAGGAAGCAAGGTACGAATTTTGGTGTTTTCAACTTAAGATTGCACGTGTTACATAACGTTTTTAAAAAACGTCCAGACAAGTGGTCGTGGTGTGCAGTTTTACAGTTGCGTTCGCTAAACGCACAACTGCACAATTCACACGTAATCTTTCCGTCGTGCACACGGCAATCCTCAACACCCATAATAATCGGCACATTGACTTCCTTATACAATCTGGCTATTTTATCAGCTACATTGAGAACGGCACGGACGAAACGTTTGGCCACATCGTCCTCGGTCGCCGAGCCACGGAAAATGACAGGAGCTCTCGGTATGTCATACCGGTCAAACAACTCTATTGGTACTCCCTCCGCTGCGACAACATGGTACCCGTAGCTCATGGGGTGGTGTGTGTGTATCGCCGTTGTATTGACACCTTGTTTCCGATCCGTTTTCAGTAGTAGGGCTTCGAAGTCTGCGTATACAACGAACGGCAGCCGCTCCGTCTTACACCACGCCTCGAATTCCAGAGTATCCCCCTCTTTCGGCATCAAAGGAACAATCGGTTTGTGCACGCCGCACAGTAAACGGTGCTGGGCCAGCGCTCGCTTTCCGTGTAATTTATATTTTAATGGACGATCCTCGAAACTGGCGAAGCACCGTTTGCAGTAAAATAATCGATGTTGGTGATTATTTTTTTGCGGGCTGGCTAGGCGTGAAAAACTCGAAATGAACGCATAATGGTTGTCACCATCCTTCCCGGTGATTAAGAGCAGGTCGAAATGATCTGGCTTTTCTTCATCCGCGATGTGCAGCGGGTACGCGACAGATTGAGTGGACGACTTTTTATTTTTATTATTATTATGTTTTTCGCTATTTCTTACGCCGTATAAATTGACGGACGTCCCAGGGTTAGACTTTTCAAATAACTTTATCTCCGACACGGGGGTGGGGGTCGATAAAGCAGAAAAGTCGTATCGGTGTTCTTCCCTCGTATAATTAGTGCCTACTACCGCGCGATTGTCATGTGCTACGTGTTTGGCGAGGATCGCCCACTTGAAACATTGCCGGTCAATATTTTGAGGGTTGATAACGGCCTTCCGGTTCAGAATACTTTCCGGCAGCGGTAAGTATGACGACCCCTCCATAGGCGTGTACTCGTACACACCCAAGAGCAGACCGTCAATACATGATAAGGAAAATCCGCTATATTTACCAGCGTAACAGTCTTCCTCGGCCTGAAGCTTGGCAAAATCGCGATCGATCAACGCCTCGACATTGCTGTGCGCGTATAGTTCGCGAGCCGAAGTTTTAAACGCACGGTTTTGAGCCGAATTGTTTAAATTAGGTATAACGTATGTGGCCTCTAATTTAAGATTGTATTTAATCGGATGAATACGCACGCACTCGCGTAATTTTGCGATTAGTTCGGGCTCTATCGAATTTAGGAACGCGCGGTAACTGGTTACATTATCGACGTTTTTCCTAAAATACCACACGATCGTGCGGCTAAGCGATGCTTCAATTTCGATAAAGCCCGGAGTATTAACCTTTTGCATGCGCGTCTTTTTCCGTTTGATGTTTTTCGGAGTATTTTCCGTGTAAGCCACGCCTTCACCGTCCGACAGTGGTGAGATCGGTCTTGATGGTGCGGTGGGGGTGAGGGATCTTGCAACGGACCGGGTGACTGTCGCCTGTGCGGGTGACGGGGTGACGATAGTCGGTATGCGGGTCGTTGATGGTGGGGCTTGACGCGGGAGAGTAATTGTGCCCGCACGGTGGCGGTCGTGAGTCAAGATGGACGTCGTCGTAGGCGAAACATCTGGTTGAGCGTGTGGGGTAGTGGTGGGGGGTGCCCAATTTATGACCGATGCGCGACCTAACATAAATTATTAATATTAAGATATTGTCGTTATTATTGTTAATAGGAAAAACATTATTTACCCATTGCGCCGCCTATTTGTACAGCGCTGTGGAATTCAGGTGTGTTTTTAACGATCACTATTTTAAAAATAATTTAATTAATAACCCCGAGTTATGTAAATAATTGCTGACCCGAAAAAACATCATATGTGTGGAATTCTTATTTTCAGTTTTAACTGATTTAAAAATGAACAACACGTATTTCACATATGAATAATGCGATAATACGTTAGTTTGCATGACTTATATAATAATAACATAAAGTGGTTTTTTCGGTTCAACGATATAATATTCAATGTACTTACTATGACGATTTTGTACGTGGATACTGAGATTGTTCCGCTGAGTAAACGTCTTGAGGCACACACCACAAAAATTCACCGATCCATTGTGACATTTAGATCTCCCTTATGGACGTAAACTTTATCGCATATCGCACAGTTAAACATTTTTGAGAATTTGATACAAACAACGTGTTAAAATAATAATAAAATGTAGACGAGAAGACAAATATACGTAAGGACGTGGAGCGTGTTTAAACTCTGTTGACCGTCTGATTTGTATTCGTCGGCACCGCCGATATTTCGATTTATGAAATAATCGACCGCTAAGATTGACCAGCGCTCGACCTCGGGGTATATACTATATGGTCAATGTGTCATACATATTATGTATATATATATATAAATTATACATATATAATTTACGGGCACTATACGCACATCCTGCCACATGTGTTAACAATAATGATATTGCTGAGGACAGCTGCGATAACTATACCACGAATGTGTGTGTGTGTGTGCGGGTGCGACGGTTGTGGAGTCAACGGTTATCTGATAATAGAGAATAACTCGACGTTGTATTTACTAATCGAATATTTTTAGTTTATATTATTTGCATTGCATAGGTTACACTGCTCGTGAGCTATTATAGTTCATAGTGTTAATACAATTGACAGTTACTCGCAGACCTTTACACTGGCTAGGGGTGTCTTATCCGCGTTCAAGGCTAGAACGTATTATCTACGATTTATTATTTTTCTACGACGCATTAAAATGAATTTATTAAAATGTTCCGTCGATTGTCGATCGCTAGTGCGTGCGGTGCAGGAGAACTCTAATCCTGAATATCCCGAGTATACATTTTTTTTATCGAGGTTGAAAACATTCGATTCACACCCATCGCGATCGTATCAAGATAAATATTCACTAGCCGAATGCGGTTTCACTTATACCGGGACAAACGACTTGGTTCAATGTTTCTACTGCGGCTTATTATTGAGAAAATGGCAGGAAAATGACGAAGTGTGGCAGCAACACGCCTTGCACAACCCTAAATGTGTATTCGTATTATTATATAAAGGCGCACAATTTATTGAAAATGTCAATTACGAATTAAATGGCAAACGTTACGCCCGTGATAATAGTCAAGACCGTAGATGTAAATCGGAATCGTATGATGTTGTCGGCTAACATGCAGCTGAATAATATAATGTATATTTTTATTGAATAAATATGGAATTCTTTAAAACAATTAAGTCGCTTTAGTTTTTGACTTGGTATCCTGTAGGCTAAAAGTGTTTTTATTATATGTATGTATATGTTTTTATACCTGTATGTATAGGTTTTTATAAATTTTAGTATATATGTATAGTTTTTTGTGCATTATGTATATGTTTTTGTACATGTATGTATATGTTTTTATACGTGTATGTATATGTTTTGTACGTGTATGTATATGTTTTTATACATATATGTATATGTTTTACACGTGTATGTATATGTTTTTATACATATATGTATATGTTTTATACGTGTATGTAAATGTTTTACACATTTATGTATATGTTTTTATACATGTATGTATATGTTTTATACGGGAATGTATATGTTTTACACGTGAATGTGTATGCTTGATACATTTTTACGGATAGATGGCGCCACCGGCGGTGGTGATAATAATGCGGGACGTCCGCACGGTCGGAGGTGGGGCGGGGTGAGACGGGCCGCCGGTACCGCGGTATGTCCCCGCGGTAAACGTGATGGACGGGGGGTGGGGCGGCTATGACGTAGTGGTATTAACGGCGAGTGGGTGAAGGGGTGGTGGGGGTACGGTGTGGTACGGGCGGTGACGTAGCGGCGGAGTGTCACAGCGGGTAGGGCGGGGGCCCCGATGACGACGTAGGGCCTAGTGACTTGGCTGGCGGGCGGGCGGATGGCGGGGGTAGCTTGGGGTAGCTAGGCGATGACGTAGGGTAGCTGTGTATATGCGGGGGCGGGTGGCGGGGGTAGCTTGGGATAGCTAGGCGATGACGTAGGGTAGCTGTGTATAGGCGGGGGGTGGGTGGCGGGGGTAGCTTGGGATAGCTGGGCGATGACGTAGGGTAGCTGTGTATAGGCGGGGGGTGGGGGTGGGGTTAGCTCAGGGTAGATGGGTATAGGCGGGGGGTGGGTGGCGGGGTAGCTCAGGGTAGCTGGGTATAGGCGGGGGGTGGGTGGCGGGGGTAGCTCAGGCTAGCAGACAGGCGGGCGGGGGGGTGAAGCGGGGGGTATCCAGTACCGGCCTTTTACTACTACTCATGTGTTTTTCGTTGTAGTGTAATAGTGCTCCGTTATCTAACGTTTATCTGTATATTCATTATATTGTTCATACTACTATAATAACAACGTATTTAGTCTTCATAGTTATATTTTATAGTACTAATTTTTCCTGATAAAGTAATAATGCCCTGTGCAATCTGTAATCAAGGGGTTTCCCCAGCCAAATTATTAAACTGCAGTATTTGTAAGATGAATTTTCATATTACATGCATAACAAAATCTCAAGATGGCTTAAAAAAACCTATTCTAAATAAATATTGGAAATGTGATAATTGTATACTGAAGATAATTCCAGATCGCCGGAACCATGATAAGAGTGATTTAAATAAAGACGACATAAAAAATATTAAAATAAATTTAAATAATATTTCCTTCAAATTAGATACTTTGTCGGATTCAATAAACAAAATTGACTCAATCGAAAAATCAATTTCATTTATATCTTCTAAGGTTGATGAATTTAATGTGAAATTTAAGACTATCTTGTCTAAATTAAAAACTCATGAAAAAAAAAATATCGAACTTTTAAAAAAAGTGTGCAATATTGGAACGCGAGATATTATCACTCAGTAGGAACGCAAACACTCTAGAACAACAAACTTCAGCTAACAACATTGAAATTACTGGCATTCCGAAAACTGAAAACGAATCTTTAATTGAAATTGTTAATTGTATATCCAAAGTTTTAACCATAAAAATTGAACCAAATGAAGTTGTAAGTTCTTATCGCACTAAAACCACAAAAAAATCGGGTAGCAATGTAGTGATATGTTTTGCAAATAAAAATAAAAAAGACGAAATTATTAATATGATAAAAAAACGTTCAAAAATTGATAAAAAACCGTTACTTGCTTGTGACTTATCAACTAAATTCTCTAACCAAAGAGTCTTCATAAATGATCAACTTTCCTATAACAATAAGAAACTTCGCTGGTTAGCTAAGCTGGTTGGAACTCAATATGGTTTCAAATATACTTGGGCAAATTCGAGTGGTGTTTTTATGAGAAAAAGTGATGGTCAAGTTGGAGTTAAAATTACTACTTCTCGTCAATTAATGGATATCGATACTGATAAGAAAATAAGTGAGTTATGGATGTGATTGTAATTATTTTAAATGTAACTTTATTTCATAATGTAAGTTTATTTCATAGTGATTAACAATTTAAATAACCTATTACATGAATTAAAAGATATAAATAATGTTCAAACCATAAATATTGATAGTTTAGAAAATAAGTACTTCTATATAAATAGTCTTTCTATTTTTAGTATGAATATTAGAAGTCTGAAAGCTAATATTGATGAACTGTTATTATTGTTAAATTCTATTAATCATAGTTTTGATGTTATTGTGTTGAGTGAGACTTGGCTGAATGAAGATATTAATTTTATGATTAACGGTTATGAATCTATACATTCACTCTGCAAACTAAATAAATCAGATGGTTTATCAATATTTTTAAGTAACATATGTAAAATTAAAAATGTCCGAAAACATATTATATCTAATTGTAATTCTATTGAAATAACTATTGATAAAGGCAATTCCTTATTTTATCTGACCGGTCTATATAGATCACCTAGTAATATTTTGGAAGATTTTTTGTTTTCTCTGAATGATTACTTATCACAATATAATCAAAATGTTAATCAAATCTTTTGTGGTGATATTAATATTGATATATTATCAAATAATGTTTAAACTGTTGATTATTTGAATATCTTATACAGCAATAATTTTTACTCTGCTTGTAATAATCCTACCAGAATCAGTAGTCATTCTAATACATGTATTGATCACTTATTTTTAAAAAAATGTTAATATTAAAGAAGTATCATCTTATGTGTTACGTAGTAGCATTACTGACCATTTTAGTTTAATATTAAATATTAATATTGACGATTTAAATATTCAGAAAACTATGGCTAGCAATAATTTAAATATTGAATTTAAAACTATTGATTTTAAACATCTGAATATGTTAATTAAAATTGAAGATTGGAATATCCTACTAGATGATAAAAATGTTGATAATTCTATTGATATTTTTATTAATAAAATCAATGATTTAATCTTAGCATCTACAAGTTTTTATAAACATACTAAAAGAAGTAATAATAATAAAAAGTGCAAGTTAAAACCATGGATTTCTCTAGGTCTTATTACATCTATTAGAGTAAGAGAAAAAATGTATAATAAATTGAGGCGTCAACCTTTTAATACTCATTGTAGGAAGAGTTATATTATTTTTAGAAATATACTAAATAACTTAATAAAAATTTCTAAAAATGCATACTATAAAACACAAATAGAATTATCTGGCAATAATATTAAAAAAGTGTGGGATCTTATTAAATTAGCTTTGTATACTAAAGTTAATAAACAAATAATCATTAGAGAAATCAATCATGAATCGGGTAGGATTATCAATAACTCAAAAGACATCGCTAATATTTTTAATTCATTTTTTGTTAATGTTGGAAGCAATATAGCTTCTAATATTAGAGAGGATGGTTTTATATACAAAACATTTGAGGAACTTAATCATAACTGCCATATTGAAATATCAATTTTTCTAAGCCCTATTGATCCTATGGAAATAAGTAGTATGATTATGAAATGTAAAGATTTTTCATCTTATTATGAAGGTTTGTTATCTAATACTATTTTGAAAAAAAACATCAATTAATATATCATTACCCTTATCTATTATCTTCAATAAATGCTTTTCAACAGGTGAATTTCTTTCTAGCTTTAAAAAATCAATAGTTATTCCGCTTTATAAAACAGAAGATATAAGAAGTTGTAATAATTATAGACCAATCACTCTTACTTTGACTATCGATAAGCTTCTAGAAAAATGTATTAAAACCAGACTTGTTAACTTCCTAAATGGACATACATTTTTTAATGAAAATCAATTTGGTTTCAGGAATAATCTATCTACTAATGATGCATTATATTGTGCTACTAAATTTATATATGACAATCTTGATTTAAAAAAGCACGTTATTGGTATATTTTTAGACTTGAAAAAAGCTTTTGATTCTGTAGATCATAATTTATTGTTAAAAAAACTTGAATACTGTGGTATAAGAGGAGTTCCATTAAAACTATTAGAATCATTTATTAGTAATAGATACCAAAAGGTTAAAATTAATGACGTTTATAGTGATGACTTATTAGTTAATTATTCTGTACCTCAAGGAACTGTTCTTGGGCCACTACTTTTTATAATATACATTAATGGTTTGCTTAACCTAAATTTAGGAGGTAAGGTTTTGTGTTTTGCTGATGACACGGTTTTTCTTGTCAGTAACTCTTGTCTGAATAATTTAAAACATGAAGCCAATATTGGTATTAATTTAATTAAGAATTGGTTGGATAATAATTCATTACAACTTAATTTTACCAAATCCAACTTCGTACATTTTAGAATAAAAAATAATAATAATAACTTAAACTTTGATAAATTAATTTTACACACTGTTTTTTGTAAAAGAGAAGTTAATAACTGCGTCTGTCCTATAATAAATAAAACATCCTCTGTAAAATATCTAGGTATACATTTTGATGAACTCTTAAAATGGAATGTCCATATAGATAATTTAATAAAGTCAGTTCGAAAATTCTTTTACGTATTTAAATGTTTGAAAAATATTTAACTGTTAACGTTAAAACAATGGTTTATAAATCTCTAGTGCAATCAATAGTGTCTTATGGTATAGCATTTTGGGGTAACGCTTATCAAACTCATATTAAAAAATTAAATACAACATTAAATTGTCTTGTAAAATATATCTTCAATAAGCCTAGACTCTTTCCAACAACTTTATTATATAATGAATGTAAAATCTTAAATATAAAGTCTCTCCATATAATACATGTTTTTGCGGTTGTTTTTAAATTTACTAACACAATTAGTACTCACGATTTGTTAAAGATATTAACTTATCCCTGCCTAAATTAAGAACTACTTTTTGTCAGTCAGGACCATATTTTGTGTTTATTAATTTTTGTATTAAACATAAAATTTGCATTCATGAATTTAATAATTTTATACAATTAAAAAGAAAACTTATGTCTTTAAGATTAAAAACCTTAGTATGATTTGAATTGCTTATGGTTTATTATTTTATTTTGAATAATTATATTGTAATTTCACTAATACTTTCTTATACTGTTTATTATCTACTTTATTTATTTTTTTTTTCTCTTATGTTATGTTCTTGATATGTTTATTTAATATTGTAATTGCATGAACTCTCACTTTCAGCACAGCCTTTGGCTTTGGAGGTGATCCAACAAAAAATTTGTCAATCAGTAATTTAACTTGTATATATTGTTTGTTGGAAAATTAATAAATATTATTATTATTATGATTATTATTATTTTTAAAGTTACCCCTCGAACCTCTCCATCCTAATTAATAAAAAAAATATTTAATATCAAATTAATTTAGATTATATCATTCAAAATAGTTTTTACATAGGTCATTTTTTCCTAATTTAAATATATCATGCTGAAATCTGCTGTCACATGAAATTTGGAACTCCCTGTATATGATTCTTTTCGCGATAACTGACACAGATTTCTCCAAGGCTTTCGATCGTGTTGATCATAATCATCTTATGTCGACTCTAGACTCTATAGGAATCGGCGAACCACTACTTTCCTGGTTTCGCTCATACATAACAAATAGGATCCAATGGGTAACTGTTGATTCCACCTCTTCGGACCACTTTACCCCCTCCTCAGGTGTACCACAAGATGCTGTTCTTTCTCCTTTTCTGTTTGCCCTATTCGTAAACTCAGCGGACTCCGTCCTCCAACATGCCAAACTTCTTATCTTTGCTGATGATATGAAAATCTTTTTTCGTATAAAATCTATTTCTGACTGTCACCTTCTACAAAACGACGTTCAGCGATTAGTTGCGTGGATTGAATCTTTGGGGCTAGCTCTTAATATAGCTAAATGTTCAGTCATGACTTTTTTTCGTATTAATGGTGTAATCCAGCGGTTCTCAACCGGGGGTCCGCGGACCCCTAGGGGTCCGCGAGTAGGTATTAGGGGGTCCCCGGACCTTGCTTCACTTTACTTCAAACTAGCCAATCTCTCGTAATCATTTCATTATTAGTAAGTTTCTTTTCAAATATCGATATTGGCACAATAAAACCTTCAGAATCCACAGGATAGCTTCCGGATTTGGAATATGGGGATACTTCAAGTCACGATCTATGTCAAAATTGGTATCACTAATATCAAAATATTTATGTAATGGCTGTAGCCGTGGCGAAGAAAGCGATTTTTCAGTAACAATAGTTACATTATCGGTTTCAGTTATTATATTATCCTCATTTGTATGAATAACCGTACTTAAATTAGTGCTATTACTATCAATAATAATTACATTGTTACCCTTACCTTCCAGTTCATTTGATACTGGACTTGATTTCACAATAGACCTTATAGGTAACTCAGTCGAAGCCATGTAAGGTTTAAAATATTTCCCGAGTGATAGCTGTCCTTTTTTTGCTTCGTTGTCTCTCTCATCCTTTTCTTTTCTTTTTTGTGCACCAGATTTGTGTTTATAACTTATTATAATAAAATTATATAACTAAGTACTCAAATACGTACTAACAAAACACAAAATTACACACGATTCGTATTCCGTAACATCAAAATTATAAAAGATAGTAAAAACGATAATTTCGGAACGCGATGTATATTATGCATCATTACAACAAGAACTAATACGTGGACATTTGATCGAACATATTATTATTATCTGATATATTGTGCTTCTATTATTAAATAAGCAGTCGGTCGTTATACATAAAATAGTAAAATACCATTGAAAAATATAATAACGCTCTTCAGATACGTATTTAGGAATTTACGATTATATTATATATATTAACCATATTATTAATAGCATACTAATTACGCGATTATACTGATCGAACTCGCATTGAATGCGCGTTTGTTTTGTTATCTATGTGCGTTCTGTGTTGCATATTGTCTACAATTTAGTAGGTGTAATGTGTATATTATTAAAGATAGTTTCTTAATTTTGAGTGAACGGACGATAGTGTTTACGCTTCAACTTGTAATTCTAAATTATATAAAATAAATATTAAATATAAATAATATAAATATATAATTTGTATAAAAGTAATTTTTCTAAAGTTAAAAAATTTGTAAATTTTGTCCTTCTCTAATGTCGCCGCTCTAGACCCGGGCCTACAGGGCCTGTGCGGCTGTGCCTAAATACGCCTCTGACAACGGACCCCTCCGGAGGTCCGGGCTCCGGGGCTGTGGCCGCTACTGCTCCACCCTCTCAGAGGCCCTGTACGCACGTGTAGGTAATTATCTGAAATTAAATAATTTTTTTTTTTTATTTATTTATTTAAGAACCATCAGCAAATACTATTATAGTTCGACAATTAAATCAGAAAGATAAAAAGAATATATGTGTACAATTTAAATGATAACATTGGTACAAATATAATGTTAATAATGGTTTTAGTGAGTATAGAATAGGTAATAGAGAGAAGAAAGATAAGATAAAAACATAATGAGGTGATTATTATTAACACGCAGTTTTATTTAGAAGTGAATTGAGGAATGTGGTTAGCAGGGAGATGACTAATGATAGCGTTTAGATTGGAAATAAAGTTGGACAGAATGGTTGAGATGGGAGGAATTGTTCGTGTTGTGATTTTTCGTTGCATCAGCGTAGTTTTTCCGTTTGAAAGGAGGAGGTTCGAGTGGAGTGTCGGCCGCCAAGGGTGTAGAACGCTTCTTGAAATAGGATTTAATTTGATTCTTGATGGCAGGGCAGCCTTTGTAGTTGGCGGTATGAGAGCCGGAACATAGTACGCATTTTGCAGGTGTGTCACGAGATTTGGTGCAATCACTAGTGGTGTGATTTTCACTGCATTTGACGCAACGTGGTTGGTGATGGCACCAATTATGAGTATGTCCGTACATCTGACATCTCTTGCATTGTGGAGGATGACGAGATTTTCTAGGCTTTTCGATTTTAACTACGGAATTCAATATCTTTGATACTTGGAATATCTTTAGGTTATGTTCGATAGGTTCAAGGTTGACGAAGAATAGTGGTAGCGGAGCCTTAGTTTTCTTATTCAAAATAATGCTTACTTTTAAAACAGAGAACCCCAAACCAGTAAGCGCTGTCTCGATTTCCTCAGTGGGTTTGGAGTGATTTAGATGGCGAAATACAGATTGAATTGGACGCATATGTTGTGGTATGTGGGTGTGAAAGGAAAAATGGCTAGAACCAAGATAGCGCACAGTTTGGTTGAAAATATCAATGTTGACCGTACGAATCGAGAAATTCCTTTGAGGCCTTAAAGGTAACTGCATCTGGACCCAAAATATTGATAAGATCGTACTTAATCTTTGAGAAATTGTTAACGTTTTTTATGAAGATAGTAGGAGCTTTAAGGCATTGTTGATTGGTCTCATGAGCAGACATTTGATTTGAAGAGTCCCCTTGAGCTGGTGACAGAACTGTGACTGGTGGTGGGCTGAACACATCTGGAAAGGAGGCTGTGCCATCGTCGAGGGCGGCAAACCTATTTGGAGTGACGAAAATTTTGCTTTTATTTGCGCCAGTTGATGGAGACGACGGAGATGACGGTAAATTGCGTTTATAGCGTGTGTTCTGACGAGACATATCGAACTTAGTTAAGAGTAGCTGCGTATATAGTTACGCAACAAACGGGTAATTGATTATTAATCGCATGACGTAGTCGAATATCGATAACGCTAACGAGTAACGTACGTGTATACTCTACGGCGGTCGGCACCAAACTGAAATTAAATAAATTATATCACTAAATCAGCCACAACACACTGCATGACAAGCAAAAGTTAATCACATAATCGTTAATCTTTTAGTCTATTTTCCCCATACAAATGCGCCCTACAAAATGTTACTAATAACTAGTACGTATTAACCATGGGTGAGGGTATAAACGATATTCCATTTAACCTTTAGTGGACACACCTGCCATGGACTTTCCATTTGTATAGGTTTAAAAGCGTGAGCTCTGCCGGAACATGTTCAAATATTTTTTCCAAAATACGCGGTTTAACGGACGACCGTCTACCGGGCATACCGTCGCCCGAGCGGTACTAACTCAATTTCGAAAATTCATATCTCGAAACTGGCAAAAGTGTTGGTTTAGATATTTTAACACTTTGTTAAACATCACCTGCCCTTTCCATTCGTATAGGTTTAAAAGCATTTCGTTTTTTTTTTTTTTCATTTTTTCGTTTTTACCCATGAGCTGTCTACCGAGTGTATGATTGGATGGTACTTAATTTCGAAGTGTATATAGGCACCGGTAGTCTAAGTGTCACATAAATAAGGGTGGATCCAGCAAGTACTAACGGTCGGGGGACTTTATAGGAAAAGTTATCTAATATAGATATTGTCCCTCACCAAAATTAAAACAATATTATATTATATTATATTTAATTATATAATAATATAATATATTAAATTATATTATAGTTAATTATATTATGTATATATTAAATTATATTATATTATGTTTTATGATATTAAACTAATAATAACTCTGTTTTATAATGTATGTTGAATTTAAATAAATAAATAAATAATTTAATTAAAATAATAACTTGGTGTTGAATGTTTTTCTATTTTCGTTATCGACTCGCTTTTGTGGCAGCACTGAATCGGTTAGCAATTGTTGTATACAATTATTTTATCATGGTATTTTTGAATTCGTAATTGTTAAGGGTTTGGGATACACTGGGCCTCTTATCTATTGCTATTGGATTATTGCTAATGTAATCCTCATATTTGAGATTGATTCATCGTCATGTTCATAACTAAACATTTTCTTTTTCTTTCTAACACGACAACACAAAAATAATTGGGATGTCTATTTCTGAAGCCAGTTTATTTGCTTTATTTTTTGCAGAATCGAATCCTGTTATTCTATACTGTTTCAAATATTCTAAAAGACCTTATACCATTTTTGTATAAGTACAGATTTCTATAATTTGTGATTGAAGATTCTTACTTACAAAATTCACCTTTTCTAAAATATCATACCAAATAATAAGGCTAAGTATAAATTCATAACTACTTATTTCGTTTAATAATGAATTAGCTTCACGTTTAGCTATTAAATCATTTGCCGTTTCATATACTTCTATTATACATGTAAATTGTAATCGTAATGCTTTCACGCTATTTAGTCGACTTTCCAATCTTGTATCTGACTATTGTTTAACAGTAAATAATTTACAGTGTTTTTGAATTATACTCCAACGATTTGTTGAAGTCGAAAATAAGGTGTAAACATGACGTACTGTACTAAAAAATGAAATTGCTCTTGTAGAATTTTTTGCCGCATCGCAGAGAACTAAGTTTAAACTGTGAGCTGCGCATGGTTTAAAAATAGCTCTGTGGTTTATATTTGAAATACGTGTCTGCACTCCTTGGTATTTGCCAACCATATTTGACCCATTGTCATATGCGTGACTTCTAAAGTCTCCAATACAATTATCTAGATTTAGTGAAAATTTTTTAAGAATATTTAAAACTGTATCACCAATTAAAGTTCCACTCATTTTTGGCTCGTCATCATTTGAATTAAAATTTTCTTTATGGACATCGATAAAACCAATAAAGTCTTCACGAATAATTTTGTCTTTGATATACCGAATAACTAATACAAGTTGTGAAATGTGTGCCATATCAGTAGTTTCGTCAAACATGATACTAAAAAAAGGACTGTTATTTACATCTGTCAGTATTTTTTGAAGGATTAAATCACCTATAATAAATATTAATTCATTTTGAGTGGTTTTGCTAATTTAAGTTGCGTTTGCTCCAGTTTGTTCAAAGTGTGATTTGAGTAATAAGTCACCAGATTCCATACGAAATTTAAGTAATTCTCTAAAGTTACCTTCATTACCCAATGGTTTATCAGGGTTATCAAAAATAGACCCATTGTCTCTATGGCCTCGATTGGTATATTTTGTTTTCCCAAAAAAATAATTGTTTTAATTATGGGTTTTAATCGTTCTCGGTTCTCTTTGACTATTTTAAGGCGATGACTATCTAGTTGGTTAATTATATCCGTTTTTGGATTATTAAAACTTTTTATAAAATTTTGTCCATCTTGAATAGCTTTGATATGATATTGTTTTTTTTCATGAGTTTCTAAATTACCTTGTTTTCCTAATAACTTTGCGAAATGAATAAGTGGTTCAGTTACCAAAGTCTTCAATGGCATGTGATTTTTGTTGCTACACCCAATATTTGTGTGAACAAAAATGGAGCAATATAAACCTTTTGACTCTTTAGAATATACAAGCCAAGAATAAGTCTCCAAATGATTAACTCTTAAAAAGCGTTTTTCTTCTTTTCCCTTTTTAATATGTTTGGAGTAAGGAAAATCAAAATTTTTTGGAGGCTTCCAATGTTGTGTTAGCAGTTTATATTTTGTATTTTCATCAACAGTGATATTATTTTTTAAATATGAACCAATATCATACATATCACCAAAAATATTTGTCAACTGCTGAAATTGAAACATACATCATATTACTTTAAAAATACAAATATTTCATAGTATACCTATTTAATAATTTATAATACTCAAATATTTGTTCATAATTTATAAGTTATAAGCTGCAATTAAACAAAAATAAATAAATAACTTCACATTTTTGTTTATAATTTTATAATAACTTTGAAATTAAGTACTTGCTCTACTTGTATTTTCACACAAACTGAGTAGGTACCTGGTACATTAATAAATAATATATATTATATAATATTTATTATTTAATAATATATACAAGTATCTTTCAAAATGTTATTTTACATGATTTGTATCTATGAAGTACCTACCTACCTAATTAATTTATCATAAATTAAAAACATACCTTGTCTAAATTTGAGTCAGCCAAATTAGAATTTTCAGTTACACAACTATCATGTTCTTTTCGGTCATCTGATTTACTAACTTTTGAATTATCATAATTTATGGACTATAAGAAAATAAAAATTCAATAATGTTATTTTAATTTATATGTAGTGAGTAGGTATTAAGTAATATGTTTAGGTATTTTAATTAATCCAATATCTTTGTAAACTGTTTATATTAAGTTGTTTTAATTATTTTTTACAAATTAATAGCAAATTGACGCGGACCCGGCGGTACTTGAAGTTGAAATGTTCCGCGGTGGACCGGTCAACTCGTGACGTTGATGGAGGTGACACGAGGATAGTCAAATAAAAAAAAGTCGGACACCGATATGAGTGTAGACGTGGTTTATTTAATACAATATTAAGCACAGTCGAAGGTATATAAACATATATCTATATAGGTCGCGTGCGGCGAATAGTAACACGACGAAAAGACGACGAACGCCGGCAATAAACAAAAAAAAACAACTACGACTTATGTCGAGTGAACACAATTGTGTGTGACGTGTGTCGGGTGGTGAACACGACCGACAACAAAAAAAAATAATTAAAACAAGAAAATAATCGACGGATCAAGTTACGGTACGTGATGTCCGGTCCGGCATCGCCCGTAGTGGTGGTTGATAAGGTGCAGACCGGTCGTTGCGGTGCCTGTACTTTGTACTGGCGACCGTAACGTACCGTGTCATACTCCCCCTCCAAACCGCCACACAGGGCGTACTTGTACCGGTGCAACGGTATCGTGAGGTGTAGGGGTTGCTTGCACCACCGCTTGCGGCTGCTTGCAGTGGGCTTGCTTCCCTAGCTCCCTTTTAGGACCGGTCGGGTGATGTTGCCGGAGTGAAGAACGGTTTGTCGTATACACTCTCCGGCAGCCCCTCTAACGATAGCCCTGGAGCGGCTAACCAGGCGTCCTCGGAGTTTGACTCCAAGTCTGCAGCTTGGCTGAGCTGCTCCTTGGTGGTAGACGTTATCGGTGCATTGAGCGTTTCGCCCTTTGTCGCCGACACGTCCACTTCCATCGCCTCCACTGGCGTTGGTTCGGTCGGCGGTTCAGCGGTTGCTTCCGGGTTTGATTCGGGCGCAGGTAGCTTGGCTAGCCGATGTTGATGGCTTGCCACTTGCTCCCTGGCCCTCCTCTTTTCCTTCAGCTTGAGGAACTTGTTACGGTTCCTCGCCCGCTGAGCCTCTGTCTTTACCTTCGCCTGTGGAGGGGAGGTCGTCCCGGACGCCTTGGGTACCGTTGTCGGTTCCCTTGGCGTCACATTGTTGACAGTACCCACCATCTTGGCGGACGCTTGTGGTTGCGTCCGCCTTGTTGGTGGGTGTGTCGGTCTTGGGGGCTGGCTTGCCGGTGGTTGTGGTCGCAGGGGGGTCCGTTTTAGTGACCTTTGTATGTCCGCCGTCCGGTCCTCCCATCCACGCCGGTAGATGGCCGCTCTCACCGGATCCTGGAGGAGTTGGGTGATAGGCATCCTTGTCACCTGCGCGGCCGTCCGTGGTGCGTCGGCGTCCCCGGTCACCAGCCCGAGTTCCGTGATCAGGTTGGCCACCTGCTGCCACTTGTTTGCCTGATCTTGGCTGTTCATTTTCGCTGTAAATGACGGTTAGCGCATAACAATAATAATATTTACATGTTTATGTTTTGTTTCTTATTATTATTATTTATATGGTTTATGTGGGTGCGCGTTTAAGGCAGGACACGTGAATTTTCCGGGGCGGTTGTTGGTCAGTGAGGAAAACTCCTTTTCCGACCTGCTTTGCCAAAGTCACCGGCCCCCACCATTTTGGTGCAAAGCCGGCGTGAAAATCTTTGTGCGCTTTTGAAAGGTGGTGTGCTTTGTAATAGACTACATCGCCCTTGCCGAACCTTACCGGTGTGCCGGTGTTCGTGCTCGGTTTTACTCCTACCTTTTTGCCTAAAATGCGCTTTTCCCGCTCTACCCTCTCTTCCTTCGATTTTCCGATGCTAACTGGTGCTGATTTTGACAGTGCCCAATCGCCGGGTCTCCTGCATTCCCTGCCAAGGACAAGGACCGCGGGTGGGTAGCCTGTCTGTTCGTTACACCTGTTGCGAATCGAAAATAGAATTGCGGGTAGTTTTGTGTCCCAAGATTTATGTTTGCCGTCGACAAGTTGTGCGCGCAAACCTTTTTTTAAATCTTGATTTCGGCGTTCGACTGGGTTGGCTCTCGGATGATATATCGGAGTTGTTCAACCCTGTGCTCCCCATCGTTCTAATGCATTTAACATTTCGTTTGACACGAATTGGGGGGCCGTTATCGCTGAGACACACGCGCGGGTACCCGAAACGTGAAAAGAACTCGCGTTCTAACGTTTCTATTATTGTGTTCGAGGTCGCTGTTCCTAGGGGGTAAGCCTCGGTCCACCTACTAAAACAGTCGGTTGCTACCAGTATGTACGATTTTCCCTTACAGGAACGTGGGTATGGGCCCATTAGATCGATACTGATAACTTCCCATGGTTGTCGGGGAGTTCTAGGTTGTATTGGGTCATTAGGACGTGTGTTAAGTGGTTTTGTGCACGCGCATACGTGACACGCACCGACATATAACCTCACGTCATTCTTTTGACCTTTCCAATAGTACCGTTGACGAACTGCCCGGTACGTCTCTTTCCAGCCCGGGTGGTTGGACAAGACGTGATCGTGACACCTCCAAATTACGTGTTGTATTTTGGTTTTCGGTATCACGACGGGTGTGTGGGACCCTACGGTTACGCGTAAGAGGCCGTCGGAATAAATATATTTCCCGGTCCCCGATTTCGCGCTCTTTGTGTTCCGTGTTGGGTTGTCCCACTGTTGACCGGCGATTATTTCACGAATTGTAGTGTCTTCAGACTGCCACTTTTCGAGTTTAGTCGCGGTGAGGGGTGTGTTGTCACTATCGTGGTTATTTACCATAGAGAAAATACGGTCGGTCTCGAGGTCAATGTCGGTTGTTGGCGTTGTTGGGACCCCCACCAATTTTTCCTCGAGTCGGTCTTCGTCTACGGTTGGACCTGGTGCTGGATCGCGGGATAACAAATCGGGAGCTTCGTTTTGTATTCCCGGGACGTGCACCGTACTAAAATCTAAATTAGCTAGTTGTAGTGACCAACGTGTTAATTTCGAATTTTTGTCCTTAGCCCTGTATAACCACGTTAGTGCCGAATTGTCGGTTAGGAGTTCGAACCGTCGGGTTTCTAGGTATGGACGGAATTTGTCTGTCGCCCAGATTACTGCTAGGCACTCGCATTCGACCGCGGCGTACCTTGTTTGCGTTTCGCTAAACTTTTTGCTTGCGTAGGACACTATGCGTCTTTCCTCCGGTCTGTCACCCCGTTGGAAAAGTACCGCACTCGCTTGCATCGGTTTGTAGACAAAACGGTTTGCTGTAATCGGGTGGCGACAATTTCGGTGATGTGACTAGCGCGTTTTTTATTGATTTAAACGCGCGTTGTTCTACATCTGTCCACTTCCACCGTACCCCCTGTTTTAGTAAATTTGTGAGTGGTGCTATGGTATCCGCGTAATTGTCAACGAATTGGCTGTACCAGTTGCACACGCCCAAAAATTTACGTACGTCTCTAACCTTTTTTGGAACCGGAAAATTGTCAATGCATACCAATTTTTCCGGTTGTTTTGTGATGCCCTCCGAGTCTACAATGTGCCCTAAAAATGAAATTTCGCGAAGACCGATTTTACATTTTTTTGTGTTGCACGTTAGTCCGAATCTCTTGAGACGCTCGAGAACTTTATCTAAGTGGGCCTGGTGTTCGTACTCGTCCTTTGAAAATACTACAATATCATCTAGGTAAACTTGTACGAAATCATCCTGGTAACCCCTCATGACTTCATTCATGAGTCTCACGAAAGTCATTGGACTATTTTTTAGACCGAAGGGGAGGACTCTGAACTGAAATAGACCTCTACGTGTTGGGAAAGCCGTGTATTTTCGCGCATTTTCCTGTAGTGGCACTTGCCAGTACCCCGACCTCAGGTCAAAAATGCTAAAAATTTTCGCGCCCCGCATTTGCCTAATCATTTTGTTAAGATCTGGCATAGGGTACGCGTCGGATTCCGTCACGTCGTTAAGCCGCCTGTAGTCGACACAGAGACGAAATGTTCCGTCTTTTTTCTTTGCCAATACTACTGGTGCGGCCCACGGTGAGGTGCTTGGTTCTACGAGCCCCTGATTTTCCATATCGCGCACCATATCGTCGATCGCGATTTGTTTTTGTTGTGGGTACGGATATGGCTTTAGCGCGATAGGTGATGGGTCTTTGAGCAGAATTTCGTGTTCAATTAATTTGGTACGTCCTACCTTTTCGCTGAACACTACCGCATATTTGTTCAATATTTTGGTTAGTTTCGCGCGAGTTTCGGCATCGTCACCAAACTCTAATTGCGATAAATCGGGACTAGTGGTGGGTGGTTGTGACTTCCCTTTCCAACATGTCGACGTACGAATTTGCCTACCCATGTGTATTGTACACGCGGCGTAATCCCAAGAGACTTCATTATTGACAAGGAAGTCGTGTCCTAGTAACGCGTCGCAATACAAGTTGTCTAGAATAGTTGCTTCGAATTGTATATCGAGTGCTCCTATTCTAGCTTCGAATGTGGTGGTGCCACTGGTTGTCGCAGTGTGACCGTCCGCCATCCGGACTTTATTTGTTGGTCCGTGGGGGGGTGATTTGCCGTATTTACGGGCTATTATCGGGTTTACGTACGATTTATGTGCCTGCGAGTCTAATAAGGCTGTTACGAAGCCTGACGGAAATTCGAGTTCGACCGCGGGGGTCGGAATTTTGTCCGGGCGTGTTCGTGTACCATTATTAGTCGTATTACCATTGGTCGAGTGGGGTAGTTGGTTCTTAACCGCAACAGGGGCTGTCTGATCGTTAGCGTTGACCGCCATGATCACACTGTCCCTATCGACTGCCTCTGTTCCCGCCTGTGGCTTTACGTGCGCAGACTGACCTAATGCGGGGGTATGCGTGGTGTGTGTATTCGCGTCCCCGTCACCTGTGTAGGTGAACACCCGTGTCTCTGTTGCCTTTGTCCCTACACCTGCGGCTGCCCCATGAGCCGGTTGTTGTTGAACATACGTGTCACCGGTGAGGTGAGTATGTTCGGTGGTGGGGTGGTGTAGGTTGGGGGTCTGTGAACGGGTGTCTATAGGTGTGGTGACGGAAAAAATTTTCGTAGTCGGCTGTAAGTTGTGACTAACTGCCGTACTACGCGCGTGTGTATCCCGTAATTTTTTTCCGTGTGTACTACCGATAATCTGTGTTGTTGGGTGGGGGGGGTGGTGGTGAGTCGATGGGGGGGACTAGTCCCCGTCGACTCCCCCGCCGTTTCCCGGCCTGGACGGTCGGTGAGGGCACCTACTGTGCCAATGGAGTTCCCCACAGAACTTGCACGGCCCCGGTGGCTGGTCATCAAAAGAATTGCCAAAATATTTTTTCTTTACCGGGGGGGCTGTTTGTGGGGTGTCCGGCCCCTTTTTGGGCTTAGGCGTCCAGCGTTGTGTGGGTGGGCTGGTGCTGTCCGTTGCCGGGTCCAAAACGCCTGCGATGCGTCGTAGCTCGCTGAACGTTTGTGGTCGATGCAACCGGAGATGCGTACGGAACGTGTCGCGTGCTAGCCCGGCGATAATACCTACCAATTCCGGTTCGGATAGGCCGGTGGTTACGCGTCGTGCTAGCTGGTTTTTATTTAAAACGAATTCCGTTAGCGATTGTTTAGGCGTTTGTCTTGTCGACACGATGTCGGCGCGCAATCGAGACTGAATTTCGGCGTTATTAAAATTTTCATAAAATTCGTCCCGAAATTCCGTCCAGGATAGGTCGAGTGGCCTAATAGAATTATACCATGTACTCGCCGTTCCTTTTAATTGCGGTTCGACCGCCCTGCACCAACCCGCGGGGTGTATGCGAGCTTGCACCAAAATCGCCTCGGTATTTTCTATAAACCGTACGGGGTCCTCGGCCCTTGTTCCGGTAAACTCGGGTAACGAAGCTCTTGCTGTACGCAAGTCCTCGTACGGTATTAACACCGAGCGCTCATGTGTGCGTGCATCGTATGGTGTAAATTGTGATGTGTGTGTTGTGTGACCCGTATAGTCGTTATGAGGTTCGCGCGTGAAGAACGGTCTGTTGTTGGCGGCGGCAATGTGGTTAGCGCTATATTGGGCGTCGCCGTCATTACACTCATACGACCTACCCGACTGGTAATTATCATGTGTGCGATTTGTTACGTGTGCAGGTGACGGGTGAATATTTATCCGCGGGACTGTATTGTTGTGTGGCTGTTGAGCTGCTGCTAGACGTGTTTCCGTAAAGAAATTCGTCATGCTTGTCTCAAGTGCCCGTAAACGTGCCTCGAACGATTTTGTGTCGTTCGTTTGTGGCAACGTTTGTTTCAACAATTTCAACTGTTCCGCCGCGGTTTTAAATATGTCGCTCTCTATCGGCTGTATGGACTGACCCTGTCGCATGGTCGATTGATAGCCGCAGTATTCCGACAGGTTATCTGTAGGTATCTGACTCGCTGTCGGGCTTGTCGAGATACCCCCGGACGACTGTTCGAAAACTTGACTGACGTTCGTATCTACCAGCGCAGTCGAAGCGTCCGGCTGTTCTCCCGTGCCGTCCGCCAATATATTGATTGACGGCTGCACGGGATAGAACCTGACGTTCGCGGGGTCCTGTCCTCTTTCCCGAATGTGTCCCTCAAGCCTGATAATTATGTCCGGTTTAGAGCCGGACATGCTTATCCCGCGGGCCGTACACTCGCTACGTAGCTCCGCCGTCGTCAATTGTTGTAACGATTTTCCGGACATGTTGTATTTCTTTTGAATAGATTTACAAATGTGGACGTTAAGCTATTGCGTAGACGGTAGCCTGTGCTTGTTATACGGGACGGATGCTCCGAGAAGTATTCTTGGGCGTGGGTATTAGGGAAGAGAGAGAGCGTGTCGAAAAAAAAAAAAAAAAATGAAAATCTTTTTTTTTTTATTTAAAAGACGTAATTTGCGCGATGTTTTCAACGCTATTTTGATTACTATCGCGCAAATGATAATCAGCTGTGCAGCTGATTGTGGCGTCGCCGGTACGGTCCAAATATAACGTAATTAGGTCAATGTACTCGGCGGCGGCGGTGAAACCTGTTTGTCTCGGCGGCACACGGCGGCTGCTCAAGCAAGAACGGCGGCGCGCGGCGGCGGTTGACAACGGTGGTGTGCGGCGGCGGCTGGTGATAGCGGCGCGCGGCGACGGCTTACGACGACGACAGCGATACCGGTTTGAGTATTTTTACCCGTACGCTGTGCTGTTATCTGCGGTAGTGTCACGGGACGAAAGGCAAGTGTTCGGCGGGGTGGTGTTATATAACGCTATAATTCTATACTATTATATCTACTTCCCACAGCCGTTTCACGGTTATTCACGGTCGCGACGGAATTCCCCTTACGTACCAGAATACTTCTTACGTAATTCAAACTCGGGAATCCTAGCTAACCGGAAAACACAGACCTGGCTAAAATAACTTAATACTAAAATAAGAAGCACTTTTCCGAGGTATATGTCAGCGTGAATAAAACTCTTACCTTTACGATGACTTGAGGTGGTGATTCCTCTGCGGGGAGCCAAATTTGACGCGGACCCGGCGGTACTTGAAGTTGAAATGTTCCGCGGTGGACCGGTCAACTCGTGACGTTGATGGAGGTGACACGAGGATAGTCAAATAAAAAAAAGTCGGACACCGATATGAGTGTAGACGTGGTTTATTTAATACAATATTAAGCACAGTCGAAGGTATATAAACATATATCTATATAGGTCGCGTGCGGCGAATAGTAACACGACGAAAAGACGACGAACGCCGGCAATAAACAAAAAAAAACAACTACGACTTATATTGAGTGAACACAATTGTGTGTGACGTGTGTCGGGTGGTGAACACGACCGACAACAAAAAAAAATAATTAAAACAAGAAAATAATCGACGGATCAAGTTACGGTACGTGATGTCCGGTTAACGATCGTTGCAAAAGAGGCCGATACCGGGCGGCCGATACTCGTCCGGGCCGACTTGTCTTCCCGTCCCACCCTATGCCTTTGCGGCGAGGTGGGAGAGTTGACTATGTCGGTCCGGCATCGCCCGTAGTGGTGGTTGATAAGGTGCAGACCGGTCGTTGCGGTGCCTGTACTTTGTACTGGCGACCGTAACGTACCGTGTCAAAATGATAGGTACCTATTAAGTAAACTCATTTATAATTATAATAATTTGTGTAGATTCTAAACAAAATATTATAAATTAAGATAATAGCAAGTACCTACTATATTAAATATCAATGTAAAAAATTAATATTAATATTAATAATTCTGTAGTAGATTAATAATACTTACTTTATTTTCAGTACGTAATTTTTTACTGAAGTAATTGTGAAGAGAATTTTTTCTTTTATCCATTTGAAAATTTTAATCATAACATAATATAATAAATAAAAACAACAAAATAAAACACTCAGTGGTGATTTCAGTCGTGTGCTCGTTTTACACTAAACGAAAAATTGTGAATCATCTATTTGATTACATGATAGGCGATAGCAAATAGCAGACAAAGACATCGTCAACAGTTTAATGTACCTATTACCCTGCAACGACAATTGCTGGAGTTTCAACAAAAATCAGCTAAAAATAGACTCATTTTCGATTTAATCTAATCAAACCATGCAATTTCTTGATAACGTCAAAAACATGTTATTATATCTATTATCTATGGTCATTGATCGGTAACCAGCGACGGGCGCTTATTACGTTTGTATACCCAACAATTTTATATGGATTTGAATTTTTTTTTTAGTGAACGGGGGGGGGGGGCGATCGCCCCGATCGCCACCCCCCTGGATCCGCCACTGTGTACCTATGTATGGATTTCCTGCACTTGATGAAGTTGATGCATTATTGTAAAATGTATCTGTTTGCTTATATAAGATTTGATTCATTTCAATTTCTTGTACAATGTTAAAAATTCTAGATTTTGCTAAATTTAAGTTATAGGGGTCTAACGATTTTAATGTAGCCCCAATACCTGAAAGAAATGCATCTACAGGATGAACAACATCTTCTGTTTTAGTTTCCATTTCTTTTTTTTCTAACAAGTATTTCATTATGGCCGATGAAGCTGTTTCTGTTTCACGGTATTGTTCTTGGTGATTTTTAGTTCTTTTCGGTCTTTTCCATAAGTAGTATGAAATAGGGGGTTCTGGAGCCACACCCCACACCCCCACACCCGTACCACACCTCCACACCATGAGCCACTGACCATTGCCACACCCCCTGAGCCGCTGAGCCTTACCCCCCTACCGCCGCCAGGTCCAACACGTACATGACGTATTTTTACCCCCTACCACCACCCGGTCCAACACGTACATGACGTATTTTTACCCCTCCCGCCACACCACCCGCTCCCACACGTACATGACGTATTTTGCGCGCACGCCATATTATTGTACATACACCATATTATTGTACATGCAACATATTATTGTACACATACCATATTATTGTACACGCACCATATTATTGTACACGCACCATATTATTGTACACACACCATATTTTTATGCACGCGCCATATTTTTGACTCCCATGTATTCGAGCCGCCGGATGCAATATGTATCAACATCTCAATCAAAATATATGCAATACATAATTTCGACAGGAATATACTTGCAACAACATATCTATTGTTAATCAATGACCTTAGTAAAGAAATACTTACCGATAATCCACAAATGTTTGTCGGCATCACGTTTTGTACACCCATAGAATTTGTATTTAAACCCAAAATTATGAGTCACATGTCCATCCTTTGTCATAGAGGAATTTACCCCTACCTATTATCGTTTTCCCACCTAATAATTTCTCAAATCGACAGACACTTGACTCTGCAAGAGCCGACATACAATCAGTCTGTCTTCAGTCTTACACACTTGTAATTCACCTCCGCGTTTCAACAAGTCTTTATAATTTTTCCAAGTCTTTTTTTCAACGTTTACTAACAAGTGATTTAATATGGCCGGTTCAATCGAAGACAACAAAGCGTAATACAAGAAGCATACCTTTACGTATGTACCACCAAAACCTCCGACCGAACTCATCGAATCTACTAGCTACACACTAGACTTTGCAGCCCGTAAGTTTGTACATATTGGTATTGATCCGAGTGAAAAATTACAAGTCGTTGTTCATTTATTAACTTCTTCACGGCACGTGCATATTACTACAGATTTTTTGAAAAAAATATTCTCATACATGGGGCATATCTTGTCGTTCATATTAGACACACCACAAAAATATAAGCGAGTTATATTTTATGAAGACGAAAAAATGAAACTATCGAGTATGATGTACAGCGGAGAAAATGTGTTGGTGATCGAAGCAAAAAATCGTGATGGATGCAGAGTACTGTTGAACCGGGCGGATCTTATACGTCTTCAATATCTCGAATGCTCTATTTTCGAAAGCATTGTGCGAAAAGAAGTATTCACCGCTCCGTTGGTTATAAAACAATATGAAGAGATTGTCGTATACCTAGACAAGAAATGCACTCAACATAATTCACCGCTGAAAAATGTTGACGAGATGATAGTTTTCATTAAGAACATACAAGAAAATCGAGTCGTTAAGTCTATACCAAATTTCACCAATCAAATACAGATGTGTGCAGCTGAACAATTAGCTGAATCATTGTTGAACCAGAGGGCGAACAACTCACATAAGGTAATTCAAAATTATATTATTCCTTAAACAAAAATATTAAATAATTTTTTTTATTTTAGATTTTCAACGAAACGATGGTCATTTCACCATTATCATTACCTACACCAATGTCACCACCATCTACACCGTCTACACCGATATCACGATCTCCTTCACCGAGTCATATTATACCAAGGTGGAGCAGAGCAGCCGATGAAAATGATGGACCATATTTTTTCAATACGTCAGCGTCAACACAAAACTTCGATAGCGCTGTATTGGAATTTTATTCCATACCAAAACGTAAACTCTTTTAATAATAAATACATAAATGTAAAAACAATTTTCATATTTGTAAAATAATTTTGTGTAAAATAAAAAAAAAGACGTGATATTTAAAAACAATTTTTCATTTATTAAATTAATATTGAGTTTTACAAGGTTCTCACTTCCCCGTTAAACGGGTTATAAGTTATAATTTGGTCATGTAATATTAAACAATATGCTGAAGTGGAAACTGGAAACGCTTCGTCGGCTTCGAGTTCAATTCTGAGGTCCACTGTCGACATTTTCACGTTGTCGTTCTGCCGGCTCATATCAACGACTATGATTGGAGAAAGATTTTTGAAATCTGTGCGGTTCAACAGGGGTGTCACATCATCGCGTCCGTAGTAAGATTTTTGGAACTCTGCGTACGCGTGGTATAATGTAGCCATCGGTAAAGTCGCTTTGGAAATCTTCATAGGGAAACACTTCACTGTTTAAATAGGCCTTCAAGTTTTTAATTTTACAATGATCGAAATATGACATTGCTTTGTTCGAGCTATATTTTCTATCAGTTTGAAATCCGATTATGACATATCTAGGTTTTTACAATTTGTTAGATGTCTTTACTTTCCACGAATGTGAAGTGTTTTGTGGTAAAAATGGATATTCACACAACTCCCACGATCTAAATGCACATATGTGGTGAAAATGTGTTGGTAATAGAATCTAAAATTTAAGACGATAGCAGCTACAGTATTTAGAATTGTCGATTTTTGAGACAGTCGTACGAAAGTCTACAATCATGAGTTCCACTATTTTAAAACAATTTAAAATGTTTTATAATTATATTGATCGAAAATTGACTACAAAGAAAACGAATGAAATGAACAGGTTTATATCGAATCTCCAAAACAATCATATTATCGCAACTTTTCCAAAATATGAAGTTAAAGAAAAATAGTTTGGTAATACGTCAAAAATATAGAGAACGTAGTTAATTATGTTGAATTTATCCGCTCACTCGAGCCCGAGTTGAAACAATTATTGAAAACACGATTACAGGAGCATCCAATAAAATTTAATTTGAAGCTAGAGGCTACCTACAGTCGGTCAAATGTGACTAATTCATTGGAGAATAGAGCATTTAAGACATCAGTGGTTGACATTTTAGCGAAAAGTAATATAACAGAGATTATCGAGATAGCGTTTATAAAGTTTTTGAGTGAACGGGAGACTTATGCGAGCAGAGTGGGGCGGATTTACGATAGAGTCGATCGACGGGTTACTGCTGGGTGTATACAAATACTCTCCAATGTCCGGTTCGTCATACATACAGTTACCTGCGTTTTTCGAGTGGAAACGGACGGCTATCAACCCACAGAACGTAGACCAGTACTATTTCAAGTTAGATAAACATTAAACTCATTGTATTAGACTGATCGATTCCGAAAAAATATCAACAATAGTATTAAGATAAAAAAGGTATAATTTGAATTTCTGTAATTTAAAGATATTGTTGGCTAATTTCGACTATGGTTTTCATTCCTGCGTAAGATTTTATCGAGGACAGTTCAACACGGCATAAGTTTATTTTTTTAAATTCTCTCTACTTATGCTTTAAATGTGTTGTGTATTCGTGAAATTTTCTAAGTTTTTGAGTTTGTTTCAACAGTATTTTTTTTTATTTTATTTTTTTTTTTTTACGTCCATCTTCAACTCTGTAACTGGTGAGTAAATCAAAATATACTTAAACACTTTGATTGTGTTAGGTATACTGCATAATAATATCCAAAATGTATTGTAAATGAATAATAATTATGTTATTTAATAAAATATGAAAGTTATAAAATACCTACAAATTATTATTAAATTATTAAAAAAGGTTTATTATATGATTTAGATATTTAATTGTTTTTATATTAAACCAACAAAATAAATTTAAACAAGATTATTTTCATAGACGAAAATATTTTAATTATTCAGAAATAATTAAATACCTACCTAGTATTACCTATATTCATTGATCGTTATAAGTGTTTAAATAATTATAATTATGTACACTTTCGTAATTTTACAATATATATTTGATTTTAATTTTATACAATACAATTTTTGTGTTTTTAAGTTTTTAAAAAAAGCGGGTATGACGGGTATGTGGATGTCGCTCTGTCATTCATTACCCTGTTATGTATCTTTCAATTATATTTGCTAATCGATCATAAATTCTTATGACTTAAATTTCTTTTGTAATTCATGTATTTTGCATATACGCAACAGAACTTCATTATTTTTAAGAAGACGCTACACGACCATTTGTTGTCTCCGTCTAATTAGAGTGAATCGACTTTTATGAAACTTGATGTTAAAAACATTATCTGTGTTTGTATGTGGGTTTTTTTTACGGTAGGTAGTTCAATTTTGTAGCAAGTTATGCGTATATAAAAAATGCTCATAACAGTCATAATTCACCTAAAAATTAAGTTATCGTAAAATAACCACACTCAAACACAGATAATGTTCTAACCATCAAGTTCAATTCAGTGGCGTAGCCAAGGGGAGGGCTAAAGGGGCTATAGCCTCTCCCATTGTCTATATTTTTTATATTGTTTTGAAATATTTAAATTTAAATATGGAAATTGTCTTAAACATTTTAATAATATATTTCTTGTTATTAGTTGTATAATAGAATATTTGAGTTAAAAAAGTGTTTATTAATTTTTTTGTTGTTTTTGATTTTCAATGACTCATGTTAAAAGTGTTTAGCCCTCCCCATAAAAAAATCCTGGCTACGCCTCGGAGTTTCATTATAGGTCATATTACTATAATTTATAAACTAACAGAATTACTGTGATCTGATAAGCTTAAATTTGCTGTTACGTACTTGTAAGACGAAGACAACAGTTGATATGTGTGTAGTGTCTTAAATGGCAAGCCATATTTTAAATATAATTTTCAGATGATTTACTTCATGACATTTTGATTTCGATTTGTGATGTGAACTCACAATTTGATAAACTAGAGCTACCTATATGTATAATTTAAAATAAATCTTATTAAATTAAATTTTTTAATTGTTCATATTATTTCCTCCTAAACACTGTGATGTAATCAAAATTTATTATTATAATTAAGTAATAAACTATTATTTAATATTATTGTTACACTTTATGAAATAAGATAATTTAAACAATTATTTTCAAGAAACAAATTTCTAAATTTCTATTTATTTTTTTTTAATAACACTATCGGCCGTATGCATAGTCAGTGCGTTACGGGTCACCTAAAAGTGCTTAGGTGTTACCTAGCTACGGGACACTTAACCAGTACTTAGCTAACACTTAATTTTCATATGCATAATTAGAATTTTAGGGTACCGTAACTAAGTAATTGTTTAAAGAGTAGTTTTTAAATTGACGTTTGTTTCCATGAATTTATAGATTATTATTGATAATTTAAAAAATGTTATCAAAATATTACTGAACATAAAAAATAAAAAAAATGTTTCATACTCGCGTCTCATCGTCTCATGGGTTGTCGTTTATTACTTTATCGTCTTTATCGTTTATTGTTTAAAGTTTCTTTTATACTATAGTATTATTTTTTACTTTAGTTTATATACTCAATACTATGAATAAAATAAAAAGAGAACGTTGTCCAAATTGGGACAATGAAGAAAAAGAAATTTTTTTTCATTGTTTAAATAAATCTAAATCAATCATAGAAGATCCAAGAAAAGATTTTAATACTAATTTAAAAAAACATGAAGCTTGGCAAAACATAACAAATGATTTTAATTCCTATGCAAAAGTTCAAAAGGTAATTAAGTAGTGTAAATAGTGTAATATATGTTACAGTTAAAGAGTTTAATTTGTAGTTAATAAAATAACTAATAATATTTAAATATAATAATAAATCAGATAAGAATGAGCCCAACACAGGTTCTAAATTATCAGTAGAAACAGATGCGTAGCTATAATATAGCTTTAATAAAGTATAACATTTATAGGTAATTCCTAAATTACATAGGTACAGAGTGGAGTGACTCGCATGGCAACCGGAACAATGCTTGGTGTAATGAAAATAATTTTGCTAATTTGATTGACTATATTAATAACAAAAACAAAAGAAAAATTGTATGGTGTGAACCTCGAATTATAAATAATAAATATGCGATGTCACCAGAACACGATTTATTACGTAATTCAGAGCTCTTTCACACTAGACACTTTGTCGCCGCCCGTCGGCGACTATTATCTGTAAAGAATCGGGTGATTAAAAATATATATAGATATTTATAGAAGCATTCACACGAGACACAGATAAGGAATTGGCGTCCCGCCGTCTCTTCCTATCTAGTGACTGGACACTAGTCGTCTTTGTGTAAATTGCACAATTAATAAATAGTTTTCAGGCGGTATATGATTGTGTTTAACATCATAGGATTACATTTTTATTTTTATTTTTATTTTACATTTTTAACATCAAGTATTCACCAAAGATTATTATTGTATAATCTGTGATAATGCAGAATAATTTTACAATTTGGATCGTTCTATTTTTAGTCATTAGTGGTACATGACTGATTAATAATACACAAAAAAAAAATAATACGCAAAAAAAAAGATTTAAATAGATCATAGTTTATACATCTCCTAAGTCCATAAAATGGTTAGCACACATCTACCAATAAGATAAAAATAATAGTAATACATTAAATTAGAAAAAAAGGCCTGTAATAAATTTATTGTGTGGCTTGAAAATATCTATTTACCCGATAAGGATTGTTGACCCACTCCACCCTTGCGATAGGTACCTATTTTATAAAACAATGGAATTGAACTCTTAAACTACTTTAACATATTCATCATACAAATAACTATCATACACTAATGGAATCATATAAGTTGTATTTTAAGTTGTTATACCTAATTAATATTTTTAGAGAGAGGTTAAAAGTTTAAAAAAATTATGGGAAGCGGAAAAAGCTAGGTCAAGAAAAGCATTCACTTCAGAAAGGTCGAATAGATTAAAAACTGGGGGTGGTTCTCATGAACCATCACAAGAACTTCAAAATCCTGAGGTTGAAGAAATGATTGGTAGACCACACATTGTTGAATGGCAAAATAATTTTGACAGTGATGGTGTGGCATTTGCAAATTCAAACAACGGTAAGTAATATAATTTAATTTACATTATTTCTGTACTTGTATATATAAAAATTAACTTTATCTACATTTTAGATAATATATCTATTATTAATATGGATACTGATTTTTCGATTCAAATACCAGGTATTTTATATTTTGTAAATAATTATTTAATAATGTTTAGTTTTAAATAATGATACATTATGCTATATAACCTTGTCAAGTATATTGTGGTATTTTTGGAATACCTAGTATTTATATTATGTAATTTGAATTAATAAATTGAAAATCAAGTTAGATAAGTTAGTGTATAATAAAAAATATTCTTTGATACCAAAGTAATAATGTTTTACCAATGTTTTTAATTTCTTTAGATGACACTCCATATAACATTGAGAAGTCACCGAATGTAGAAAGTCCTTTGATACAACAGGAATTAGGTAGATACCTATTAATTTACAGTCATATTTGTTTGGTATATTATGTTGATAATTTTAAATCTAGATTCAACACAATTTATTGTGATAAATACAAATTCAGTCAATGAAACAAATCAACTCCCCAAAAAGTCCACTGGTAATCATCCTTTTTTTTCAATATTTTACTTTCTGTTACTTATAATGATGATATGTAAATAAATACAATTTTTTTTTATTTATAAATGTTGAAAACTTAGTTAAATTATGAACTTCTGTCTTCTTTTATAGAAAACAATATTGAAACCACATCGAAACGATCCGAAAAATCTGGTAATAAATTAAAAACTGATAGCATTTTAAATGAATGCGAAGTCAGAATAAAAAGACAAAAAATAGCACTTGAACACGAGCAAAGTATGAATAAGCTACAGGTAATGTAATGTCATTGTAATTGTTTTATTTATGTTTTTAGTATTCTTCTAAATATTATGTATGTAGTGTATTAATTGAGTAATTAATAAGTATTCATAATAATTATTTTAAAAACGCAACACCTTTAATACATGCAATAGTTTAAATTGTGTGCAGACAGTTGATGTATGTAACATAATTTATGTAATGTTTAGTCATTGTAATAGAAGGCGTTAAATATTTGAATTCAGTATAAATAAATTGTACAATTAAATAAATTAATATTAATATAATTGTTAGTGTACTGGTAATTTTAGATATTAAATCAAAAACTTATTATGCAATCAGTAGTTGCTAAGAGAGTTGAAGAAAACAAATTATATAAGTTGCAATGTGAAAAACTTGCATTAGAAATAAAAAAATTGAAAGATAACTCTTAAAAATGTAATTTTATTATATTATCTAATTTAATATGATATATATTATATTGTTATATTAATTTTTTTTTATATATTATATTTAATAAATTCGTATTTATAATTTTCATCAAAGAAGACTGTCAGCTAGTAGGTAAGCTGTTATTATTTTTTTTTTTTTAAGAATTTAAGAGTTCATTTATTTTTTGTTATTTTTTTCTTTAAAATAAAATATAACAACAATATTGTAAGTTTTTATTAATTGTTTATTATTAATTACGAGATAAATTGATGTATTTGTTTGTATGTTATTTTTTTTGTTTAACTAAAATGTCTTATAATAAATACACGTCTTGCTATGGGTCCTAATACATTATTGTCAATTTCGCCAATCATTTCCTGTTCTTCTTCCTCTTCTAGGTGATCTTCTCGGTCGTCACTGTCTGTATTATTTTGATTGAATTGTCGAGACAAATTATAAAGCAATGCACAAGAAAGAATAATATTGACTATTGTATCAGGTGCATTAGCAAGACCTCTTCTAAGGCAAGGGAATTTTCTTTTCCAAAGACCAAATGCTCTTTCAATAGTATTTCTAGTTCTAATGTGTGACTTGTTATATTTTTGCTCAGCTGGTGTTATAGGATTCCTTAGAGGTGTAAACAAGTAAGGTTTACATGCATAACCTGTGAATATACATTAAAAAAATATAGGGCGATCAAGTGAGTAACGCTCTGCTGTACAGTGTACACTATACTTATAGTATGTCACTATAATTTATGTATTAAATTTGAATCTATAATGATAGGTATCATTGTATACGAAAAACGATTCTGAACAGAGATGATTTGTAGCCTAGCATATAAGTACAGAAGAGGCAAATTTAAACAACTAATGTATGTTTCAAGTTTCTACGACTAGTATTTAGCTATAACAAAAATCTAAAATTATTTTATAGTAAATCGTTATTTTACGTGTGAATTTTGGATTTCGTAAACATTTGAACTTAAGATAAATTTTTTTAATTGGCCAAAGCTCAATTTCTTTGATAATTATTGTAAGACAAACTTATAGAAAACCTTATATTGAATTTTAAATTCTTAGCTATTTAAAGAAACATTTTTTTTTAATCTTAACTACAAAATAATTTGAAAATATTCATGATTTTGACGAATTTTTATCAATATTTGAACTTAAAACGCCACCTAATAAAAAAAATTGTAAATAACGATTTTTGATTTTTTTTTTAACTACAATATGAACAACATAACAAATCCTGTATTAAAATTACTAAACTAAACTACAGAATTGTTTAAAACTACATACCACCATCTCCGAGTAATATCACGTTATGTGTAGAATCAGCAAAATATTGATTCGCATAACTACCGCTAAATATGAAACTGTCATGGTAACTACCAGGCCATCTAACAACTATATCGAAAAATTCCATTGATGGCCCACAAACAACCTACCCATTAGAAATGTTGAATAATTAATAATAATTAACAATTTTTTCTTTATTTATGATTTTAATATCATTATTTACTGCATACCTGAACATTTAAAGAAAAGTAACCTTTTCTGTTTCTAAAAACTTCCGAATCCGGACCTCCGGGATTTTGGATTTTAATGTGTGTACAATCGATACATCCACCTATCCCAGGCATGTTATACATTTTGTAAAATTTATCTTGTATAATCTTCCAATGATCTGCATTCCCAGGAAAATGTACATGATGTTTCAAATTGCTTGCTAACATTGTAGATACTCTTTTAATTATTCTAGATACTGTTCCTTGGTTAACTCCTCGTAAGTCACCATTTACCATCTAATATATATATATATAATATATATTATATTACAATAAATTATATTACAATAAATTATTATGGTAAATACTAATGGGATGTATGAATGATATTACTTGAAAATTCGAACTTGCATAAAATCGCAATGTTGTTAGGAGCTGAATGATTGGAGGTATTGGTAAACCACGGTTATTATCGTGATTTATTGTAATAAACTGCATTATTACATCCCTTACAATTTCTTTAGAAAATCTAAATTGAATAAAAAATATTAACGATAACATTTAAATTTTAAACGTGATATGTATTTTTGGGAAAAATGTATTATATAGATAGGTAGATGTAATGTTAGATTATATTTATCAAAGTACCTAAGTACGTACCTATATCTTTTGTAAAATTGCATTGAAGTAAAAAATTCCATAGGATTTTCATGATCCCTAATGTATCTTTTAGGTATACCATCTTCATCCTCATGTATGAATTGCATAAAATCAATTATTTCAAAAATGTCGTCCATTTTAGAATTACTCGTAGGTTTGGTTTAAGTTAAAAGAAAATTTTGAACAAAAAATAAACGAGTAAAAAATGTTTCGTACACAAATGATTATAAAAAAACTGAACAAAAGTAAATATTTATCACAATAATCACAGCTGATAGTTACGGGTTCGCTAAGGGTGGTCAATCCACCACTTAACTTTAAGGGACAACTAAGGTACCAGGTTGACCGTAAAAGTGACTATACAAGGTAACTTTACGGTGTTCTTCTTAGGTGGCACTTAAATTAACTTAAGTGCTACTTAAATGTCTATGCATACGGCCGACTGATTTATTAATAATATCATTGTCATAGTGCATGCGTTGTACACTCAATAGTCAATTGATTTAATATTTGATCCATGTGCCGACATAGTCTGCGATCCGACGCAGTCGGATTGCCTACCTGGTAGTTATAGTTGCATTGAATTTATTTTCACAAGTTATTACCGATTATTCAACGCTCAAACGACAACATTTGACTTAAACATTTTTTCCTACTTTTGAAGGCAGGTTAGACAATCCGCCGTAGGTGGATTTACCAACCAGGAATCTATTTATACCGGTTGAGGGCTGATAGCTAGACACTCAAAATTCTACGTCTCAGCTTTCAAAAATTTTTCACTTTCGAAAGAAGACCGCCAAACAAGCGAACGTCTTATCAATTCTCGACAACACCCGCCTTATCATCCCGATAGAAGACTCGCAGTACCACCAAATCTTCCTTTTTTAAAAACTTTCTGCTTTCAGCTCTTCCATCCGTCCTAGGGTTTTCACTTACACCGAGTTTCACCCGAAGCGAGTTTCACGGGCCGCTAGTCTTATATTATAAAACGCTAATAATAGTTGCGTTCACTAGGGCGGGGAGCGCTTGCTGTACTCGCCGTAGTTGCGTTCGCTAAAAAAAGAATGCGCTTCGGTCGCCGCGGCCCTTCGTTATCGCGCCCGGCCGGTTATCAAACCGATGTTGGACAACTATACGATTATTACTATTATCATTATTATTTAATAATTTTTCACTTTTCTACGGATTTTATAGCTTTTTCCGAGTTTTCCGTATTCGCGTAGTATACTATATTATTATACGTACCAAAATTCTGTCGTGTGATTATGACGAAAGATGGTGTATCGTTTAATACGCACACACATATATATATATACATAATAATAATAAATACACATAAAACAAATATAACAAATATATTTAATTAAATATACATTCACAACAAGAATGTCTGTGTGTGTGTAATGAAATACGAATTAAACGAGTAAAACGATGTATCAGTGACGGTTCGGAATCGGTTTAAGTGCTCGAGATTTGACATCGGTCTTCAACTCAAACTGTAGTCGATAGGATTAGGCGTTAGGATAGAATAGGTGGTAGGCAGGTGTAACGAGTTCGAACCCCGCTCCGGCAGTAATTCCGATGGCGCTTTGATTAACACTGTGAATCATTTTTTGCATTTTTTTCACTTTTTTTATCATGTTATTCTAATTAATTTATTTCATATTAATATTATATTATATAATTATTTTTTATTACATTAAACATGAGGTTGACTTACCAAAATTAATTACACTAATAGATACATTGCCGTTATTGATTTGATTTTAAATATTGTTCAATTTAGCACCGTTTTACAATTTACTTTAATTTCAATTTACAAATATTATGTAGTACGTTTTATTTTATTATATTAAATATATATTTTAAAATAGAATTTGACCTGAATGTAATGGGAAGCAAATTTTATATTTATTATACATTATGTGTTATATATTTTAAAATAGAATTTGACCTGAATGTAATGGGAAGCAAATTTTATATTTATTATACATTATGTGTAGGTATATTAAAATATTGTAATTATTTGTTTTAATATTTAAAATAATTCAACAATTAGAATAAATTCCACGGACACGATTGTATGTATGGATATGTTGAGTTTATAGTGAGAAGTTACTCCTTGCTCACTTATAGTTGTTATTATATATACCTTGCTCATTATTACATATACCTTGCTCACTTATAGGTAGGTAATTAAAATTACATAGACAGTCATATGAGTACATTACACACACTTTTGTTTTATAATTAAAATGTTTTATAATATTATATTATACTGCAGTACTATGAAAATAAAATAAAATATAAGCTGTTTGAATTCATAATACAGATTAGACAGACACAGTGACTTATGCATTTTACTTACACTCTTCAAAAAAAGTGCAATGATGAATTTATATTTTTATAAATTATGTTGTATTATTATTACTATTTACACGAATGGTGTACTTATACTTAATGATTTTCCTATTGTCACTATCATTGGCTTGCAGCAGTGGCGCAAATAGGGGGGGGGGCTTAGTCCCCCCCGAAATAACTCAAAGCCCCCTCAAAAAATAATAGTATAATATATGTATGTTATTCTTAATAAGTTATTTTTACCGGTTTTGGTAATTTTGGGGCTTGAGTCCCTCTAAACATTTTTCCTATTTGCGCCACTGGCTTGCAGATAAATAAGATAAAGTAAGTTATTACTAATAACCAATTATTATTATTATTACCTATATATTATTATGCTAACTACTACTACTTAACTAATAGTTGTCTTTCAATAATGCATTCATTGTATGCATTTTACACCATGTCCATGGTGTAATGCATTTAATTATAATTGTGTTTGTGTTAAGTGAAATTATGGACAATAATATTATTGCTAAAAAACACAGATCTATGGGAAGCAAATATTATTATTATATTCCCTATATTATGTACATGATATTGTTTGAATGTATTACAGTTAAAGTATACAGTGAATAGTTATACTTGCTCATTTATAGTAAGTTATTATTATTACAGCCACATGAGTACCTACATAACAATACACTGTAATGAGAATAGGTACACACCATTTGTTTAATACATTTTACTTAATGATGAATTTATTTTTATTTATTATTATACTTAGATTATAAATATTTTATTAAATAAAATAAAATTCCACCTTTCCTTATAATAAAAATTATTAAAAATATATACCATAGTACCTATAAGTATTATTCTTCTCACTTAAGTCACTGCATACTGTCGTTGGCATGCAAAAATGTATTGTATGTGATAGCTCATGGCTATAATGGTAATAATACCTATATTAGAATAAATATATCCCTCTTATTTACTTATTACTTTATTATTATTTTAATTTAATGTGTTATATTAAATGTTAATAATAATGTTAATTAATAATAATAAAATGTATGATATTATGTATATATATGTATTACTGTCTACTGATAATATATGTTTAATTAATAAGAGTCACTCAAAGAGTTTGGTACATTAGGCAGATTACATGTTACCAAGTTGTTAAGAGTTCATTTTTTTTTCTTACTTATTCTTAGACTTACTATTACTTACAATACCTTTAACTCATAGGTACCTAGGAGTTTCAATAGGAACTTGGTGTAATATTACTATTATACTGTGAGAATCATAATAATAACGAGTAAACATAAAAATATTGATATACTAATACTATTACCAAAAGCTAAATACCAACACTAACCTTACCAACAATAAAACAATGCAGACACTCAATAAATTGATTTCTTAAAACTAACATGTATGATTTATTGATTCAATTACACTGACGATTCATTTAAAATGACCTCAGTCAGTCAGTTGTATGTGTAGGTATGTATATTAACAAAAACATCAATTAAATATTACACATATTATATATATATAATATACACTAGGAATACCCTTAAAGAAAAACACATATAAATAAGTGTTGTAGATAAATTTTATTATTATTAATAATAATAATAATAATAGTTAATTGTTCTGAAAAAATAAACATAACATATTAGAAAAATAACAACAAAATAGAAAAAAATAATAAATAAGAGCTGATTAGTGCTTACTGTTTCACAGAATACATCCTCCTATAAAAAAAAAATGCATTTTAATTTATATCTAATATATAGGTATATACATATGAATAAATATTTTTAATATTACTTACGTCGACATGAATGGCGGCCACACGAATCGCAACGGACGACGCGTTGCTCAGCCCTCGCTGGCGTGGCGATGCATCCGAGTCCTGACGCTGGCGTGGGGACGCGTCCGGGTCCCGTAGCAGTGGTGACGTGAGGGTCCGGTCCGAATCCGAACGCCGGCGTGAGGACGCGTCCGGGTCCCGCCACTGGGGTGGGGCCACGTCCAAGTCCTCACGCCGGCGTGGGGACGCGTCCGGGTCCCGCCGCTCGCGTGGGGGCCCGCCCGAGTCCCGACGCCGGCGTGAGGACGCGTCCGGGTCCCGCCGTTGGCGTGGTGCCCCGTCCGAGTCCCGGCGTCGACGTAAGGACGCGTCCGGGTCCCGCCGCTCGCGTGGGGGCCCGCCCGAGTCCCGACGCCGGCGTGAGGACGCGTCCGGGTCCCGCCGTTGGCTTGGTGCCCCGTCCGAGTCCCGGCGTCGACGTAAGGACGCGTCGGCGTGCCGCCGCTGGCGAGGGGCTGAGGAGCTCCTCCGGTCGTCGCGTGTGGCCGACGTTTCTCGACGGTGCCCACGAGCCGTGGCCCACCGCTCATTACGGGCCTCATCACGGCGCTCACGTGTTTCGAACCTACGTTGCTCGCGCCGTGATGCCGAGCCCCGCCGCTCATCTGACCTGCCACGACTTCTTGGCTTTTTGCCTAGATAATAAATAATTATAATTATATTATAATAATAATAATTTTATATTTATAAATACAAAAGATACGTACAGTCGCGAGCCTTGTGCCCCGGTTTACGGCAATTATAGCATACTGAAAAAGAAAAGTGTATAAATTGCAATATAATATAATATACATAATGATATTCATACATACTTTTTACCACACCGCTGCCGCTATTAGCAGGGGTGACGGGCACAGACACCGTCACCCTGCAGTTGGTGCAATTATTGAACCTGAACATTCCATCCATGATGCTGTAATATTAAAAATAAGTTATCCTAAGTTAAGTCGTCCTAAAAAAACACGTGGACAAATATAATTAAATAACGTGTACTCACTTCAGTTGTTTGATGTTAAATGAATATTGAATAATATACATACAGAGTTCATAAGCCACGTTGTTCTAAACCACGCGTTGCGCATTACGTATTTGATGATGTCACAAATAGACAAAAACCGCGGGTCCTGCCATCGGTGTCTCCATCGTTGACAAATGAAAATAATAATTATAATATTAATAATAAATAATATAATACACAAATTAAATTATAACATTTGGTAATACTGGTGCAGTGATGCCGTGTGGTGGCGGAGTAGAAGGCGAAAAAGTCACGAAACTGAATCCGGTTCTTCTACATGCTATTTCAGTCGACTTTTGACCCTTACGACGAGCGTTTGTGCAATACGTTTGTCATTACGTACATTAACGTACTCCCAAATTTGCACACTTTTTTTCTCAGCTTTTTTTTTTTTTTACATCATTGGACGTTTTAGAAACCGGTGAGTACAATTTTTATTATTAAAACGCTTAACGCTTAATTGGCGCATCTACCCCACGTATAGATCAGCGGTTCCCAAACTTTTACGACCACGGCACCCTTAAGAAATAATTTGTGTTTTGCGGAACCCCCTTCTTTAAATAATAATTTTTAATAATATAAATAATCTAAATACAATATAAAATAATTTCCTCAATAATCACATACATCTGGCGGAACCCTTGAAATTGTCCCACGGAACCCAAAGGTTCGGCGGAACACACTTTGAGAAACGCTGGTATAGATAATATATATATTCATTACAGTCGCCTAATAATTCATTTCCGCCCAACTGAGAAACGCGGATTACTATACCCGAGCGTGTTCCCTCAAAGTCCATACGTGGTATTTCAAGAATGTCGCAATTTTTCGACTATATTACCCGGGATGTGGTGTGGTGGACTTAAATTCCCGTTACGTATGTCGCGCGTTGTCATGCACTTTTTTCACGGGCATATATTTTTTTTTTTTTGTATTCTGTATTTCTGTTATTACGGATTTTTTCTTATGCGTTTGATTTGTAACATTTTGTTAACATTGTTTTACATATGACGTGTTATAAGTAACAATAATATTCACTGTATTTCTAAAAATAACACAAAACTATTGGAATTTCCGAACTGTTGTATTATCATCACGGATAACGTACTGATAACATCATTACGATTTATTGCGCCGAGTGTAAATTTTATATATATACATACATAACATACTATACGCACTATTTATTTTTTTGTGTTTAATTTATTAAATAGTATAGGACAGATGTTAATTTTAGCAAATAAATACATTTATTACGTTTTCGATGGGATTGCTATTTCATATTTTCTTTAAAATGTCACTTTTTAGGCATATCACCATGGTCAAGATATGTGTGATTTGTGGAAACGTCGACGGTGTAGATGGAGTGTCTGTGCATAGGTAACAATTATTACTAACATTATTACCCGTACACTACATAAATTTATTACATTAGGTTTCCAACAAATGACGAGCAGAGACTTCAATGGGTGTTGTTCACCGAGCGCAATGGTGTGAATGCACAACACATATTTGGTAACTCAAAACTGTGTTCGAGACATTTTGTCCCCGGTCGTGACTACCCAGTAGGCGGAAATCGTCGCCGGCTATTGCCAAGAGTAGTGCCATCTTTAGTGAGTATCAATGACTATCATTTTTAAACATCACTCAATACCTGAGTACCTGACTGTATTTTGTTAGCTACTCTGATTTGTACTTATATTTTTATATTATTATATTAGGTATACCTATGACGCTATAATAATTGTATTAAGTTCATTATTTTTTTATTTATTTGAAAATTATAGAAAGGTTTATTTATCATTAGGTATTTTATATTACCAACCAATGTTAGGTGTTAGGTTTGAAATTACAATATTACATAATAATATGCATTACATTATATAATATATACTTAGTATAATGTTTATTATTTCTTTATTAATTTATATATTACATGGTGTTTGGATAAGTACATGGATTTAAAGGCACTGGCTATAGTAATAAAATAAACTGAATAATATCATGATCACATTTTTTTCTTGAAGAGAAATGTTAATAAAACTAATTTAATTGATTGAATATTTATAAATTTGTAAACTATAGTACACATTGATGACTGCAATCATTTTTTGTAGTTCAAAAATATAGTTATTAAAATACATTTATTATTGAGGTTTAACTATAAGACAATTTTGATTCAATAGGTACACCTACATTCAAAGATGTACTATGCAAGTGTAGCATAACATTTTTAACTATTAATTTAATGTGTATATATAATATATTATATGTTATTTTAATAATAATTTTGATAAGATATTTTATTTATCACTTAATTGTAATATTTTTTCCACTCCCATTTATTTTCTTTTGGTAGATCACAAGTGTATGTATAAGTTTATTCTGTTCATTATCAATATAAATACATTCTATGGCCTATAATTTATTTTAATTTAAATATACTAACTGTACTTTTATATGTTGTACTTATTACATTCTCTATCGTTGAGTTAATTTTCTTTTATACTTATTAATTCATGACGTTATTATTGTTATTGATGTAGCTTATCATGCATATAATATGATTATGATAATAAATAATATAAAATATTGATTATTATTTGATCTTATTATAGGTATTACAGGATCAACCGGTTGTTATGGTTGAAATGGATGACAACAATGTTGAAGTCATTGAAGTCCAAATGGATGATATGATGGACATAGATGAAGAACCATTGCCACATGTCCAAGAGGAAGTGGTACAAGGTGACGTAGAGTTTGTGGATGTACTGCCTGCTGACGCAGAGGCAATATTTGAATTCAGAGATATATTCGACGTTTTATTACCAGACGTCGATGAAGAAGTTAATAAATATTTCATATTAAAATAATAAACATTCATAACATTGTATTCAATTTCATAACTGTCATTTGAATTACAGTTCATACCGATACCCCCAGGAATACCCATGAGAGACCGTCTGGCTGGCATTCAATATGAACTTCCAGCGCGTCATGATATAGGACCATTGGATGCCGTCTGCACGCACTGTGGTGCCCGCCATTTCTTCTGCGAGCGGACTTCAATGGGTCATTTTTCAACGTGTTGCAATAACGGTCAAATGGCCCTTACAGGAGAGCGGGTGTTGGATCAACCACCAGAGTTATTAATTCGTTTGTTAATTGATGATTCACAGGTAGCAAAACATTTTCGAAAAGAAATCCGCCGGTACAACAACACTCTGGCATTTGCTGCGTTCTCCACTGACCTTAACCCAAGACGTTTGCCAGGTCATGGACCGAGAGTGTTCACCGTTCACGGGCAGGTGTATCGCAGGATTAGTAATGACGTTGTCAGAAATGAACTGATGCAACCAAGATACTGTGAGTTGTATTTCATTGAATCCGGGGCAGCCAACCAGATTCACATGGCGCAACAGCCACGCCAACAGCCACTATTGGAGAACTTGCTTACAGACTTAGATAGTCTGTTACGGCGAACCAATCCATTCGCAGTGGCTTTTGAGTAATATAATATTACAATATATTTATTCAGCACATACATACACACATTAAACTTTACTTTTTACTCTTATTAATAAACTAATTATATTTAAATACTATAATTATTTTAACTATCAAATAAAAATAAAACTTTTATACTTCATTGTTTAAAAAAAATTAGATAAGCATGATGAGTGCGTTATTTTTATCTTAATAGGTATAGTACCTTTAAGGTATTTCTTTATGTAATAACACCAACCTACTTACTTAATTCTTATGACTATATGAGTAATTGTTTTTATTGATTACACAAATTTATTTTTATTTGATGTACTTTTGGGTAGTACTTGCATAAAATACCACTTTCAAATTTTGTTATTACATCCACAATTCTAATGTTAATATTCATAGCTTTAAAATACAAGTAATATATTTAACATTTTAAAAATACCCACTGCTTATAAAACTAATATTTTAGGAGCATGATGATTAAACAAATGTCTCAAAACATGTACACTATACATATAATAGCATATAAACTAATTGTAAATTTTATTTTACACACTATTCTCATAGATGTGGAATGTGGATGTTATTGTACCACTCTATAGGCATTAAACAAACACTAAACTATCGAGATTTATATTTCTATTGATGTTAATACTTAATTTTTATTTTACAAAACAATATAATATTATACATACTACCACTCCAATTTATGGCCGTGTAATTGACCAACTTAGATTTTAACTTAATAACTCTTAGCTACGTTTCCTAATAAATACCTTAGCGTTGTACTATACAAACCAACTTTAATTGTATAATATACAATACATTTATTGTTAACAATACGAATACACTTCCAAATAATAACTTTATGTATATTGTGCTATTATGTGTTATACTTTCCTCGATCATGCACAGATAATAACTATAATGATGATATTACTTATTATTTGCTACTCCATACAAATGTTTAATTGTACATATATGTGAACATACTGAACATATAATGTGGCCTTAATAATACAACAATATTATTTCGTTACAGAAACATGCGACAAGTATGGCAGAGGGAACAAGATGCTGCTGCTGCCATTCCCATGTTGCAACCGAGGAGGGTGACCATGCACATTATCGCCGATCCAAACAATGACCCACGGCGATACAATCAACCAGCTGCTCATTTGAA